>JAGDYQ010000202.1:745268-1345268 GCA_021962125.1 Bulinus truncatus | reverse complement strand
TTGTCATATAAATAAAACAGAGAATTGAGTTTCTTTCTGAATAGTGCGTTGGATAATAGTTGAAAATCTAGAATTTCCCTCAAGAGCAATTCTATTTCCGTAATTATAATTTTGATTCGATCCAGTCGCCGTTTCCGGCTATTGAACAGAAAAGTGAAGTTTCCAAGAATTGGACGGTTTGTGGGCATCCGTGTGAGATTGATTAGCTTTTCAACAAATTGAATTTTCGGATCCCTATTCTGTTTTGAAGATGAGGGTAGATGTCTTGTTTATAAACAAATGGAAACAACTGACTGGAATGTGCTTAAAAGCAGTATAGTAAGTCATGTAAAATTCATAGTTAAATTGAAACCGATAGTCAGACTGCGCGATATGTGAATACAAAAATGAAAATGTGGGGGAACTTTTTTCAATTAAAAAAAAAATGTTGCTACTGTCATCTACATATATATTTTTCGAATGTAAGGGGTTTCAGTTTCGTTACGAAAAATAATGAAAATAGTTATAACCCTAATATATACATATATATATATATATATATATATATATATATATATATATATATATATACAACTTTCATTGTATTAATTTGTTTTAAAAATACTACGTAAGATTATGATACTAAGTCTATGTGTACAGTATATGTTTCTATAATTATTTGTATAGTGGACTATACATAAGATGTACATTAGGGTGATAACAAAAAAAATATTTTTATGAAACCACTTGCAATCGAGGAACTTTTATGTGTAATTTAAGAATATCAATTGCATTTTTGATTTTTTTTTTTTAAAAGTTCCCCCACCTCCCCCTTTTTCGGAAGAAAAAAGTGAAAACATATTTTTTTTTTCAAAAAAAAAGGACAAGTTTTTTTTTAACTTAATTCAAAAGAGTAATAATAATAACTAATAAACTTTTATTAACAAATAAGATACAGACCAGTTAATAATATGTACAGAATGTACAAGAAATGTGTAAAACATATTTTTCCATGAACTTTAGATTCAAAAATTCAAATTTTCTCGATTTTGCATGAGGTTCCTCCATCAGTTTCACAGCACGTTCAGCAATTTGGTTAGATCTGGGAATGTCAATTAATGATTTCCCGAATGACCAATGCGTCTTTAAACACTTAATTGCCTTCTTGTATTTTATCCTGATGAGTGTAAACAGTTCATTGACGGACGCTTTATTGTAGTGTTGCAAATGGAACCAAGCATTTTGTCCATTCGTAGGAGATGAAGTTGTAAGCAGGAGCGAGGATGTTGCGCCACTCTGGTATCAGAAATAATGCTATAATAGTATATATCGCATGTGAGTTCCATCATTTGGTAGTTTCTTCCAGCTGATGCGAGGCCAAAGTGAAGTTGTTTTGTAATGACGATATGCCTGACATAATTCATAAAACGAACTTGAAATCATCTCGCCATCCAGTGTTCTCGCCTGTGCTTACATCATCTGCCACAATGAGGTGGTAATCAGCCTGAAGAGTGGCATAGTTTTGCGTTAATTTGTCAATGAATGAATAGTTGAGTTCTGGTTTGCTCGTTGGCTTTTGAATAAGAAATTCAAGACGTTTCAGAAAGAGGTCGGGTACATGGTGCTGACAGTCAATATATTGTGGCTTGTGAAAGCCCTTGCTCAAGACATCATCCTGTATGAGCTTTACAATCCCGAGCAAACGACCAGTATTTACTGCGGTCGTGTCGCATATTATCACGCAAATATTGTTCCAAGCATCATATTCATCAATTAGCTGATATAGTTCCTTGTGAATGGCCGCGTCAGAACCACTTTCACATGAGTACCGAGTTTTATTTCGGTTGTCATATTTATCAGCAGAACTACTTGATACTCTTCCCCTTGCACTCTTTTACCATCAAACTGGAGACAATAGGGTTCTTTGCTTTGAAGTTTTTGAAAATTTTTTGTTTTCATTTTCCGTCCGTCAGAGATTACTTATTTCCAAAACCCACCTGACTTGGAACTGGCACATCATGACCCTTTCAGCAATGGTTGCAAGAACGTCATATGCTTTATGTGTAGAAATGTTTTTCAGTCTTAGCAAACCCGCTGTTTTAGAGCTTGCTCTTTGGTATTTCGGTTTACATTCAGGAGAAGATGACGTGGAAGAATAGGTTGTCGAGTCGGGTGAAGAAGCAGAGGTTTCAGACTCCGAAGATTCTGAGACAGTTGTATGCGTTTGTGTAGGTTTTAAGACAGTTGTATGCGTTTGTGTAGGTTGTGAGACAGTTGTATGTGTTTGTGTAGGTTGTGAGAAAGTTGTATGTGTTTGTGTAGGTTGTGAGACAGTTGTATGTGTTTGTGTATGTTGCGATTGAGAAGAGCTGGCTTGAATTGAATTTTGGATAGTCGGATTCGTTAGCTTGGGTGGATTGATTCTAATGGGGCTTGTTTGATCATTGAATAACCAATCTTTCCTCCACTCTTAACTTGCCTCTGGTAGAGCTCTTTATCCTTCCTTTCCATTTTCCATTAACGTTGGTGACATCAAATAACTTAGAAAGGGTTGTAGTAAATTTATCAGACGGTTTCCTTTTGTTTTTGTCATATCAAACAGACAATTGAGTTTCTTTCTGATTAGTGCTCTGGATAATAGTGGAAAGTCTAGAAAGTCCTTCAAGAGCAATTCTATATCCGTAATAATAATTTTGATTCGATCCAGTCGCCGTTTCTGGCTATTGAACAGAAAAGTGAAGTTTCCAAGAATTTGACCGTTTGTCGGCATCCGTGTGAGATTGATTAGCTTTTCAACAGATTGAATTCTCGGATCCCTATTCTGTTTAGAAGATGAGGGTAGATGCCTTGCTTATAAACAAATGGAATTAACTGACTGGAATGTGCTTAAAAGCAGTCTAGTAAGTCATGTAAAAATTCAGTGTTAAATTGATACCGAGAGTAAAACTGCGCGATATGCGAAAACAAACATGAAAAGGTGGGGGAACTTTTTTCAATTAAAAAAAAAATTAATGTTGCTACTGCCATCTACATATAATTGTTCGAATGTAAGGGGTTTTAGTTTCATTACGAAAAATAATGAAAATAGTTATCACCCTAATGTACATGAACGCTTATAGGAGATGTGTAATCAGCCTTTGACACAACCATATGAATAAAGAAGAGCTACTGTGCTTCATGGTTCTTGGTGTATATAATATTAAATGAAACATAAAATATGAAATACTAAAATGATAAATCCGATAAGGTAATCCAAGATCTAAGATGCAAATTACATCCACAAATTCCAACAATTCAGAAATAACGTATCATTATATTTGTTAAACCAATATCAATTGTCACTCAATAATATAACACTACTATTACTATATTGTATTACTCTCTATATAACTCTCATGTATTATTATCATTTATGATTCTCATTAAAGATTTACAAACGACAGATAAACTATATGTAGGCCAATTAATCACACATTGAATACTCTAAAAAATATAACTACATTAGATCAACTATCCAATCACTGACAAATCACTGACACTAGAAATGTCCAGACTCTGACCTATTTCGACGACTGCTAGTTCGACTCCGACACACACACTTACACACAAACATCTGTGCTCAACACAATGAACCGCACCATGGTATTATATCTTATAGATCAAAATAATGGAACAATTATTAAGGTTAATATGCCGCTTCGGATAAATATTCACATTTTTAACTCTTATTTTTTTAATAAATTTTTCTTTAAGAATGGAAAAATGAAAATAAAGTAATTATAAATTATAATTTATAACAATATTTGTTCGTTTTCATGTTAATTTAAAAAATAAACTAAGGTCTAAACCTAAGGAAATATTTTTCAGGGTTAAGCTTAGTATATATACTTTTGTTCAAAATATTGATCTAAAAATGTCCATGAAATTCCCTCCTACCTCGGCTTCCACCAAACCGCAGAGTATGACTCTTAAATTAATTTGAACTTAGCTTTATTAAAATAATGTTTGTAAAATAATATTCTCACAATATACCAAATCATCTAAAAAAACAGCATCTTAAGCCTGTTTCATTCTGGACACAGGACGTGTTGTTAGCGCATTTTCGTGTTATGTATCAGTACGTATGTTAGCTTTCAGTAACTATTTGTAAATTTTGGAAATGTTTATAAATTCAATTGTGTAATGCGTATAACTAAAAAAAATATTAAAAAGTAGTTTGTTTATATTAAAAAAAAATATTTGTAGTCATTTAATCGTCCGAAAACTCCGTCAATTTTAGTTTGGTAAATTGTTTTTGCCAATCTTGTTTCACTTAATTCATTTGCTGCGCCACTGCAGCGTATAAGGTGTAGAATGGGCCATGAAAAAGACATAATTATTATTATAGATTATATAGTAAAAACTGTAAAAAAAACATTGATGCCCATCCTTCAGATGTCACATCTCGAAATTGACTTTTGATCCAGGAATGGCAGGTCAAGACCTACAAAAGGTATATACATCATGGGTCTAGGACATATGGTTATTGAGATCTGGGGTGATGAATGACAGACGGAAAAACGGGTTCTCGAAAATGCGCTAATTAGTCTCCAGTTATTTTAAAATGATACACAAATCATCATATATTTTGAATTTGTTTTTCTTACAAATATATTTGCTCACCAGAAAAGGAAAAAGAAGAAAAAGGATGCGCAGGAATAGTAGAGATTTTAAAACATCTAGCTGAAAGAGAACGTGACATGGTTAAATATTCGGCAGCAATAGATGACAAGAAAAAATACGACAAAATATGTCAGTAAGTAACAAAAAATACATTTAGTCACACATTTTCAATTTCATTAATTATCATTTAATAGACATATATTTTTTTTTACTTATTAAGCTCGAAAGAAATATTTTACACGTGTAAACTATATATATATATATATATATATATATATATATATATATATATATATATATATTAGGGTGACCTAATATAATTTTTTGTAAAAAAAATTTGGAGCATTTTGTTTATTTGTGTTTCCTTTGACTTCAAAACAGCACATAAAAAAGCTAAAATATATAATTTTTTTTTAGTACTGCCTCATCGACACTGAAATTTTAAAAAAATTTGAATGATTTTTGAATGTATGTATATATAAAGAACACATAAAAGACTGGAATGTTTCAGAAAAACAATACAATTCTAGAAGATTTTGGAAGGTTAAATGAAATCTCTAGTAAAACGTGGAAAAATTGAGAATGTTCCAGAAATTCTAGAGAACCCTAGAAGTTTTGATAGCCATATAAATATCCAGTGCGTTTCAAATTATCAAAATCAAGTGTTATAAGATCAAGTGTTATAAAATCAAGTGTTATATGATCAAGTGTTATAAAATCAAGTGTTATAAGATCAAGTGTTGCGGCTATAGCAATATCATTAATTTAGTTATGACTACTAGGTCGAAAACTGTTTTTCATTTAATCGGTGAAACATCTGAAATTGTTTTCTGAATAAGTAAAGAGCCCTAGAAAGATTCTATTTCTGATGATGGGCAAAGACTGTTGAGCATCCAGGATACAGCGTTTATCCCTAGGGCATAAAAATGGGCTATTAATAAAAAAAAATTGGAAGTACGTAATGAAAAGTATCAGATTCTGTGAGATTATGGTAAAATCTAGCCCTCGTCTGTTTCATTGTACTCTGCCGTCCTCCTGATGCGCCGTCGACTAAGGGGAAGATAACGAAGGGGATAGTCAAAGGCTTTGGTCTTCTCATGTGTTCGCACTGTGGTCAATGTGTCTAGCGCTAAGTGGACCCACTTGGCACTGACATCCCCTGGGAAAGATCAAATTAGACAGGGGAGGGAATTGGATCCCTCGTCACATTCAAGCGGAAGAGGGGTGGGTACTATGTTCCTTTATCTCCCCGAGCTTGGTTGCAACTGACCACGCAAAATGGGTGTGGCCTACACGGCTCGCTGCGCATTGGTCAGTTATGTCTCGGCACGCATGATAAACGATATTGTAATTTCGACCAGCTCAGTTCTGAGTTCTTTCTAGCAATCCCAGCTCTAGGTAAGGACCATTCGGTCTTGTTGTATAACTGTTTAATATATTTATGTTTAGTAGTCCAGAAAGTTATTGCCCTTTTTAGGCACAATGATGGTCTTATTTTATGTAAATAAATATTGGTACATTTACATTTGTGTCGAGTTTTCATTTTTCGTTGTGTTGTGCACGTCCTCTGAAACCAGGTGATTTTGAAAAAAAAATAACAAATACTGGCCAAACTCAGTAAGTGATCATGCTCGTAGATAACGACCAGATGGATCCCACAAGGGACCCGTCACAACATGTATCGTGAGGTTGAGAATAATATTACAAGCGGAGGAAAGGTTCAACGTGCAAAAGAAGCTGACTTTGTTAGCTTCACGTCATCCATCTTTGACATCGCAAGCATCACATCAATACTCAAACTATGATCATAATTAAATAAGGCATGCTTTACTTGCATTTCCATTGAACTAAACGCAAAATGGTTAATAGGAACTTGCGATAAAACATTGACAAAGAAAGAGCAGTGAGCACAAAAAGAAGAATAAGTTGCTTGAAAACTTGCACAGGAAAAGGGAAAAAAAATATTTCTGCAATTCATAACAAGCATCAGTGATTATTCCGAGAAGGAAAACGACAAACAAATATTTCCAGTGGCAAATAAATCAACATTATCTGCCTAAACGACGTCTCTTGAAACCTATGGATGTGATTTTGCCATAGGTAGATTCTGCTCTTGATTGAACTGGAATATAGGGAAAACATGCAGTTCGTAGCCTTTCTGCTACAAGAGTTGGTGATTCAGAAGCAAATGATATTGCTTTGTCAAACAGTGCCAGGAAAAAGTTTAACAAATAACAGTGGGGCTTTGTTTTAGAGGCTGTTGCAGATATTTTAAAGGATGGGCGATCGCCATAAAGTTCTCTTCTAAGTTGTTATATACCTGTTGAGGACCCCTTTGAGGGTATCCTTGGCTTGTTGCTAAGAGTATGAGGGCTGACTCAATGATGACTCGTATTTGTATTTGTGTTTCTAACACACACAGTCTCACCAATAATTAAACGTACAAAAAGTGACGATGATGAATTCAACAAGTGTTTACAGCGACAAAATATATTTATTTACAGTGACACCGGTCCGTAACAGAGATCTGGTGGTCTTTAAAATCATAAGCAAAAGTAATCCAAAAATGTCAAAGATTAATCCAGTATCAATGACTAGAACTAAAGGGACGTTCTCTCGATAGATTACCCTTCTCTATCTCTTTCTATCTCACTCAGAGACACATCAATCGACTAGCTATCACTCAGTCGAATTGCGACTGGCCACCACCCGACTCACCGGCCGAATGCCTACGAATCTATCTTTCATTCCTCACATCACTTTTCCCACGTGACCCCTAGCCAATCAATTGCAATATCTGTTTCTTTCAAACTTTCAAATTAGGGGGTGGAGCCTAGATGGGGAGGGGGGGAGAAGTACGTTATACCGACATAGACAGATGTAACTGGCCATCGAGCGGATCTCTTTCCCTTTGAAGACGCCGACCGGAGTACGAACAGTAGTCAGGTGGTCAGAGATAATTCCCCGTGAAATGTAACGTATTTCTGTTAACCAATGCCTCGTTCGCCGTTCCGCTGTCCACCTGGCTGTTGACGCAATTACGGGGGTGGGGTAAAAAAGGTGGGGAACTTGAGAACGGGCACGTATATTATTATACATGGTATAATACACATCTTAACGTTAGTAATACTATTAAGTTAATGGTTGGAGTAAGGGGATGGTTTCGACAGAGTAGTCACAACCCGTGACAATACCATTGCCGCAAACACAGGCCACAGTAATGGAACATGTGCTAATCTTGAAAAGAAATGGATTAAGCAGCTGCTTTGGTTACCGTGCATACATTATATATTTCAGTTCATATGTGCAAAAGACTTCAAAAAGTAATTCGGGTGATAAACAACTGTACCAAATGTGCTGCTATTCAAGCGCTTAGAGACGTTTGGTCGAAAAAAGACAGGCAAAATTTAGTTTTTGCAACGATGTTTAATTAACTGGAGCAATATTGCAAGCCTTTATATGAAGTAGTTATCACATTTTTGTTCATATATTCAACAAATGAAAGACAACACAAGATAGTTGCCACTTGAAAATTACAAAGAACTTTTTGCCCTGAATCTTATCTCGGGGTGCGGTTTCGTGTTCAAGGGGCGTATCACCATGCACGGTGGATGTCTAAAATAATCCACGTTATGAATATTTATCTCTTCCGTAATCAATTCACGCTTACTAAGCATGAAAACAGATCAATTGCAAAATTTAGTATGTTTGCATCTTTGGTTTGAATTTATTGTCCCATTCCAGCAGGCCCAACTCTAATTGATCAAGCTGGTTATTGATTATAAGAAAGTACTTTTGCTCAAAATTTTTGAACTTCATTGCATAGAATTTACAGATGCATAAAAAGAAAATAAACTGTGCTGATGTGATCGCAACTTAAAAACCTTCAATATGTAGATATCATAGACTAAAGAACTGTTAAAATGTATTTTGGAAGATGTACAAAGAACTACTCTGCAATACAGTAAGGTTATTATTTTATGTAACGTATTTTTTTTACAATTTTATTCCAACTGTGTAATATAATTGTTCTTTGTATCTAAAAAGCATTTTAAACCTTGCAAAATGTGGCTTTAAGGCAACTGCCGAGTACTATAAATTACGAGGTAACATGTGCACTGGGATAATATTCATAGGAGACAAAATTGTGTAATATTTGGTATATACATGTTTTAAACCACAGTGAACCAGAAAACAATAAAGCTCAAGATTAAAAAATCAACTTTTTTGTTTCCATTAGATAGTAAGCCACTATAATATATATATATATATATATATATATATATATATATATATATATATATACACACACACATATTATAGTTACAAACTAATGCATGGTACATTTTATTTTAATGCTCTCAACCTTTTTTTTAGTTCCATTTAAAATATATATATATATATTGGTACATTTTGGAGACCATCCGTTGATGATTAGGGGTTGATCAACGAAATTTAAGTTTTCAAGGTTACTCGATTCAACATTTTTCATATTTTTTTACATTTATCTCTTCTATATTAATAATTAGGTTGAGAAATTATCAATATTTTATGTTTTATGATTTTATGAGTCATCATACATAATACAAATTATGTTTTTTTGGTAAAAAAAAAATTCAGAACACCCACTGTAGTATTGCATCATTGGACAAGCTTTAAAAGATTGGTAAATTTCATATGATAAAATTATGGCACTCAGTTTTGATACTTCTTCAAGCAACACATGTAAACATTCAGGTGCTCGTACTCTGCTGGAGAAATTAATTGGAAAATCTTTCTTATACACAGCCTGTCGACACTAGGTTTATAAAGTGCTTTTATCCCATGTTTACAAAACATGCTTTGGAGCATTTTCTGGTCCATAGATTAAGTTGTTTCGACGATTTCGTGATCAGTGGAGTTAACTTAATTCTGAATCATTGCATTTAACTGATACATATGTCAAAATGTATGGTTCGCTTGTACTATCAGCAGTATAATTTGTTGTAAATGTGCGGAAAGGAACAAAACAACCTTGAGATATTTAAAAAAAAAAAATTGCAACTGACGATAATTTGTTTAGGAGAAATTCCTCAAGGGCTAAGCGGAATAACTTTCAATACTTCTGGTGCTATGCACTAAGCACGATGGATGGCAAAAGCACTTTACGCTATTACAATTTACTTGTTTCAACTTCAATTTTATTTAACAAAAAAATGAAGAAAAAATCTACGATGTTCGATTTTTTAAAATTTTGATTTACATGTAACATGGCTTCAGGCTCATATCTCTTCATCTGTTCCTCACAATGACCTGACTTTGATTATTGAATTGAGTAAATTTAAAAAAAATATTTCACAAAGAAGTCGCTGAATCTGCCTTTAATTCATTTCATGGTATTTAATTGAAGACCTGGTGAGTCGCTCTTTTTTTCAGCAAAGATGTTGATAACCAAACTAAGGGAAAAATGTTGATTACACTTGAAAAGCCAATAAAAAAAACAGGTAAAAAGGCTTGAAGGCAAAGTATTAATGGATAAAATTATAAGCATGAACTTAGATGACTTTGTAACAGAGAGATTAAAATATGTATTTGAAGTGATTGGAATAAATTGGGCATTCATGAATGAAAATGACTCAGACACGTGGGTGGAGTACATCAACCGAATACCAGGATGCACATACAATTGTTAATTGATGTAAATGGTACAGCCGAAAGAAATGTGAAACATTTATTGCAAACCGTGGAAGAAATTCGGCGTCAAATTCCAGATGTGCGAAAGTCTACATTTGTTAACGCTTTAATGAATACACACGAACATTCAACAGGTGAAGCATTCTTAAGTCAAACATTGTATGAAATCATATAAATAACACTTAATTTAAATAACATAATTAAAAGATTGTATCAGAAAAAAAATAATTCTTTGTATTTTTTGAGGACCATTAAAATATGATAATTTCAAGTTCATTGAGCAAACACTTTATATAAAAATATCTAAATAATATGTTGCAGATATTGTTTTTTGTTTTTTCATTAAAAGGAACGCAATAACGGGTTGATAGTCCAATATCGAGCACTTTGGTTTTTTTGGTCACCCTAATATATATATATATATATATATATATATATATATATATATATATATATATCATATACATTTTTCTATTGTCAATATTGTCACCTGTATTAATTCTGCAATATTCTTCCTTAAATACAGTGATCCTCATTCCATACATGAGTCGTTCGATGAGAAACTGAATACATGTCACTTGGCCCACGATGAATTGTTTTACATTATAAACAAGCAGTTTTGTTATTATTTTGGCTCTTTTTGGAGAATGAACAGTAAGAAATCATACAATAAACTGGTATATTTATAAGAAGCGGTAAAAAAAAAAATCAATATAATTTAATGCTGAGTTGCAGACATCGAACACATATACAATGTATTATTGTAAATTTTATATTTATATGAACTGGTTTATAATGGGAAACTCAATTCATGTCCCATGGTTCATATAGCTTATAAACAATACAATAAAATATAAACATTAGAATAAATCCAATATAAACTGAATTATCACAATGACTGATAATCTCATTAATTCAATGAATAAATACTTATTAACATTCCAATACACTCAACTGATTAACTAAACTCATATACTCTGATACACTGAATATGATGATTCGCTAATTGACTTATGATCATCTAACTGAACTCTTTAACTGAACCCCGAACTCAATCTGACTTACTTTCTCTCTGACTTGAACTCACGTATCTTACAAACATCCTCTTTATATAATTTGCGTGCATCATACTCGAACATTCTACGTCGCTATCTCTCACCTTCTTAGACAATCATATTTTCTATAAACATAATATTTATACTCTCGAAATAACTAGAGTCTTTACCCCGTGACCTCAGGTTGACCTGGTAGGCCAAGCTCCAAACATGCAAAACACCTGTGCACACACCTCCCCCCTTTCTTTTAAAAAAAACATAATTTAGGAAAATACATAGTGTCAATAGTATGTACATAAACTATATATACAATATTGTGATTCAACATCAAAATAAAATTGTTTATTTAATGCAAAAATAATCAATGGTCTAGTCATTATGTAAAGCAATGCAATACATATTACAAGTAGAGCTGTTGTTCGATTTAAAAAAAATGATCGAAATTAACGCATAATTAAAATTTTAAATCGCAAATTAACGCACTTTTTAATCTACACAATATAATACATTTTGTTTGTATTCAGACTAGTAAGTCACAATATCATATCATACTATTAGCTTAAAAAACAAGTCAGATTAATTTACGAAAGAGGTATAATTAATTGTAACAGATTTATTAAGCATTAGCATATATGTCTGTTGAGTTAGTTATTGGGACCAATTTTTTGACATGTATCCATCACGTTAAGTGATGCGAGTTTTTTTTTTAATCAACAACCATGCCAAACAAGTGTTTTTCTCGTACCGTAGGTTCCGAGATAATGACGTATTTCAACCTCTCTCCCCTCTATCCAAGTCGTATTTTGCTACGGTTTTCCTTTCCACCTCCGCCACGTATGTCTTGTTTACCGAACCCTCCACTACCGTCCCTACCCCTTCACTTCCCATCCCAAAACAAAATGCACACGTCATTTCTATCTCATATTTGCCTTTTCCTTCATAAAATAATAGTATAGCCAGAAGGTACTAGCGTACTTATTATTAACGCGTGTTTTTTATCCCCACCTTTTCCACCCTGTTAGATTTTTGACACACTTAGCAGCTTCTCTCCTCACAAAGATGACGTTACTTATAGCTTACCCAACCACCGTACCCCCTCTGTCGCATTTTTCTAAATCATGGCACCTGTCAATCTAACTAGGAGCACGCTACTGCAGATGTTGACTAATGGTATCATTGAGGGTCATAATTAGAATTAAGAAATGACACTCCTATTGTTTCAAGAGAATGTGGCTGCTATGATTTTATGTCAACGTGACAGTTTCTGTGTTCGGGGTATTTTTTTTTTTTTTTGCTTTTTTTTTTAATCTTGTCTGATCTGGTTATGGTTATAGAATTGGGTTAATTACTGATTACTGAAATGACAACATTTGGCTAAAATTTAACGCATTTTGATGTTTTCGTTAAAAATGTAGTCGCATATTTTTAACGCATTAATTACGCTTTAATTGTAGTTAAAAAACAGCCCTATATAAAATATTAAATTTAGCTCAGTGTTACAATAATTCTGAAAAATACAACCACTGTCTCGTGTACAGTCTAGGCCTTGATTGACAGGGGTCATGTATATGAAACTATTAAAGCGATAAAAAAAGTTTGCGCAAAAAATGATGATAAAAAATTTCTAGAATCTCGTTATTTTGATCTAATTATAACCTGGCTCATGATACACTTTTTTTTACCTTCAAGTTGACTTCAACAATACACTACGGTATAATAGGTAAACTAGTGAATGAATTTATTCTCTTTTTACATCGATCGATAATAGAGCAGGAACTTTACTTGTCGTAGGGCTATAAAACAAATACATCTTCATTTATATTACAAGTGGGGATTTTGTCGACATACCTGGGGGTGAATGTGTGTGTGTGTGCGGATTGCGACAGGGTGGGGTGATAGATCTACTTAATAAGTGAACAAACCTATAAACTTAAAATTTGTTGAGTGAAATACTGTTATCGATTTCTTGAACATTCAGTATTTGGGTCAAATTAACGCATTCAGGTGTGGCGTTAAAAATTTTAATCGCAAAAGTTTTTTGACGTGTTAATCCTAAATTAACGCAGTTTAATCAGCAGCCCTAATTACACGAGTCATCATGGTTTAGGTTAATCTCTATGAACATTATTTAATTATTCCTGTACACATATGGTGTAACAAATTTTAATTTACTTCTAAAGGATTTGGCTCTACTATGAAACCATTCATCCAGCTACATATCTGCATCACGACATCTTCCACCATTCACATGCTGTGTCTCATCATCATAATTTATGTCGTTATAAACTTTATTTCTATAGCTGTTTAGTCTCGTTTCGAAGTGTCAGTATCTGTACTCATTGTTTAGACTTGAGAATCTTCTCATCAGAATACCATCTCTGCAATAATATTTGATTTGTTGACTGGTGCTAGTGCATTGTTCACAGTGTTGAAAGTATCGTTTTAAAGTAGTGTCGTCTCTCTGTAATTTACTCAACTCATCCGAGTCGATATTTAAATATGGAGAAAAAAAATTCTGATTGTCGGAACTTAGTTCTTTGACTTTATTTTGTTCCTTGACAGATGCCGATCTTGTCACAACGTTTATATGTTCCACTTGTGTCTGTTCAGTATCAACTTTTGTACTTAGTCTTTTAATGAGTTCGTTTCTAATTAATTCATAATTATCTCTGTTCTCTAGTGCAATATTTTTGCTAGTATGTGCCCTTTCATTTTATTTATCATAATTTGAGCTGTTTGTCGTCCTTTAACGTTTTCTTTCTCAGCAATACTATCTAATCATTGTATGTGATCACCAATATCCTGTGTTCCATTCCAGTTGGACATATTGTTTAGTATTGAGCATGTGAAATCTTTGCTCTGTTTTGTTTTCTGTTCCTGAACGTTTTTTTAATTCTTGCTGGGTGTATGTATCATTAACTTTCCTACTATTCATGAAACATTTCTTTTGAATTATTATCAATGTATTGGAAATATTTCCCACTATCATGGAAGTAACTTGAGACGACATTACGATGGCTTTCACATGTCCAGTTATCCATGGCGTGTCGATATGAATGTTGGCGGTTTAAATGTTATGACCTGTCCATTTCCCAGTTGTATGTCTTCTTTTTCATTAGTTAAGTGTTCTTCTTTAAATATTTTCTCATTAACGACTACAGATGTACAGACTGTGTCTCTGAGACATAATACGGCCTGATTGTTCACAAAACAAGGACAGAATACCAGAGTGCACTTGCTCTCTAATATTGTTGCAACTGTGTTTTCCTTGTTTTCTTTTCTTATTGGAGTTCTACCCCTTTCAGATTGATATATTTGATGACTTATATAAGGTAATATCCTTCTTTGATAGGTGCTGCGTACCGGTGCATCCATGCCATTTATTCTACCATCTTGCGATTTGCCTCTTTGATACCTTTTGTGGTAGTTATTCTGTTCATTTTCTGGACCTCTTTGCAATGTCCCCTTGTAGTAGTGTTACGTTCAGCACGCCAGTAGTTTCTTGGAGGACTGTAATTGATTCTATGTGCTCCTGTTATGTTTTATATGTTTGTGGATTTCCTCTTTTCCGATAAATACAGTCATGTTGGAGATGTCCTACTCTCTGGCATATATAACATGTTTTAGGCATCCTAGCTGGTAGACAGGAGTATCGTTGTTTTTTATTGGCATGTATGACATTACATGACTTTCCTTGCACTGTATTAAACAGAGGTGTGTCTATATGACTATCTTTGAAGTAAGACATGACAGATATGAGTATTTCTTTACAGTGCACTTTGTTCTGTTTGATGTAAGTGTAAAGTTGCATGCTGCTGTATGTCAAAATCCTGTCCACTAAGATTAATTCAATTA
Source organism: Bulinus truncatus (assembly GCA_021962125.1). NCBI lineage: Eukaryota > Metazoa > Mollusca > Gastropoda > Planorbidae > Bulinus > Bulinus truncatus. Next base: position 1,330,044 of record JAGDYQ010000202.1, on the reverse strand, counting down.
TCTGCCTTGCATTATTATGGTAAATTTCTGCAATTTTGAACCAATTAAGGATATACCTTTCCAAATTGTTGACATAGGCTTGCTGATGTTCATCATCATTCATTAATGTATTGTGGAACATATTGCTGTAGTGTTCCTCTGTTTTGTTATAATGTTTTAGTAAGTATTTTTTAACAATATCGTAGTCTTTAGCAGCTTCATCTTTGATATTGTTCAAAGCATCATGTGCTTCTTGAGTCATGGCTTCATAAAGATAAATTATCCATTTTTTTTTAAAAATCTATTTTGCTTATAGCAAACTGTGTCTCCATGACTGAAAAAAAAATTGTCTATGTCACCATGTTTGCCGCTAAATGTTTGTATCAGTATTTTATGTTTTAAAGTTTGTGACTGAGTTGTCATTTTTGCCAAGTTTTCATCAATCGTGGGTCCTATCATGGTATCTATTTCTGCCATTTTTAATGCAAATTCATGTTTGCGGTCTAATTATTCTTTTTCTGCCTGGCGTAAACGATCTTTTTTTCTTTTTCTTCCTTTTGCATTATTCTTTCTTTTTCATCTTTTTCTATTTGAATTATTCGCTCCGTTTTATCATTCAAGCATTCACGAACATATTTCACTAGCTGTGTTCCTTTTAGTCATATTGCTCTTCCTAACTCTAGGAATCTATTTGCGTCCTCATCCATCTTATATAGTTTGTTTTTACAATGATTTCAAATTTAGGTATGATGTGTTGTAGTCAATCCAATGTACAAAATAAATTATTAATATTATCAAACAATTTTATTATAATGACATCAAAATAACAAACAAAAACAATGAACGATGAAAGTATCTAGGACAACTTGATAGTATTTTTTTTTTTTTTTTATTTTAACGCCGCCATTGCCAGCATGGTAGGGTGTAGTGTGCCTACCACACCAGCACTGTTGGCGGCGCTGATGCACGTCTGCCATGCCTACAGAGCGGCGGGATGAGTGTACCCGCTATCATCTGCAGGGACGGCAGAAAGATGGGTTTTAATCCTTGCCCAAACCGGCCAGACCAGCAGGGTGTGTGTACTGCCGATCGGCCAGAATGGCAAGGAACGGGGTTTTTCCTGCTACTCGGACAGAGGGGAGGGTGTAGTGTGCCTGTACCCTCATCTCGAAATGGCAGGCTGCGCAGGTGTGCTTGAGTGGGACGGAGAAGAAGGGTGTTGTGTGCCGACCACATCCGTCACCACCGCCAGCTGTGAATACTACGGTTTCGGATAGTCCTCATTGACCACAGTACCACCATCCTCGCAAGTAATGTTTTTTTTTCCTGACTAGAGAACCCCTATGATCCATCCCCCGTGGATCATGGTATGTCTCTCAGACCAGGAAGGAGAGATCACAAAATATCATGTCAAAATATTCTGTGATACTCTCCGAAATATTTTATTTTACTCTTCGTGTAAAACTTGATAGTATATAACAAGACGATTACAAAAACCATTAAAATTATTGAAACAGACTAGACATATACCAATAAACAAATATTTAAAATCTAGTGTCTATTTGGAGCCTTAAATTTATTCAAAAATACAAAAATGTATATGCACCAAGCAGACAATAAATTAATTCCCAATAGCAAATGAAATTAGCTAATGTAATAACCATTTTAAAAAATACATATAACATGAATGAAAAAAAAAATAATACATTGGAATCTGACACAAAAATTTTTAATCAAAATAAATTATCTTAAATTAATATTAATTATTTCCCTTGTTTGCTTGACCTTCTATTTATTCTCGAATATACTCCAATAAATAGTTAACTACAGTTCCTGTATTGTCAATATTCTAGTCCAGCACAGTTATAAATAAACATGAAAGTTCATGAAATTTCTGACCTGACCACGTATGGATTTTTTACAAAAAAATTTCCGCTCGACTGAGCACGTTAAGTGTGTAGATTCAATTTAGGTCAATTTACCGTCAATTAAGCGGTGTGTACAGTCAATTTTCAGCGACGAATAAACGAATGATATTATTATTCAACTGCCGTTGAAATGCTCTCTTTGAGAATGCTTTAACAGTATGTACCGTAGCGATGTATCATAGACGTAGATTAAATGCTGCCGTATGTAATGTAAGTCTTGTCTCAGAGGATTATTTATTATAACACTGACCTCTCAATGTCTCCTCGAATGCTGTTTGTTGTGTCCTCGGAGGCGGATTCACTATGTTGCTGCCACCATGTAAATGTTATATATATATATATATATATATATATATATATATATATATGAACTGGTTTATAATGAGAAACTCAATTCATGTCCCATGGTTCATATAGTTTATTAACAATACAATACAATAAAAACAGTGGAATAAATCCAAAACTGTATTATCACAATGACTGATAATCTCCTTAATTCAATGAATAAATACTTCTTAACTTTCCAATACACTCAACTGATTAACTAAACTCATATACTCTGACACACTGAATATGGTGATTCGCTAACTGACTTATGATCATCTAACTGAACTCTTTAACTGAACCCCGAACTCAAACTGACTTACTTTCTCTCTGACTTGAACTCACGTATCTTACAAATATCCTCTTTATATAATTTGCTTGCATCATACTCGCACATTCTACGTCGCTCTCTCACACCTTCTTAGACAAACCTATTTTCTATAAACAAAATATGTATACTCTCAAAATAACTAGAGTCTTGACCCCATGACCTCAGTTTAACCTGGTTGGCAAAGCTCCAAACATGCACACACATACACACACACACACACACACACCTGTGTGCGTAGTACAGACAACTATACCATGACAATTATCAATACACATACAATGTATTATCAACACATATACAATGTATTATCAACACATATACAATGTATTATCAATACATATACAATGTATTATCAACACATATACAATGTATTATCAACACATATACAATGTATTATCAAGACATATGCAATGTGTTATCCAAACATATGCAATGTATTATCAATACATATACAATGTATTATCAATATATATATATATATATATATATATATATATATATATATATATATATACACACACTATATTATCAATACATATACAATGTATTATCAACACATAAACAATGTATTATCAACACATATACAATGTATTATCAACACATATACAATGTATTATCAACACATATAAACATATTTTAGAGGTGTGTTTTTTTAAAGATTGTGGCTTCCTTGAACGCTCAATTTTAATGCCGCCGCCCCCTTCTTTGGAGTTTTATTTTTGCAGTAAATCAATCTTATTGCAAAGTTTTAACAGTTAGTATTATTATTATATACACATTAGGAAGAATTTTTGTCCATCCCTATTTACCCCTCACCATACGATATATGTACACATGGACGGAGTTATGTGAACCACGATACATATAAATTATTGTTAGGACTTTTCAAACTCTCTCTAGGTAGGCACTAAAACAAGTGGGTTGGTTTGTTGAATAATTAGAGTTATTTAATGTCTAAAATGTAAACGTTAAAATAAGTCCAGTTAATAAAAAATAACAACAAGGTCTATTATGCGTACAAATAAATCAGTCTAAACGAGTCTACGTGTTATCTCTGGTGTTGCGCTGTTAACGAACTCGCTGCATGAACAGACCTGGGATTCTCTACTTATTTTGTCCATTCTGTCCGTTCTATGAATCAAAATACAGTTCCTTGAATAGGTAGTCCCAACCCACGCTTTTCATTTCAACTTTTCCCCGCCAAAACTGAGCGTGAAGGTCGTTGCGCTGGTGTGCAAGTGCGGGTTGCAAATAACACGTTTCATCAATTGTACTACGATGGTGGTTACCGAACGAATTAACCAAGGAGGTTAGATTACTGGATGCGGCATGACGTCACTAGACTGAAGCCAGGGAGCGGAGCATATCACCATATTGTTCGACTCAAAATACTGACAGCTGTGTAGTGTGTATGTTATATTATTGTAATATTTTGAACGTTATAAAACACTGCGTTATAATTTTAAAAAAAACGTAATAAATGCCATCTTGTTCGGCGTATGGTTGTAGAGAACGACGACAAAAAAAAACTGGATGTCGATTCATCCGTTAGTCACTATTATAATGATGTTAATTAGTTTGTTCTTGATACTATTGCTGTCGTGGTATGCAGTAAACATCTAGATGATGACACAATGCCGTTGGCAAAGAGAGCCTAACGTTTATGGTTGTTGCCGTCAATAGTTCATTTAAGTTGCATGTTGGCTATTCTGTTATCGGTGGATAAGTTGGCATTGAGAGAGCTAGTCTTGTGCGAGAGTGCATTACATGTCTTCATGATATTGGTGTTACAGTGACTTCTTTGACTTTTGACGGTTCGGCATCCAATTTAGCCATGGTAAAAAAAAATGAGCGTAATCTTGATGCTACCGGTAATAAATTCAAAAGCTATTTTAAGCATCCAATTACTGATCTAAATATTGCTGTATTTTTAGATCCATGTCACATGATGAAACTTGTCCGTAATAGTTTAGGAGACAAACAATCGCTCGTTGATGGTGATGTAAATTTTATCAAATGGGATTACATTGAAAAATATCATAAAATTCATGAACATGAAGGGTTGCATTTTGTTAATAAGCTGCTGTCATCATACATCATGTGGCAGAAATACAAAATGAATATGATATTAGCAACACACCTGCTCAGTGAGTCAGTTGCGTCTTCACTTGAATTTTGTTTAAACGAAAAAGTGCCAGGATTTGAAAGTTGTGAGCCAACTATCCGTATTTTCAATTCCTTGTTCGACACATTGACCTCACGAAACCTTAATAATAAATTTCGTTGTCCTGTGAGCATCTCAAATATTGATACGGTGCAATGTGAAGACAAACATTGCTGGTTTACGTGCATCGCCAAATGGCAGGTTCATGTTTGATTCTTGACGCAAAAACGGCTTTATTGGCTTTTATATGTGCATCAATATTTTGTTGCTATTGTTTGATTTCCTGATTGCTTTGAAAGCTTCGAAAGGCAATATTGACGGATTGTTTTAGTCTAATTTACGTTGCTTAGTGCTAGACATTTTTCATTGTATGATCAAAGTCTTTACAATAAACATCAAAGTATAAATACAAAATATTATGTTTTATGTAAAAAATTAATTTTTAACCTGGCTTAACTACGATATAGCCTATTATATAGGCTTTGTAGACCTCGATCAGCTGATCGTATAAATAGCTTTACATAAACTACAGCGCTTTAAAATTGACCCATTATAATTACTAGATCACCATAAATTAATTAGGGTCTTAATAGACTTTAGAAAAATCGTCATTACAAAATAAAAAGCTCATTCATGCTTTATTCATGCATCTTTGTCTTTCTTCCCGGGTTGTACGTTAAACAAACAGTATAATAATATAAATCAGGTATCTATTATGTAACAATTGTGTAGCAGAACTATTGGTCAATATATTTATAACAGGAATCAGAAATCGCTCAGCCTCAATAAATTTTTATCATTAAAACTCTTTACTATTTAAATTATTTTTAACAAAACTGCAACATGCCATGCATTATTAAAACGTAGTTAAAATTATATATTTCTAATTAATAGCTAAACAATCGGTACTAAATTGCACCATTCCAGATATGGAACTGCAAAAAATTTCTTGGGGAGGGGACTCACTGAGATCCCCTCCCCAAACCCCTCCTCTCCGTTCGCAATCTTTCGGTGCTTCGTGCCTCCATTTTCGCCCCCCCCCCCCGAAAATTTCTTCTACCCCACCAGGGGCGGATTTAGGGGGAGGGGACGGGAGGGGCCCATGCCCCCCCCCCCCCGTTATCGCAAGTTTAGGTAATACATCATTAAATTATCGAAATATTTTTTGTTCTAAGACCAATTTTCAACAATGAAAACAGTTTCGCCCACCCCCGTCAAAGTTGTCTATATCCGCCCCGATCATTTCTTCGGCACCCCCCCCCCCGAAAAAAAATGTCTTCGCCCCCCCCCCCGAAAATGTCTTCGGCCCCTCCAATCCAATATTCCTGGCTACGGGCCTGCCCAAACATCACATTAGCGGCTTTAGAAATATAAACACATCATATTTGAAAAAAAGACATATTATCGATAACCTAACGGAGAGTAGTACCAGCGGACATACTTTTGTACAATTTCGGGAACCGACGCAATTATGCTGAGAACCATGGATCATTGGAAAATTAGCGAAAAATAGAGTTGATTACCCGTAATAAAAAAAGCATAATAAATTATTTTATTAAACATCAGGTTTATTTTTAATATATATTAGAATATTCCCTAATGTGAAATAGTGGTTACCGGCATAAAACATAAAACTTACTATTCATTTTACACGACTCGGTTTAATTGTTGTTAAATGTTCAAGTTAGATTTGGCCCACATCGTATTATAATTTAAAAACTAAATTTCCTTACAATTATCACGTTATTTTATTAACATAGGTACGTTATCATACCAATTACGCATACTCTTAGACAAACAAAGGGACTTGTAACATACAAAATAATAAATACATAGTTAACTGTGTAAAAATATTTCTGCCTCAAAAGATTCTTGTCCAAATATTACACAAAAGCTACGAGCTATAAGTGTAATGGTTCATTTTTCACCATTTCATTTTGATTAAGTAGCATCCAACCATTAGCTATAATTATGTAAAAGTATACAATTGAATAACAATCGTATTAAAACAGACGCAGCTACATACTTGAAGAATCATCAGCCAAATTGTTCCGAGATGTACAATTGTTTGTACCAACTTTCCAAAACAGACAACATTGCACAGGGATATTGGGACATGTTTTTGGACGTGACAAAAATCAAAAGCACATGTGTGTAAGTACATTGCCTCATTATTCTTGCGGTACTGAACTAAAAATCTTTAGAACTTTTAAATAACGCCATGTAAAATTCTTTATTTTCATGAGAATGTTGTCCGATTAATACATCTTATAAAATATTTTGACAACATTCATTAAATTATAATACGCTTACATAAAGAACATTACAGATAAAAGATACAAAATACAACATACTAGCGATCCCGCTGCGTAACATAAGCCGCTCTATCAATCAATATAATTACTGTATTTATTTTTTTTTAAATAGGCAATTAAACAAAATAACAGGCTGACATCTTCGGAATTAATACATGGTATGCAATGTTGAACTTTGACCTATCATGTGCTGCCTTTATGGACACTATCTGGTACCTTCCAGCTACTTGTTTTTTGTTTTTATTTTATTTTATTTCTTTTTTCATTCAGTTTCCAACTAACACTTTTCAGGGGGGGGGGGTATTTTGCTTTCCTTTTTTTTTTTTTGGTTTGCAACAATTCGCTTTGTGTCTGCCACAATCCACCCCTTCCCCCAGCACAATATAATGTTATTTTGTTTTAGACTTGCTCAACACAGCTTAAGTTTCTTTTAGTATAACCTACACTATTCAGTAAAGATAGATGTTGTGTAATGCGTACCTATTCTGAAACCGTTACCATTTGTTTGTAATTTATAATAATACACCATTTTTTTTTTCTCAAATTGGAAATAGTTCAATATTATTAATATTATTATTATTATTAATACTATTATTATTTTTTTTTACAATAATCAGAATTAAAATAAGTTAGACATATATCTCTCATCTAATTTTTTTTTAAAAATCATTTACATTGCTAAAGTATCTCTATTAGGCCTCTACTGAGACTATAGAGGGAAAATGTCACCGTTTTTTAATTAAAATATTTATAATTGCCTGTTAGCTGAAACAAAAAAAAAAAAAGAAAAACAAAAAAAATATATCATCGCAACATATATTCTCAATAGGAGTGTATATATTATAATCATGTAACGTACTAATGTCTAATTTTCTTAAAAGAACGAAAAAAAATCAAAATATATAAGCTTTTTAAAACAAGCCATTTAAGCCTGTTCCATTCTGGACACATGACGTGTTAGCGCATGTTCGTGGTATGTATCAGTACGTATGCTATCTTTCAGTAAATATTTCTAAATTTGGGAATGTTTATAATAATGCAAAATTAAAGGGAGTAAGTTATGTTGAATAACTGTTACAAAAATAAAAAAAATGAGTTACTCCCCTTTGTTAATATATCTTATATAGTAAAAAGCGGTACTTGATGAAGCCCAGGTTTTCCACCCTCAGAGGTCAGATCGCGAAATGGCAGGCCTAGTCCTACAAAATGGTATATACATCATGGGTCTAGGACTTATGGTTGCTGAGATCTAGGGTGATGACAGACATACAGACAAAACGGGGACAATAGAGCATTTTTTTCTCGAAAATGATCTAAAAAGAGTTTTAATTGAAGTTTACAATTACCAAAGATGCTTGCTAGGAATTCAGGCATAGGTCAACGCAGTATGAATCCGTATCGAGACAGGAGCTGAAATACAGCTGAAATTGATGATATGTATCCGGAAACCACAACCCGTTGAATGTTCGAAAAGGAGAAAGAAAGGAAATAGTTGAAGTTTTAGCCGGGATGTGTAAACTCGATTCCGGTGCAGTTCTTAAGAGATACAGGACAACGGTAACGGTCCGCAAAAGTTTGGTAGAACAATCGCAAAATACTCGGGAATACGGTATGATGACATCATTTACGGGAGAGGACGATGCCTACCTCAGGCGGTAATACACATCTCAAAACCTTACTTTACAGGTGAGGTCAAGGCTTATATAGTTGTCAACCCTGTCTGTGACCATACTGTGGAAAATGTGCTGGGTATCAAAGAGTGCTCAGACAATGGTATTTACGTTGGATTAGAGCTAACACCGGATGTGACGATACTCAACATAATGATGTCAGCAGTGTGGTCATGACACGATGAAGGAAAATAGCGCCTAAAGAACTTGAGATACCAGAGGCTGGAAAAAAGATAACTCCAGTAACTACAGATGGATCTATCAAAAGCGGACATAACACGACCCAAGATCAAGCCACAGACACTGTAATAGAGTTCTTGTATAAAGCAGCACAAAAAAAGTGTGGACCATCCTAGGGCTTTTTATTAAGGATGTAGACTTTTTCCGGAAATTTGAAGGAAAGAAATAATCACTATTAACATTTGTGGCCTCACAGTCGTTCTGGGCGAAAATTTTACGCATAACCCACTATGGTGACATGGCCGGCCATGGGGAGTTAGGAGTTCAAATAAAAAAAAAAAAGTGTGTCACATTTTCAATGGCCCAATATACACAAGACGATTGCTGAATACATTAGATGATGTGATACTTGTCAGCGAAAGGGCCCAAGAGGGAAACATATACATGATCCGATACAAGCAGTTGACATCGTTGAAAACCCATTTGAAAAGATTGCCATAGATTTCATTGAGCCTATGTCAATAGATTAAACTGAAGGTCATATGCATATCCTAAAATTAGTGGACGTCTGTACAAGATAGTTTGAGGCCGTACCACTGACTAACATCAGCGCACAGAATGTGGCACACGCTCTGTACACAATGTTTACAAGGTTTGGGTTCTCTCAAACTATACTGTCAGACAGAGGATCACAGTTTATTTCAAATGTGTTTCAGCAATTGGAGAGTCTTTTAAAAATAAAGCATATATTCACTACACCTTATCACCCACAGAGAAACGGAATATCTGAAAGATACAACGGAAAGTTAAAACAGGCACTGAATAAAATAGTGAGTCAAAGTACTCAAGAGTGGGACAAGTACCTACCGTCAGTTTTGTTTGCCTACAGAGAAAACATACACGAGTCCACAGGGTTCTCTCCTTTTCAGATGGTCTACGGAGTAAATCTTAGAGGTGCGTTAGTGCTATATAGAGACATTATATGCTAACCAAGCCTGAAAAGTGAAGTAAAAATTGTCGTAGACACAAAAGAGATGATCATACAAGCCATTCGGTTGGCGAGACTTAATATTCTAAAAAATCAGACAAGTACTGAAAGAGACTCAACAAAATTAAAACTTTGCTGTGCCTTAAATATGGTGATGAAGTGTTTCTCTTCTTACCTGCCGAAAAAAAAAAACTAGTTATTTATACAATGGTAAGTACCATTTACAGTGAAAAGTAAGCTATCCCAGGTGGATAATGAGATATAAATCAATAATAAACTGAGATTAACCACATAAATATGCTGACAAAATACAACCGTCGAAAGACGGGTCTGGAGATCAAAGCTGGAGCCTGCAGTACTCTCCTACATGAGAAAGAACCGTATGGAAATGACTTAGATGATGTTAGAGCTCCAGAGATACACAATGATAGTACATTCCTAAAAGTGAATTGGGAAAATCTAGAGGACAGCAAAGCAATGGAGATTACAAAGATATTGCAGAATTATAGAAATATACTGACGGATCTGCCTAGCAAAACAAGGACGATCACTCACTACATTAGACTCACAGATAACACATCAGTCAGACTCCAACCTTATTCAGTCCCATTGCACCCATTGCACATCTGTGAAAAACTGAAAAAACGAATGGGACGAACTTCTTGCTATGGGAATTATTGAGCGATCTGCGTCCTCATATGCGTCCCCGATAGTTCTCGTAAGGAAGAAAGTTAGCAGTGTACGATTATTTGTCGATTACCGGAAGGTTTACTACATAAATGTTTTTAATTCGTACACAATATCAAATGCTGACGATATCATAGGAAAGTTGGTTAATGCCAAGTATTTTAAAAGTTTGACCTATCGCGCGGATATTGACAAACACCATTGACGGACAGTTTAAAACCAATAACAGAGTTCGTCAAACTATTTGGACTTTTTCATTTGAACTGTATGAGCTTTGGCCTCGTCATAGCGCCCGCAATATTCAACAGAATGATAGCGACATTGTTTACTCACAGGCAGGATGTGATGTCTTACATTGACGATATGTGTATATTCCAAAATACTTGGGAGGCTCACCTGCGTTCAATAGATGACATTTTACAGATTCTCTGTTAGAATAAATTGACTGTGAAACCGGGGAAGGTGGATATAGGCATTTAAGTATTATCTTTCATGGTGTTGAAGGTTTGAAATAACACATTCATGCCTCAGTCTGATAGCGTCGCTAGAATCCTGGACATTCCACCCAGTACAAAGAAACAAGTCAGAAGTATTTTGGGGCTGTGCAATTACTATAGGAAGTTTATCGACCACCTTTGTGAGTTAGCAGAGCCGCTTGTCGCCTTAGTCTGTAAGGGACAGCCCAATAAAATAAAGTGGACGGCGGAGTGTCAGCATGCATTGCAACGAAAAAAAGACATATTTCCCAGGGAACCAGTTCTCCGAATACCGGATATTTCAAAACCTTTTTTCCTAGCAATAGACGCCTCTAAATATGCAATAGGGAAGTGCTTAATGTACACAGAGTGGCTCTGTCATCTCTACTGCTACAGAACAACAGATTCGTCATACAGCCAATATCAGGAGAGGACAATGTAATTTATGACATCCTCACAATGTACAGCGCATTGACAGACATTGGTGGTCTACACTTATACCTGCGTGACGCTTAGAAGAATGCACATAGCCTACTGTTAACTGAACTTTGTAGAGCCAGAAACCATAGCCTACATAAACAATGACATTAGTGTAATGTTTTTTCTCAAGAATTGATTTTGATATTTTCATGTAATTAATTATGATGTATGTTGTATCACTTGTATGTTCCATATGTTGATTACACAGCTGACGGATAGTTATTGTCTATTGGGTGGCCATATGTAAAAATGAGTAGGTTGTCAAGTGATTTAGTAAAATTGTTTAAACATGTATACTGATTGGTACATGTTATTTGCAACGTAGACGTTTATGAGCTAATACTTGACTGTAGTTCAAAGGGATGTAGTTTCGGGAATATTCTGTAATATTTTTTGATGGTATTGAGTGTCAAACTTTAGTATGCTTGACACTAAAGTGGCCGTGGAGGGATGCTGTGTATTAGTTTATGAGAATATTGTTGTGACCCTCTTAATTCTAACACATGTAGCCCTCTTATTCTAACACACGGCGCTGCACCATTCGTCACCTGGACAGGTGTGTAAATAAGAGATGTGGGTGGGGGTGAAACAACAGTCGTTCCCCTCCCCCTTCTCATCTGGCGCTAGCATCAGGACGGTGCATCGAGACCAGTCACGTTACCTGAATTGAGGTGGTGCAGGATCTACTTCGGAATTAAGATATAAGCAGTGAGCAGAGGTAAAGTGGACAGTGTTGACTTAGCATTTTAGGAAGTTATTCTGAGAACAACGAGTTCGTTACCTGAAGGTAACACGTTCGACTCGCTTGTCGCTGTAGTGAATGTTCCAAGTGGATGTATTAGTTTAGATTAGGAGTTGTAGATTTAATTGTAAAGTGAATTTGTAGTAATAAATAAAGTATTAGTCTAGAGTTATATTGAACCCGCGTGTCCTGTGTGTCATTCATTCTGTCTGTGTGTATAGTCGAATATTAAAGTGGTATCATTCTTAGAATGGCAAGTAGAACTATCCATGAAATGTTAGTTAAAGAATTAAAAATAGAACTAGAAGAGAGGGACCTTCCTACATCCGGCCTAAAAAAAGACCTAATTCATAGACTTAAAGAGGCTCTAATTGCTGAAGGAAAAGACCCTGGGACTCAGAAAATTGAAACGGAAATAAGGCCGGATGAAATAAGGGAATGGCTCAGGAAGAGTGATCCTTTGGGAAAAATAAGCACGGACATGCAGCCAGTGATACCTGAGGATGTGGTCATCCATGAAGTGGTATCTAAGGATGTGGTCATCCATGAAGTGGTACCTGAGGATGTGGTCATCCAGGAAGTGGTACTTGAGGATGTGGTCATCCAGGAAGTGGTACTTGAGGATGTGGTCATCCATGAAGTGGTACCTGAGATGTGGTCATCTACGACGTGATACCTGACGATGTCATCCAAAACGTGGCGCATGAGAAGGAACTAATTAGAAGAGTGACACCTGAAGAACCGGTGACCAGAAAAGAGCCCCCTAAAGAGCCAGTGACCCGAAAAGAGTCAACTGAAAAATTGGTTACTAGGAAAAAGCCACCTGAAGAGCCGGTGACCCGAAAAGAGCCACCTGAGGAGTTGGTGACTGTTACGTTAAGAATTCACCCCCCCCCCATGTAACGGGTCAAACTTAACCGCCAGTAGCGAGTGACTCATCAGTTGACCTACATCTAGAATTTACCCTCCCCTCCCCGTTTCCACCTCCACTGCCAATTTGAATTTACCCCGCCAATACGGACCCTCTCGCTCCTCAGCAGTTGACCATGGAGATGTTACGTCAAGAATCCACCGCACCTTCCCCCCCCCATGTAACGGGTCAAACTTAACCCCTTCCATACCAGTCCAGTTAAAAGTTGTTTCTATCAGCTCCCGCTGCCTTTGCACACGGACTAAGTCCCCCCCCCCTTTGCACACGGATTATCTACGCACCCCGCCAGCCTTTATAACGTGAACGCGGGATGTATCTCGACAGAGAGCGGCCCACACAGAGAGTGGGGAGTCGGCCCCGCATACTTAGAACAGTCGGTCCTGTAGATTTAGATAAGATTTATAGAAGATTTTAGAGTAGAGAGTCTACGTGTAAAATATAAAGTTTTGTTCTAGTTATATATGTGTGAATTAAACTAAGTGTTGTAAAGTACACTCCTACGAGTTGTGTTATCCATATAGTAGTACCTATACCAGTGAGTTAGAGTTAAAGATTTGGTAATTAAGTAAATTACCTGGCGAGCCTGCTATACATAGATAAATAGTAAATACGTAACGCCACATTTGGCGAGCCTGCCCAAAGAGCCACTGAATCTTCCGAGACGTTGCCGACGCAGTCACCACTTAAGTCTACAGGAGCCACACCGGCTCATAAAGCCTACAGGAGCCACACCGGCTCATACAGTCTACAGGAGCCACGCCGGCTCATACAGTCTACAGGAGCCACACCGGCTCATACAGTCTACAGGAGCCACACCGGCTCATACAGTCTACAGGAGCCACACCGGCTCATACAGTCTACAGGAGCCACACCGGCTCATACAGTCTACAGGAGCCACACCGGCTCATACAGTCTACAGGAGTTACACCGGCTCATAAAGTCTACAGGAGCCTAACCGGCTCATAAAGTCTACAGGAGCCACACCGGCTCATAAAGTCTACAGAAGCCACACCGGCTCATACAGTCTACAGGAGCCACACCGGCTCATACAGTCAGCAAGAGCCCCACCGGCTCATACAGTCTACAGGAGCCACACCGGCTCATACAGTCAGCAAGAGCCCCACCGGCTCATTAAGTCTTCAGGAGCCACACCGGCTCATACAGTCATCGAGAGCTCCACCGGCTCATACAGCCATCAAGCGCCCCACCGGCCCACACAGTCATTAAGAGCCCCTACGGCTCATACAGTCAGCAAAAGCCACACCGACTCACACCAGTGCAGCGACCAGCAAGCTACAAAAGAGAGAGTGAGACAGTCAGTCTGTGAGGATTCGTAAAAAAATCAGATAAGTTTCAATTTTCTCTTAGTGCATTATCAAATGTCTCGTTTATTTTGAATCTTTCTAAATATTTTGTTAGTATTCTCTCCCTGAGCACATCTTTGTTACTTGTGTAACAGAGTGGCAAATCGGTGCTCGGAGAGATTGCATTACATTTATTTGTTTGATTATTCCTGGATAGTTTTGTATGTGTGACAGTATTGTTGTATTTGTTGGTACTATCAGTTACTCTGCCTTTTGTCTTGTGTACTTTGTATTGTATTTGTACCCAGGAATTTTTTTTGTTGTTGTTTAACTAGATAGTGTATATATCAAATAGTTATTAGAACCACTTGAGTAGATCAAAGTTATATATTGAGGTAAGTTGTAGTAAAATATTTAGCTTGTAGTTTACCTAGGTCTAGGAGAATGTCATCGTTCGAACATTTCGTGTCACTAGGACAATCATTAGGAATAGAGCCAAAGAAATTAGAGAAATGGGCGCAGGATAGATTACGACAGGAATCTAGTAGATTAGAGCAGCAGCGAAGTCAGGAAATGGCTCAAACCCAATTAAAGATCAGACAGTTAGAGTTAGAAATGGCATTAAGGGATAGTCAAGCCAATAGTCCTAACCCCCCCACCGACCCCACAGGCGATCGGTGACCACAGTCTTGCCAATAGGATAGCCCATTATAAGTTTCAGGTATTCGACGAACAGAAGACGACAATAGACAATTTCCTCACCAAATTCGAACGAGACATGAAGGAACTCGAATTCCCCGAACCCAAATGGACATACCTACTAGGTAAATCATTTACCAGCGACATTGCCCTAAAGATATGCTTACATCAAGACAATTATCAGGTAGCTAAGGAACAGCTTCTCAGGACGTACGGACAGACAGAAGCTAGTTTTAGGAAGGCTTTTCACCAAACAGCTCTACACAAGGACGACGACCCCCAGACATACTTCGACAAACTAGGTACTGCCCTAGACAAGTGGCTACAGTACGCCAAAGTAGAAAAGACATTCGAATCATTTAGGACTTTCTTTTTGTTAGATAAGGCCATCAATTCATGCCATCCCGAGCTGAAGGCATTCGTTTTAGAAAGGGGACCACAGACAGTCGAGACAGCCGTAGACCTGATTAGAAAGTACAAAACTGCTCACCCTGACAGACCCACGACTACCGTAGAAAATGACATACAGGACATTATATGTTTTAGTAGCGACACAAACAGGTCCCATTACATACATAGTCAAAACAGGTTAAATGAGTATAGTACAGTAGGCAGGACAGACTTAGTATGCTATCGTTGCAACAAAAAAGGACATCTTGCAAGGGACTGTCCTTTGAATCATAACAGTAGACAAGCTAGGGTACGCAGGTCACCTGAGGACAACCGTAAAGACACTCATCAGGGAAGAGGTAGTTCAAGAGACAGGATTCACGACGCCATGTGCACAATAGACACATCCAAGCCCCTGACAGTAACAAAAGGTAGAGTAGGAAATAACGGCGTTGACGTGTTAAGAGATACTGGATGTACTACAGTTTTAGTCAAGAAATATTTAGTTCGACCTTCCCAATACACTGGCAGATTTGGAAAGTGCAGAGCATTTGACGGACACATTACAACCTCCCCAATAGCAGAGATAGACATACGGACAAACTATTTTCGTGGTAGAGTGGAAGCACAGGTAGTCGACAGCCTTATTACAGACCTTATTATAGGTAATGATATTAAAGAGATTAAAGACGACACAAATAGGAAGCAATCTAAACCAAATGACGTTAGGTTTCGTAACAGACGTAGGTATGACAATAGAGATATTAGCCGTAGGGATAATGGTTTCAGGTACTGCTATAGAAATATGGGTAAAGATTTGAATGATAGGCGAAGGGTAGAGCAATGCTTTAGGCCTCATTACCCTGATCAGTGTTTCGCTTCTAAGTCAGTATCAAGAAATAATCGGGTGGATAACGACTTTTATCAAATGAAAAAACCTAGATATGGGTTATTTCAAGGCAGGGAGAGAGATTTGAATTGCAACTGGAGGGAGCATATGGTTAAATAACTCCTGGGCCACTTGCCATCCTTTCTCCATACGTACTAGTAGAGTATACAATTAGGTGTAAATAATTTAAACAAAGATAATGCTGTAGTTCATATGATACCTCATCCCTTTAAGTGAGACGTAAATGTTGCCAAGATACTAAGGTTTAGAAAGAGTTTTATAGATTAAATGCGTGACGAAACAAGGTAAGTGATATAGGGAACTATAGGTAGTAACTGAATTAAGTAAGATCAGTTAGGGCCAAAAAGATGCACGGTAAGTCTAGTTGTGTTGTTTGTTTGACTAAGTGCACTAAGAGTAATAAGCCCAACATTTTTTTTCCCCTCGTAAACGTAAGCAAAATTTCCCCATTCTATAAATAGAGTAGTTTTTCACAGACTGACCACAGCCTTCAAAAGTTACTACGCGTCTCCCACCACGCCAGAGACGATTACGTCATACACAACGGTCTACCATACAGCAGAACAGTGCTGAGAGTCAAGAGTTATCGTTCGCCCTTGAAAACAGTGACCACTGTAAGACCACGCCCCTTAACTTGACCTCTCACCTGTTGACCACCTCAGTTGATCAGACATCGCAGTACCAGCCCAGATGACCACACCGTCAAAGAAAGAAAAGGAAAACTATGAACTAAATAACATTTTTTTTTCTTTCCTCTTCCCAATTCTAATTTTAGTAATTGATGTCATATTATCAGTAGTATTTTTTTTGTCTCTTTCTCATTTCCTTCTCAATTTGAATTTTATTGATTGATGTCATGTATATTATGTGTACATTTATATGCCTAGATGTGTCTAGTATTTTCGATGTTTGATGACGTGCCTAGAGCATAGTGCTTGTAGCTAGATATAGAATAAAATGTTTTGTTTGTTTCGTAACACGAAACTTGAGATGAACGGAGGTGTTACGTTAAGAATTCACCCCCCCCCCCCATGTAACGGGTCAAACTTAACCGCCAGTAGCGAGTGACTCATCAGTTGACCTACATCTAGAATTTACCCCCCCTCCCCGTTTCCACCTCCACTGCCAATTTGAATTTACCCCGCCAATACGGACCCTCTCGCTCCTCAGCAGTTGACCATGGAGATGTTACGTCAAGAATCCACCGCACCTTCCCCCCCCCCCCATGTAACGGGTCAAACTTAACCCCTTCCATACCAGTCCAGTTAAAAGTTGTTTCTATCAGCTCCCGCTGCCTTTGCACACGGACTAAGTCCCCCCCCCCTTTGCACACGGATTATCTACGCACCCCGCCAGCCTTTATAACGTGAACGCGGGATGTATCTCGACAGAGAGCGGCCCACACAGAGAGTGGGGAGTCGGCCCCGCATACTTAGAACAGTCGGTCCTGTAGATTTAGATAAGATTTATAGAAGATTTTAGAGTAGAGAGTCTACGTGTAAAATATAAAGTTTTGTCCTAGTTATATATGTGTGAATTAAACTAAGTGTTGTAAAGTACACTCCTACGAGTTGTGTTATCCATATAGTAGTACCTATACCAGTGAGTTAGAGTTAAAGATTTGGTAATTAAGTAAATTACCTGGCGAGCCTGCTATACATAGATAAATAGTAAATACGTAACGCCACATTTGGCGAGCCTGCATATATAAACTACTACAAGAAATTCGTACGTAACTTTTGGCGATCACACTACGCCTTAGAAGTTTGAACGTAACAGTGACACAAGAAGAGCCACCACCTGAACAGTTGGTGACTAGAAAAGAGCCACCTGAAGAGCCGGTGACCCGAAAAGAGCCACCTGAGGAGTTGGTGACACAAGAAGAGCCACCACCTGAACAGTTGGTGACTAGGAAAGAACCACCTGAAGAGCCGGTGACCCGAGAAGAGCCACCTAAACAGTTGGTGACTAGAAAAGAGCCATCTGAAGAGCTTGTGACCCAAAGAGAGACACCTGAGGAGTTGGTGACTATAAAAGAGCCACCTGAAGAGCCGGTGACCCGAAAAGAGCCAACCGAGGAGTTGTAACACAAGAAGAGCCACCTGAACAGTTAGTGACTAGACAAGAGCCACTTAAAGAGATGAGTCACGTGACCTGGCCGGAGGAGGGGCGGGGATCAGCATCGAACTCCAAGAGAAGAATGACACTTGTGACGACCCTGCACTATATGGTTGTCCACCTACGGAAGATATCCATTTCCGGCAGTATTATCTATATGAATGGACAGGCTATCTACCCTGAGCCTGGACGCGTTAATCCAAACGTGAGCAAATTGTTGTGCCTGCAGCAGGACACTACTGAGCCCCAGATAAACGAGACACCCATCTCTCCAGTAGAGATATATCCAGATCTGTACCCTGTACGGACCAGCGATCATGAAGGTGTCATCTCGGTTTATCAGCCTTCTACTTTAGGTAACATCAAGGTAATACAGCATCTTGAGAAAATGGCAGATGACACCCAAAAACGACTGGGACAACTACATCCCCATGTTCCTTGTGGCATATAGAGGGTCAACCGCCACTACGACTAGTCATACGCCATCATTGTTTTTCATCGATGGGGAGCTTAGATTACCTTACGACCTTTTGTTCGGGCTCCCCAAGAACAATCCAGTCACAAAGACTGATTACGCTGATAATCTAAAGTCTCAACTGGAGTTAATTCGTTCATCAGTGAGGGAAAAGATTCGTGCGGCCAGTAACGTCTTGAAAACCAGATTTTATGAAGACCAAATTCTTTGGTGCAGATGGATCTGTCCGGGGCAGACAGATTTAAGAGGGGGCAGTGTTGTAACCCTCTTAATTCTAACACATGTAGCCCTCTTATTCTAACACACGGCGCTGCAACATTCGTCACCTGGACAGGTGTGTAAATAAGAGATGTGGGTGGGGGTGAAACAACAGTCGTTCCCCTCCCCCTTCTCATCTGGCGCTAGCATCAGGACGGTGCATCGAGACCAGTCACGTTACCTGAATTGAGAGGGGTGGGGGATCTACTTCGGACTTAAGATATAAGCAGTGAGCAGAGGTAAAGTGGACAGTCGTGACTTAGCATTTTAGGAAGTTATTCTGAGAACAACGAGTTCGTTACCTGAAGGTAACACGTTCGACTCGCTTGTCGCTGTAGTGAATGCTCCAAGTGGATGTATTAGTTTAGATTAGGAATTGTAGATTTAATTGTAAAGTGAATTTGTAGTAATAAATAAAGTATTAGTCTAGAGTTATATTGAACCCACGTGTCCTGTGTGTCATTCATTCTGTCTGTGTGTGTAGTAGAATATTAAAGTTACTACAATATTATATGTGGGTGTGAGAGAGTGTTGAAGAGGTGGCGTGTTTTTGTTGAAGAGAGTTCACGGTCGAAGACCGTGACTAGTCGGCGTGTAGAGTTTGCCCGTGGATGACCACCTGAGTTGTCCGGACCGCATGTTATTTGTGATGATTCAGTTTTATACATTTGGTGGATTAAACATATATATTATTTCGTTTAATGAATACCTTGTTCGTATTTATTGATTGTATATGTGAAGTGTTCGCTATTGTGTATTAGCGTGTGTTTTCCTAAGTGTCAGAGTGTCGACCTATATGCAGTATTGACAAAGGAGATAAATTGAGGGCCCGAGAACATCCTGTACACAACACCAGCAATTAAAAAACACGTTAATTAACTCCCCTTATGTTATCGCGGAAAAAAACAACGAGTCGCGGAAAATAAAAGGTGGAGGAGGAGTGGGCGGGAGAGGGTTGACAGGCGACGAGACTAAATATATATGGTCGCTTGCTGGAGTTTTCTTTTTTTTATTCTGTGCAGAGCTGCCAAATGAGATATTTTATTACCAGTTCTATATTATTTTGATCAATCTAAATTTCTATTTCAAAAATATATCTGTTTTTTTTTTTCAGTCAGATATACATTTAGTTTATTGCCTAATTTCTTGTTTTATAATTCTGGCGAATTATAATATAGTTGTAAATATTTTTTCGGTCATAATGTTGGCAGTGGCTAACTCCTATTCATCGGCAAAACTATACAAACTATTCATGTGAGAATTTTTCCCCTTAGCTCAGCCAATGAGAGGTTAACGTATATACACAATTAACCTGAATCCAGATCGGCAACATCTTTGCTTTTATGTCCAATTATCATTAAAATATATGCGAAAAGGCAAAAGTATTGATCTTTTTATAATAAATATTGAATATAAATATTGTTCAGCAACTAAAAATGCTTTAAATGCCCATATTTTTGTTTTTGTTTGTTTTGTTTTTTCACTGCTTGTATAGTTGTTTTTTTAAGTCTGTTACCGCAGGAACACGGGTAACATGAATGTCTCGTCGCTGCTCGCAGAAATGTCGAGAGTATTTTAAAGCTGAAAAATTAAGAAATTATTTATTGTAAGTCGAGTGTTAAACTTGGCAACTATAACATTCTTAAAATGTTATAAATATACCTTCGACTTTTACCGTAATTTCAATAAAATTTGCATTTGTTAACGCGATTTACCAACATGCACTAGGCACTAACCGACAAACATCTAATTCCAACCCTCATGATCGCATTGCAAGAACTCTACTAACTTAACTATCCGGCCACTTCACGTCATTTAGTCTAAAAGAGAGGAATCCACAGAGTGAGAGACCGGTGGTGACAAGTGGAGTAGATGGACACTGCAGTGAAGAGTAACGCTTGTAAGAGAGTTCATGTAGTGGATTATAAGTTCATTCCGAGTAGATAAATGTGGAGTAATGTTTTGGTGGATATTATAGTGAAATGTTATCTATTAGTGAACCCTTCATGTGTTAATTATTTCATTATATTTACATGTTATTTCTCATCTGTAAGTATCACGTATAAAGATCAGTTGTTTGGTTTTTTTTCAGAAATTCAAACAAAATTAAAACATGTATATCAAAAGCAGATAACACCTGTAAAAAACATTATTGGTATTGGTTTGCTGATTCCATCGAAAGGCTTACTAACGAATCTTGCTCTGAGCACAAATGTAAGTGTAAACTTTGATTGTGTTTGCTTAATGCAAACGTTTTATAATTTTTATTTTATATGTATATGTAAGATATATTGTTTTAATACCTAGTTATATTAAAGTGTACTGCAAATACAATGTAATAAAGTTGGTTTTCCAGCTAAAGAACTACAATCGTTTTTAACAATACTTTTTTGGAATATTATAATTTAAGAATAGCTATTATAAAATCAAATATTATAATTTCAATTATAATTTTAAACTAGGTCATAATATTGTTCCTTTTAAACGGTATGTTTAAAAAATTATTGTAATTATATAAACACATCTGTTAAATAGTTTGCAATTAAACGTAAGGTCTTCCAATTTATACTTTTTGCTAGTAAAACATTTTATTTCTTCTTCAAAAATGTAAAACAATATTTTTTTAAAGATTTAATTAATCAAAATAAATGAAGTAGGAAATTAAAATGCATTCAGTTTGGTTAAAAGGTAGTCATTGATTTGTCGGTCTAAATGTAGTCATCAATATTTGGTCAAAATGTAGTCATCAATCTGTTGGTCAAAAGGTAGTCATCGATAGTTAGGACAAAGTGAAGTCATGTTATGTTAACGTTACCACAATATTTCTTATGAAGTTAACTTTTTTTTTTTACATTTTCATTCGCAGATATATATGACAATTGGAAACTAATAAACTCCAGGAGCTAAGGTTGTTATGGAAAATGTCTAAACGATGGCAAGTTAAAGAAATAAAATATGTAAAGCATTGATTAGTTTTATTTTTTTCTCTTTGTCATTTAGTTGAAGGTTTTGGTAATTTAATGTTTTAATTGTACAAAAATTTAAATTGAGTGCAATACAAATTTTCATTTAAGTGAATATAGTTGTTTCAAAGTTTGATTACTGTTTTAGATGGGCCTCTGATCATTAAGGTTATCAGTAAGTAAAGTTATCGAAGCCCCTACGCAATCATCGGTGAGGATGATGTGTATAAATCATTTCTTTTTGTCGTTGAAATAGATGGGAAATGTGTGTTGTGATCTTAAACCTCAATCCACATAATTGTCTCTGTACAGCATTCATAATTCGCTGTAAGTGGACAGTTTCCCGTGATGTGTTGATTACATCGGGGAATGAGGTGAATATATCTTAAAAATTAGTTTAGGAATTAAAGGGAATAGGTCTATTCTGGCAATTTTTTTTCATTTAAAAACAGATTGACTACTAGGGTGGAGTGATTTTTTTTTTTTTTTAGCTTTTTTATTCTAATAGTTCCAATGGGTTGCCAAATGGTCTAAGTAGTGATGGTACCGTTTACCGTGCCCCAAAAACCTTCACATTTTAAAAGATTACAAACTTTAAAGCATTATGACAATTTTGAATGAATTCATCATCTCAATAGTGATATTCGTAATGTTAATGTGCTAATATGAACTGCTGAACAAAATTATGTTTATGAATTAAAAAATTAACAATTTATAATTATTCAGGGCCGTCAAATTTTCTTAAGGAATGAGACAATTAACGTGACATTAAAACTAAACCTTCGTGCTAAGAGCCTCCCTAAGGACTGCCACCTTGCCGCGGTGGGTATGGGCGGGGGGCTTGCGTGCTTTGATAACCCAGAGAGCTAAGCTGGCTGGAGCCTCGTGCTCCTGGTAGGGCCTCCAATGCCAGACAGGTCGACGGGTAGAGGCCAGACTAAAAGCAGTCCACTGGTCCTACAGGTTGTGGGTTGGACTGGGTGTTAACAACCCACTCCCGTAAAAAAACAAGCTTATTATAGAAACCGAAACAACGAATGTATAATTCAACTTAGCTGAGGATGAAGATATCTCTCTAGTAGTGCTTATGACGCGAGCTGGTGAAAGCCTTCGGGAAGTCAATGCGCCGACCTATCTTCTGACAGCCAAGACCAAAACTTAGAACGGAACCTGGAACATCCGAAACCTGTATGAAAGTGGAAAAGCAGCACAAGTAGCAAAAGAGATGAAACGATATGGGCTCTAAATTCTAGGACTGTGCGAAACCAGATGGAATGGAATTGGACAAACCAAACTGGCAAGTGGAGAAACCATCATCTACTCTGGGCCAGAGGAAGAAAATGTACAGGAAATAGGACTGCTTATGACACCAGATGCAGCCAAGGCACTGATAGAGTGTGAGCATGTCTCTGCAAGGATACTGACAGCACGATCAAATCAAATGAAAGAAAAGTCACCATCATACACCAACACGGCAGATGAAGAAGAGAAAAAACAACTTCTACAATGCTTTACAAAATACCATTGGCAAAGTGCACAGAAGAGACATCAATATACTGATGGGGAACCTTAAAGCCAAAGTAGGCAACGACCACACCAATAAAGAGTTCATCATAGGCAAACATGGCATCGGAGATATGAACAACAACGGAGAACTTTTCACGCATTTCTGCGCTTTCAATTACCTAGTCATTAGAGGCACCATCTTCACCCACAAAAACATCCACCAAAAGACCTGGATATCCCCTGATGGAAAAGCTAAGAACCAGATAGACCACATTTCCATTTGCCGCAAGTGGAGAAGAAACCTTCTGGATGTGATGTGAGGGTGAAACGAGGAGCATACGCTGTATCACCTAGTGCAGTCTACCGTGAAGCTGAAACTGAGAGCCCACAAAGACAAAACACAGAGACCATCCTTTAAGTACAACGTCCAGAGCCTGAAAGACACCAGAAAAACCACAGCCTAAAAACCGATTTTAGGCACTAGCATATTTGGCTGAGAAAACGATAGAGGAACACTCGCTATAGATTAAAAACACCTGGACAGATACCTGCAAAAAAGTCCTGGGAAAGAAGACAAAAAAGCGCAAGGAGTGGCTGACCACAAGCACCTGGGATCTCGTGGAGGAGAGGAAAACATTGAAAGAGTGGATCAACCACGGTCATGACCAACACGAGAAAAGACACCTTCAGGCAAAGTACTCGGAAATAAACAAGAAAGTAAAGAAGAGCGCCAGAGCTTGGTTTAGCTTGTTTGGTGGTTATTTGGTTTGGTTTGGTTTGTGAACGTTGAAGGGCAAAACGTAATTTTTGACGTATAAAATGTAGGTAATTTATGTTTATTAGATATTATATTAGATATTACTGATGTGCATTAAATTAAGTCAACAAAGTATTATCTAGAAGGTGCTAACATTTTAAAAGATAGAAGTACAAACTCTTTTTTTTCTAATAAATAGTCCTTCCTTAAAATTTACAAGACGCAGATATTTCAACATTGATAAAACAAGCTAGAAGATCTTGGATCTATTGTAATCAACATATGTGACATAAAAAAAAATATTTAAATTTATTTGACGCACAACGTGGTGTAATCCTTAAAATATTGCCAACAATATTGCATTACTTGTATTCGTACCTGTCAACAAGTTCCACGTGTATTGACGTATACTTCAAAATAAGAGTTAGAAAAGTTCCCTTTACTCTAAGATAGAATGCCATCGATGAAGTAAAAGTGTATAATTTTCTGTTTCTATAACCACGGAATATTGTTTACTGCTTTACTATTTAATGTATGATTTTTTTAAGATATATAATTCTTCTCTATAAAATGATTCATTTTTTAATGAAATCACAAATGTTCTAGCCTTAATACCTCAGCTACGATAAAAAAAAAATAATGTCGATACATCAGTCAATATTTTTGTTACGAAGGAAGTACCCAATTGGAATATTAGACAAATTTAAGCATACATATGTTTGGTTTATTTAATTGAAAAGTAATATAGTTTACATACATAGTTAGAATTACAGAATTATAATATTCAATTTATAACACTGGCTGACACATATGTACATCAAAGATAACGAACACAGTCACATGAATTATTACAACATACTGAGTAGAGCTCACAATATGCACCTAACCGAATGTATTAACTGTTATGAAAATTAGTAAGTCAATAGTCATACCCAGGGACTGATGGCTCTAGTTGGCTCAATATATAAAAAATCAAATGTACAAAAACAACGGTTTTCTTTATTTCTCTCTCTCTGTCCACCTCCCTCTCTTTCTCGCTCTCTCTCTCTCTCTCTCTCTTTCTCTCTCTCGCTCTCTCTCTCTCTCTCTCTCTTTCTAATTATCTTTCTCATTCGTCCAGTTTCCCGTTAAAAAATCTCCACATACAAACTTTTCTCACTCTTCCTCCCGTTCTTCCAGACATACAAACATGACCTCCTGATCAATCGTCATTCTTCGCTCTCATACATGGCAAATCAGTAGCAAGTATCTTCCCGACATAAGCGGAGAGAGAGTAGTGGTTCGTCTCGACATCAAATTCAAGAGTAAGAGACAAGTAGATCAGGATGCCAACAAAATGTTTGAAGTCAGAGTCCCCTTAAAAAAAACAAACCCATTGAGAAGGTTTTGCATTTGCAAAAAAAAAAAAAATAATAATAATACACATAATATAAAGATGTGCTTGTTCAGTTTAATACAATTATGTAATTACATTGGAAAATTAATACTAGTCTCTTGAGTACGAGTTTTTGTTGAACGTCGAGTTCATACTAACTTCTTTGACACCATAACAAAACATAGTTGTAGCAGATACATAGATAAATGCACCGTCAAACGCATTTCAATCAACATACTAACTTTTATCAACAACAAGGGAATGGGTAAAGAAGTCGAATTAAGGGAAAAAGCTCGAGCTAGCAGTTTAACCTGAAGTAGCTTAGGCGATTCAGATTTATTTAAATGTTAATAATGTGCCATGTCTGTTAACAAAGGCAGTGCAGTTTTAAAGCATTGTATTTTTAACATTTTGATAATTTTAATTGCAAAATTAATAAAGACCAGCATTCATTTGAAAGTAGATCATACTTCTAAACCTCGACTGTACTTTACATCCATTACCAATTTAATGCCCGTCTTAGAAGACATCTCTCAAATGTAAAGGGAATATTTGTTTTTAATTTCCAAAAAAAAAAAAAAACACTTAAAATTAGTAAAATTCGAGGATTGGACATACTACACAAGTTCCATTATCTTTGAGTAATTTTATGTAAAATAGTTTGCAGTTATGTTAATTAAATTCTTAAGATGTAGTCTAGGTATAATACTATTTACTGGTATGGAGCGAGTTTTAATGATCTAGCTAGATCGATCGGCATGTTGTTGTTACAATGGAGTGAGACTTCACATATAATCTATAAATGGGCCAATTTTCAATCAACTAGTTAATCAATTGTTTGTGCAATCTGGAAAACATTTCGACTTGGCGTTTGTTAAAAGACTTGTTAAAATAAAATAAAAAATAAAAAAAAATAAAAACTTTAATTCATTTTTTTTCTTTCATATACAATTATTAAAAAAAAGTATTTATGAAAAATATAAAGAATAATTATTATTAAAATAAACATTGTTTACGAATGAATTGTTGTTTATAAGTCGACAATATTCCCTATATAGTGGACATACATTTCGCCAAGGTAGTATGTCTGGACTGATCGGATGTTCAAGCCTTTATTGAAACTCACATATAACTGCAACATTTAGAGGTCAAATAAAAAAAAAATATAATCATGATATAAAATAAGCATATGCGAAGTAGGTATTAAGGGTCAATACTGTGATATATATATATATGTATATATATATATATATATATATATATATATATATATATATATATATATATGTTACCGGCAAAGTGTGAAATTCTATAGAATGCCTAGGCAATGTATAGAATGCCTGGTGATTTTAGGCAAAGTATAAAATTTTTAAATTGTGCATACTTTTCCTAGGCATTCTATACAATGCCTAGGCATTGTATAGAATGACTAGCGTCGTTTAGGAAAAGTATCAGAAAGAACAACAAAAGCGTTTATTGATAAAAACATATTTAAATATGGAATGAATGCAAAATAAAGCATATGATGTTCATACCGAAAAAAAACAACGATAGCAGAGCTGAGATTGAAGTATTTTCTTCAGCAGGTAAGACTTGATTCACACTTAGCATTGTACTGTACTTAATTTTCTTCTTTCATACAAAACACTTCGTATTTTGGTCTTTGATCTGTCATGTTCATATTTCACGAATTAGTGAATAATTGATAAATAATAAAAAGATGTTGTTTCTGGTGAGAACAAGCAGAACACAACTGGAATGAGGTACTTGTTGCAGCAGGGAAGACTAGAATGGCATTTTGAATTGCATTTAATTACATACAATTACATACATAAAAACATGTTAGCATTTAACAGCAAATAAAAACTGAAAACAATTAAGATTTTCAAATTGAAGAGTTCCTTAAGTCCACCTTAATAATCTGATTAGTCAGGAATTCCTTTATTTAATCATAATTAATTTTAACAGACGCCATTAAAATAACATTCTACGATGATATAACTAATACACATAAATAATAAAAAAATAATTTCATAATACTACTTAACTTTTTATATATATATATATATATTTTTTTCGAAAAAAATTATCAGAAATAATCGCATTGCAAATATTTTGTGGACGGCGTTTAAACTGTGTTGATTGTAATGAGTTTATCATAAAATGTAAATTAATATTAAATTATGTTATAGGATATCTTATATAAACTTTGTCAACTTCTCTCAATTCGATTGTCAACGTATATAATTTGACTTGTTTGTTTGAAGTACGCTGAGTTGATTATTTTTAGTATAGAGCTAGATATGGAGATATTTAGAGACTTTTACAATATATTTATATATATATATATATATATATATATATATATATATATATATATATATATATATATATATATATGTATATATGTATACAGACTTGATTGATGACTTATAATATGTTATGGAATAAAAATAGTATAGCATACTAACCATAGATAATTAAAGAATAATGAATTAAAGTCTTGGCCGTATTAAATGACATATATAGTGTGCATGTATTTTATACTAGGCACACCTTAGTGTTATTATGAATCGTATTTAACAAAAAAAGACAAAACATCGTAATTCATACTCTCAGATTGTGTGTAACATGGCGTTTTTCAAATCAATGAACCTACATTGCATATTGTGTTTGACTGTTCTGATCGCAAACTGTATATCTCAGCGTGAGTAGTACATTTATAATGTGTCATAACTATTAGGTATGAATTGAATCAATTCTAATTTTTTTAGATTCTTGTTTTTTTGTTCATATGTATTTATTTCTCGGGCACGGCTCTGTACAGTTTTATCCAATCATCATAATCAATTTTCCGTAACTTATCTGATTTTTTTACTATTCTATAAATAAATTGAAAACAAAAAAAAACATGCACCAAACCTTGCCTTGTTGTATAGTGGCTTTGAGAAGATTATTCAAGTATTTAAACTGAGACAAATAGTATACATTTTTTTTTACTTTTACTGCTACATATATCTGAAAGAAACATTAAACTAGAAACTAACTTTTGCAAATATTTTCTTTGTGCTTCCCAAGTCGGGCTCTAAAATATCTATCTCTTGTTTTTTTTTTTAAATACGTAATGCCTTAAAGTAGCAGGAATGTCATTGTTTAGTCAGAAGCGTTCGTTTGTGTTCCAATGTAAATGGTGTTAAATGTAATCAGTTCTAGATTCATATATGTTTGGACTTAAGAATAAATTAACTTATTTAAGAGTGGTCACCGGTTATGCAGAGAATAGCGTGAAACTGTCAGTAAAGAGATGTCAAACAACTGTTAGAAATCAGCAATGAAATATGTTTATTGAGGATGAGCACAAGTTAATAAGGAGGACAGTGAATATTAAGTAGTAGGAGAAGAAAGACCTTAGGGCTAAGCTTGTTGTAGGATCGTGATCATAGTCTATAACAGGGGTCGACAACCTTTGGCTCGCGGTGACTTCGGTGTCATGTGAGGCTATTTCGATTTCAAATTGCGGCTTTCCATTTGCATGCGCAAATAATAATACTAGTATTATTTTTTTGTTCAAACTCAAATAAATATTGAAAACGAACGTAAGAATAAAGTGAATAAAACGCCCTTATAATAAATGCTTGACGGTAGGCAAATCAAAGCTCTGTCGAAATGGAGCTTCGCAGCTGGTAGCTACGCCAAACCCAGATATCCTCTTTTCTTCGTAGATCATAGACTATATGAGAAAATAATGGAAAGTGGCTGAATAGCATACACTATAAAAACTACCAGGGAGGTTTAAAGGTCATCTTAGGCCCTAGGTACTTTCAAAATCGTAGATCCTCCCCGAATTCATTTTTAATATTTTTTCAACAATGTACCCGCACTTCTTTGCAATTGGAAATCTAAATAAACTTTGAGGACGTCATATATGATATTGCTAAATTTAACATACGGTAATTCACAGATCTAAAGCACTGCAGCTTGACTTGCTCAGGTGCTCATCTCACACGGTTATATATATATATATATATATATATATATATATATATATATATATATATATATATATATATATATATATATATATTTATAGTTATTTTAATACAAACGTTTTTAAATTGTTTGGGCATTCTAAACTTGTTTTAAATAGTACATTAAAATTGTCACTTGATTGTGTGACGTGGTGGCTGAATGGATAAGCAGCACGTGGGTTTTCTTATTTTATGCTGACTATCCAGGTTCGATTCTTTTTTAGGGAAATTAAAAAAAAAATATTGTTTTTTTTATTCAGAATGTATCTTTTTAGTTGTTTTAATGAAAAGTAAGGAATTAGATCTCTTTGACATTTTTTTTTTATTTAAATAATTTATCTTTTAGGATGTTGTAAGAAAAAGAAAAACTAATTATATTTTGAATTATTTTATAGCTTAAAAAAATAAATTGAAAATATGTATTTAAGCTGATCACAGAGGCGAACCTAGGGTGGGATGAGGGGGTCCAAAATCGAAAGTCCCACCGGGCACAAGCTTGAGCGAAGCGCCCCAAAATTATTTTTTTTATTAAATATTTAGTACACAATCTCATGTCATGGTATTGAACGTAAAAATGCTGGGGCCCCGTAAGAGGCAAAGCACCCAGGCCCAAAAATGCATAGGACTGGCATTGGCTTTACAATAATCTATCTTAATGCAAAGGCTTTGCAGGGTATAGCTAGTTTATAATAATGTTTTTAAAAAAAAATCGTTTCGATTCCCTAATATCACTTTGAACAATTTCAAACAGTAATGGTTTGTCTAGAGGAAGTCATTCGTATTTTTAGCTAATCACAGATACAAAATGTAAATATTTACTGTAAATGTACACCAGCAACGTTAGTGGTTTGTGGCAATGTCTGAAATTTAAGGATTTTTATTTCGAGCAAGGGGTTTCAACTAACAACTTGGCTATTGAATAATGCAGTTTTGAAATAATCTGAATCTTTGAAGTTTCACATAGGAAATCAGTTTTTTCGTTGTATGTAATCTTTGCATATACTTCCGTATTATGCGGGCAAAGTAAGAGTTTTATACTTCAGTGTATATATTTTACACTAAAGAATAAGCTTGCTAACATCCTAGTAAATATTGTATCAGAGTAAGTGTTGTACACATTAAAGTAAATATTGTATCAGAGTAAGTGTTTTACACATCAGAGTAAATATTGTTTCAAAGTAAGTGGTGTGTACATCAGAAAAGATATTGTATAATTCAGAATATGCTTGTACACATCAGAGTAAATATTGAATCAGAGTAAGGGTTGTACAAATCAGTGTATATATTTTACACTTCAGAGTAAATGTTGTACACATCAGAGTAAGTGATGTACACATCAGAGTAAACATTGTATTAAAGTAAGTGCTGCGTAGATCGGAGAAGACATTTATGATACAGAGAATGTTTGTGCACAACAAAGTAAATATTGTATCAGAGTAATTGTTTTAAATAGAAGTAATGTATAGAGTAGGTTATAATAAAAAGAGAGGGGGAGAAGGTACACATCAGAGTAAATATAGTACAAAAGTAAGTGTTGTGCAAATCAGCGTATATATTTTACAATTCAGAGTAAATGTCTTAAACATCAGAGAAAGTTGTGTACACTTTAGCGTAAATAATTTTCCCTTCAGAGTAAATGCTGTCCACATAAGAGTAAGTGCTTTACACATCAAAGTAAATGTTGTACACATCAGAGAAAGTGTCGTACACTTCAACGGTTACATTTTCACTTTAGGGTAAATGTTGCACACATCAAAGTAAATGTTGTAAATATCGGAGTAAGTGTTTTACATCAGAGTAAGTGTCGTGCACATCAGCGTATATATTTTTCTCTTCAGAGTAAATGTTGCACACATCAGAGTAAATGTTTTGCTCATCAGAGTAAATGTTTTGCACATCAGAGTAAATGTTGTGCACATCAGAGTAAATGTTGCACACATCAGAGTAAATGTTGTGCACATCAGAGTAGATAGAGTACACATCCGCGTATATATTTACACTTCAGATTTAATGTTGTACACAACATAGTAAGTGTTGTACACATCAGAGTAAATGATGTACACATCAGAGTAATTAATGTACACATCAGAGTAAATATTGTATTTTAGGTAAATGGTTTACACATCATTTTTTACATTTCTAAGTAAATGTCGTACACATTAAATTAAGTGTTGCACACATTAGAGTGAGTGTTGTACATATCAGCGTATATATGTTTCACTTCAGAGTAAATGTCGTACACATAGAGAGTATGTGTTATACACATCAGCGTATATATTATTCATATAAGAGTAAATGTTGTACATATCAGATTAAGTTCTGTAAACATCAGATTAAGTTCTGTACACATCAGAGTAAAGGTAGTACACATTAGAGTAAGTGTTGTACACATAAGTGTATATACTTTTCACTTCAGAGTAAATGTTGTACACTTCAGAGCAAGTCTTGTACAATCAGAGTAAATATTGTATCAGAGTAAGTTATGTGCACATAAGTGTATATATTGTACAATTCAGAGTAAGTGTTGTATACATGCCGTCATTAAATGACTGCAAAAGAAAAAAGAAAGCCAAACTCATTTGAGCCGTCCAGTATATTTTTTTTTGTCATGGTTATTATCAAAACGACTAAGCACATTATATTCGGTCCTACTATATCTTTAGCTTTACCAAAAGTTGCGTTCAGCACAGCATTGTCCAAACAAGTCGAAGTTCATAATGATCAGACAGTGCTTTACGACGCTGTTCACATCAACATCGGTGGAGGATACAACCGACAGACAGGTGTATTCACTGCACCTGAAGAAAGTATAGACAGACTGATGTATTCACTGTACTTAAAGTAAGTATAGACTGGTGTATTCACTGCACCTGGAGTAAGTATAGAAAGACTGATGTATTCACTGTACCTAAAGTAATTATAGACAGACTGGTGTATTCACTGCACCTGAAGTAAGTATAGATATATTGGTGTATTCACTGTACCTGAAGTAAGTATAGACGAACTGGTGTATTCACTGTACCTGAAGTAAGTACAGACAGACTGGTGTATTCACTGCACCTAAAGTAAGTATAGACAGACTGGTGTATTCACTGCACCTAAAGTAAGTACAAACAGACTGGTGTATTCACTGCACCTAAAGTAATTATAGACAGACTGGTGTATTCACTGCACCTGAAGTAAGTATAGACTGACTGGTGTATTCACTGTACCTAAAGTAAGTATAGACTGGTGTATGCACTGTACCTGAATTAATTATAGACAGACTGGTGTATTCACTGTACCTGAAGTAAGTATAGACAAACTGGTGTATTCACTGTACCTGAAGTAAGTATAGACAGACTGATGTATTCACTGTACCTAAAGTAAGTATAGACTGGTGTATTCACTGCACCTGAGGTAAGTATAAACATGATATTTTTTTTTTTAATTTTTAGCTGTTATTAACATCAGCAGAAACCTGAATCGCCTCCACCCCTGTATTTTACCAACCTTGCCATTTATGGATGAAAACCTTGCAATATACAATGTAATAGTAAATGTATATACAAAATATTGACAATGTAATACACATTTATAGACAATGTAAAAGGCAACAAAATAAGTGTAAAAGTTGGGGGTGTTGTTAATGTTGATAAATAGCAGAGACTTGGAGGCGTATGGTAGCGTGGTGAAGTCTGCTATGTTGACACAAATGTTCACAAACACTTCATCAATAAGAGTCTTAAAACTGTATGGCTGATTCATTGGTACATTTATTGAACGAAGACATTAATGTAGTAAATATGTTAAATGATAAAGGCACGTCTTAGAAAGATCAAATAATATCCATGAGTTGCTATGTGAAAGTAAATATATTAACTTCTTCTAGAGTTAATAAAATGTCTTATATCCTCATAATCTAAACAGCAACTAACTCAATCTACAAAGCTTGTCTCTAAGCAAAACTTCATTGACGTCAACTAGCAAAAACGTCACATAGCAATATAAAAATTAATACTTTCTAGAGTTACTTAAAAAGTGTGATTAGCACACATGCACAAACTAAATCAATTAATGAATATTTAAATCAAACTCAACTCCTCGACAATAAGCAATATATACAACTATCATAGCTTGTGGTGTCGAATATTTTTTTTTCGTTCCTATAAGTGACACTCACCAACTGTCACTGTTTATTAATCAATTATAAGTGAGTTCATATAAGTGGTTATAGCTTGCATATATGACGCGTGCATACTTAATGGAAAAAAAGCTCAGAGAAAAGTAAGATGACGTTCGACAACACATATGCCATTAGAGCGAACTTCATAATGAACAATTAAAAGCTGAAGTACTTAACATGAAACATATGGAAGCTATCATATTCAAAGACGAAAGCGGAGAAGCAGAAATTTGAGTTATGATTGGGTCGGCAATGGCAGCTTTGGCTAAATGAAACATAATTGGGACAAGCGTATCAATAGAGCTTCAACATTACATAGCCCAAGCTAGAATAACTGTCCCGTATGGGTATGAGAAATGAACACTTTTAGCAGGTGGAGTAAACAGCGGATCATGTGCTTTTTTGGGCGTCCTGGACTGTCGGATCACATGGTGGACCAGTCCGGAAGCTTTCTGGCCATTGGGCTCTATGGCAGCCTCCATATGTTGAGGGACACATCGAAACTGATCTTATGGGCTCTAAGAGACTAAGTCTTAGCCCGCAGTATTCACCGATAGAGTTCATAAAGCCAAGCAAGCTACGGGCATACGGAAATATTTTTTTTGAGAAAAAAGCCTATAATCTCCTACCTAAAACAAAAGACCGATGAGTTTGTCTGGTAGACAATATGATAATGATCACAAAGAAGTGGATAGATCTTTTTATTGAATTATACAATATAACATTTATCAAAGTCTCTAAACTTATTACTAATAAATATAATAGCATTTACACATATTTTTGTTTTTCATATCACATATTTTTTTTTTTGTTTTTCATATCAGATAACTTTTTTTTTAGAGAATGGGAATATCATAGTTATTTCTATATGTCATTATGTAATAAAATACAAAGATAAACACAACACTAACATACGGTGTTTAAAGTGTAAATATTTACAAAAAAGAAAAATTCAACAAATTACATTAGGAAAAAAAAAATCAAAATAATTTCAATTTCAAAGAATTTAACTACATTAAGTGCTTAAAGCAAGATAAATTAACGACTGAAGCCAAATCCTGATACGTTTGTGTCCAGACATGGTGTACATATATGCACATTTAGAAGTTTTTGTGCTTAAGGATATGAAGTTGTTATTTTCTAACAAGTCATTTAAAAAAAAACAATTGGTTTCAAATGTTAATGATTTTTATTTAATACTAACTACGTAATATAAAATAAAATATTAGTTCTATTATAAACAACGTCTATTTTAGTATTGGAACATTTGGGGGGGGGGGGTGCCCAAATTGAAATTCAAAATTTAATTTTTTACCATATTGTTTTGCATCACATTATTATATATAAATATATATTTCAGGGTGGAGTGTATTTATTTACTCTAAATAGTCTCTCAGTCCACGGTTCTGCATTAGAGTTAAACTTGTTTCAAAATCATTTTCGTGCAGCAACAGTTTATGCGACGGAACGTTTGGGAAGCGGTAGTAAGTATCTTAGTTTCTGATTAATTTTTTGCCTGCACATTCAGTAAATGAATGATGTCCATCTTGTTGTTAATATTATTGACTTAAGATAAGTAATGTTGCTTAAAAAGTA
This sequence comes from Bulinus truncatus, assembly GCA_021962125.1. Taxonomy (NCBI): domain Eukaryota; kingdom Metazoa; phylum Mollusca; class Gastropoda; family Planorbidae; genus Bulinus; species Bulinus truncatus. The sequence goes on along the minus strand of JAGDYQ010000202.1, from coordinate 1,294,305 downwards.
ATTAATATTAGTTCTTAAAGGTATTATTATATTTAACTTACGAAAATTAAATTCAAACTTAACTCAAAAAAATATTTATTAGTGCATGGAAATATTAAATAAAAAGAGTCTCTTTTAATAGCATATTTGATTTTATCATGGTCAGATGAAATATATCTTCTTTGTTCTGTATCCACGGCTGTTATATAGGTATGAGTACTAATACACTATCCAGTTTAATCTACGTCCCCCAACAATGCAATCTACTTTATGAAAACTTTGCGGATAATAAAGCTTTCTCCTGATCGAGAAAATAACCGTAGTATGCAGGCACGCCGAGAGAGGGGGCAGGGGGATCATTGCCAGCATCTGTAAGAGGGCCCGGCAGCCCCGAAAATGTCAATTTTTTCACGACTTTTTTTTATTAAAGGGCCCGCAATGATGCCCTGCCCTGGGGCCCGTATTCCATCTCGGCGCCACTGGTAGTATGAACAAAACTCCCATCACGTATCTAAACAGTAATTAACCAACAGTTAATTACCCAATTTAAATAAGTTACGTTAAATTGTGTGACAATATAACATTCGGGTCTTTTTTTTTTAATTAGCATTCTAGTAACTACATTAAACTAATTGATGATACATACCTATGCTATTTATTTTAGTGAACTTATATAACTTTCACCAGCAATCAGATCCTGGAAGTGTCATCATCAAATTAAAAAAAGAAATGTCGGCATACTAAATTACTTCTAATTTCTATGAGAGTATATTTCACTAATAAATTTCATCTAGAAGTAACTATATTTCAGTATATAGGCTTCTAGCAACAGTTTTCATTAGACAACTCCCTTTCTCTCAATATCTGAATTTCTCAGTGATAACAGTGAGCTAAGACTCTTAAAGCACGTGAAATAAACTTGCTGTATCCATCAACATCTGTGAATTTCCATAACAACCTATGACACGCAATATACCCGTCTGGTACATCCAGTAGTCCGCCAACCCAGGGCACTTGAATGGTATTTTTTTCTAGAATTCCTCAAATTCTCAGAAGTGTCGCAATGGGATTCAACTTTTGACTTTAACTTCCCAACGTAAGCACATATGTCGTCCTAGGCCCGTAACAGAGATTGTTTATAACGGACGCTCAAACTGACAGCGGTCAGTTCTATCCGTCACTCTAATGTACCAACTCAAGAACCAAATAGTTCGTTTAAACTCTCTGATACTGGCACAGGAATTCTTTAGCGAGCTCTTGACTGCAAATTAAACTATTTAACGACCCATTAGCATTTTCAGTATATCCGACTAAGCATTTTGATACATTTCTGGGATGTGACAAATACCTAAAAAGGGCCTTGGTAACATCAATCACTACCTTAGGAGAATTATTCTTATCTTTGTATGGTCTTTTTGGAGGTACTGCTTTATTAAAAGAGACTAGATATCTTTACAAAAAAATATGCATTGGATTTTCATCGGTCGGTATTTTATGAAAATAAAAAAATAGCCAATACAGCTTCCCGTATTTTTTGCTATTGTTGTCCCTTATATAATGATTTTGAGTAGTATCTATTTGCTGATCTGTCAGTCTGTCTCTACCTGAATTCTCTTTTCATCTTTCAAAATGTCCTCGTTGTTCTATTTCAACTAACTCTACATGGCTGAGACAATATCTACAAACTAGATGTGATGTTATTTGTTTATTTTAAAATATCAATGTCAACTATTCCGTTTGCTTTCAACAGTCAGTTACTTTTTGTTTCAGTTTCATTGAATTCCTAACCACTGGAGCTACCATATGTATTTAGTTCTCCATACAAGTCTTTCAGCTTTATTTCATATCTTGATAAAGTGGGCATGGCAGTGGGTGTGACAATATTTAGTTGTTTTTTGTTCTAAGGTGAAGTTTCTTCTAAATAAAATCCTTTTTCACAAGAATTTAGGTAATATTTACAGTCTAATGCATTATGAGATAAATTATCCCTGTTTTTATCACTAACAGACTTATTTCCACGAAACGTACGCTTCTTTGAAGACGTGGAATACTTCTTGTCACTAAACAAATTCCCAGTCTTTGTGCCAGTAATTTATCAACAATGTCTACAAACTTTGTCTTGTACGCACAGAGTGAACCACATGGTCCAGCGAAATCTTCAACAAAACATCTTTAAGGGAAACTTATATAGACAAAAAAGAGTCTTTCGACCTAATCATCATTATTACAACATAATGTAACGTTAAGGGATCCTTAAATTTCCCAACATTTGTGACAACCAGGGCTGACGTACGTCCGGCATGCAGATTGCTTTGCCGGGAGGAGAACAGGAGGCAATCTTTAGCCATAGACTGTCAAATAGAAATCCTAGTTCTTGAGATAGCCTCATTGCGAGGTGCATAAAATATTTAATTCTCAGGCGCTGTTTGAAATGTGCTTGTGTTGAGCCGTACAGTCTGGTTATGTAGTACACCAAGTGTCTCTACTGATGATCGAGACTCGTAGACTATCAATAGTCATTCTTTTCAGCTTACTTTACCAATACACTTGTGTATTTTTATAATCGCCAAATGCTGTTGGGTACATTTTTATTTAAATAAAAAAGAAACAATATATTACAAGATATCAAGGATTAGTACACTTAAACATTTATAAATAAACATTGTAAATATGTCTAACAGATTTTGAAATGAAGACAAATATTGTAATAATATTTTACATTTAAACTGCAGGTAACTCTGTCATACTTCACATCAAAAAAGGCGATGAAATCCAAGTGAGATCACGTGGTTCAGGTATCCCATATGCTGACAATAAAGGATTTTATAATTCATTTTCAGGAATTCTAATTTATACCATGTAAGCTATTCTGAATTGAATTTGTATTCTAAACAAATTGATTTTAAAATATGTACCTGTTTTGAGTTTGCGATCGAATATGAGACATTTTTTTCCAGAAACCCAAAGTTAAATAAAATCTTACTGCATTACGATTTTGTGCATTCTGTAATATTGTATTCGAAGTTTATATATATTTTCTTACTACTGACCATGTAAGTAGTATATATATGTATATATATATATATATATATATATATATATATATATATATATATATATAAACATTTCATAGCATCAAACATTTCCTTTGGTAATATTTATTTTAAATCTTTAAAATGTATCAAACGAAGACATATGAGTGAGTGTATCTGCAACATAATGTTAACACTAATGTTCACATCTGTGATCATAAGATAATTACACCTTACTTTTGATACTCTTAATGATCTAAATCACAATGGATTGATGTAAAAATCATTTTTTTACAACTTAGTTGTGACAGCCTCAAAAATTAACGTCATCATTCGAGGTCACAAAAATCTCTCTCTTCCGGAAAACATAAAAACCGGGATCTCCAATTAGTTATACGAAAAACTGTGATCCGGACAAATCTACAAAATAATACCTTCACAACTATCAATTAAGGTATGGTTTAAAATGGAAACTGCAATGAGTGATTTTTAAAATCTAAGAAATAAGAATCTCACTATTTCAGGGATATTTAATCAAGTCTAACCACATTAACAGTTGTATGTATGTATTCGCTATGGATTTTTATTTTCAAAGAAATGCATATGTAGTAATTAAATACGCGCGACACATGCAGTTATGATGTACATAGACATGAACAGATAATTGAAAGAGACATTTTATATTTTAAAAGTTCGATCTTGAAATCTAGCTAGGCGTTAACATTTTAATGTTTAATTAGATTACACGATAAATTGATGTTTAATAGTTCAATGTAGTTGAGTGCAAAACCACTATTCATTTATGATAACGTTATTGTTTCGAAGTCTGATTTCTACTTTAAATGAGCGTTTGATCATTTAGTTTATCAGTAAATAAAGTTACCAAATCTCTTATGGAATCTTCGGTGTGGATAATGTGTATACAACATCTATTTTTGTCGTTGAAATAGATGGGAAATGTGTGTTATGATCTTAAACCTCAATCTACATATCTGTCTTGGTACAGAGCCACTTTAATTGGTTGTCAGTGGATAGTTTATCGTGATGTGTTAGTTACATCGGGGGATGAAGGGAATATATCTTATAAATTAGTTTAGGAATTTAAGCGACAAGGGTCTAATGTGGCAATATTTTCATTTAGATACAAACCTTACACTCAGATTGAACAAATCTATTTTTAATACAAACTTTTCAAATAATTATTAAAAAAAAAATACTGACTGACTCATTTTGCGGATAGATTCCAAATACAAACCAAAATAAATACCGAAAAATTAGCACAGTTGACAGATGTGTAATACGTTTGTGTATTTTCTTTTTCCTTTTATTTGCATAAATATCTTAACTAAACATGTTTTGTATATAAAGTTATTTGATAATATATATTCGTCTACTTACCAATATAATAACATTCAAATAATCTGTACTTCGACATCTACTCGCTTCATCATAAGATATTGTAATACGGGCGTTGTTCTTATTACACAATCCATTCATATGCCCAGGTTACGGAAACATAAATCTACATTTCATCTGTCCCAATCACCCAATTAAGGGAACTTTACTCTTTTTTTTCTTGTTATGCCGTATGTAAAGTAACTAAATATATTTACGTACGATTGTTGGTATCTTTAGTTCAGAACTATAATCTAGTTTACCCAGTGCACTTAATGAAGGCACTAATAATCTAAAAAAAATTGCCTCTGAAAAATGTATGCTTGCAAGTGATATTTAACACAACTTCAAACACTGTATTCATGTAGTTTTCACTGTAACACATAACACATAAAGGCGACGGTAGACATTTCGGAACAAGTTGTAGTCAGATTTATTGAACATATACAAAAATAGAGATAAAAAATAATGGTGATGCAATATATAAATATGTAAAATATTGATCTTTAAGATTATATGAATTTATTGTGTATAACATTATCAAATTTAAAAAAAAATGCGATACAAAATTAACACGTAAACAGCACTTTTAAAAAATGTAATACACATACTGCATATTTATATAAGCAGTAGGCCTATGTATCCTATCTTAAATTGTCATATCGATATACATATATATATATATATATATATATATATATATATATATATATATATATATATAGGAATGAAAACTCGTTCACAATAAATGAGCGACTTTATCTTGCATTACTAATTGTAGAAAGGTAAAGGTACATACGAGATATAAATGACGTGTTTTTTTAAGGGGGGATGAGTAGTGGAGGGTAGGGTAAGCATGACTTATGTGGACCGAAAACTACCAAAAAAATTACGAAATAAACCCATATTTGTACGCTTTAATTTCAATTCATTTTTTTTTAATTTAACAACATCATTATTATGGAAAAAAAAGTGTTAACTAACTAATTTTAAAAATTCAAGTAAATTAATTTTAATATTTTAATAAATGGCTTCTCAAGTTTAGCATAATATAGTTATTTCATATTACCATCAGAACCATCAGTACTCAGTATTCAACGAAAAAAAGGTATAATATTAAGCCAGAAGTTGTGATCATTGCAAGTCAAAATTTGTAGCATAAGAAATATATCGATTCCATGCTAAATGTTGATGTGTAATGACCTTAAAATTCAACACAAGAGACATCATATATTGAGCCACTTTTATGAACTTAAACTTCAATCGGAGACCAAAAGTAGATCAAACATTTCCGAAGACAAAATATCGCTTAAGAATGGAATACGTGATTTCCTTTTTCACATACGCCGTTAACTCTACATGTGCTATAAGGTAAATGAAACAATGTATATCTTTTAATTTTTGTATGACATAATACCAGAACAAATTTAGGACCAGCTAATGACTTGCATCATTTTTTCACTTCAATCAATATGACCTCAGTGAGTAAAATAATACATAGTGATATACAAACCAACAATTACACAGCTTAGTAATGTGTTGGTCTAGCAGTTGATCAAAGAAATCATAATTCAAGATTTAAACGTTATATTATCTCAAAACAATATATTCCGCCAAAAAACATTCTTTCACAATTACACTTTATGTCAGCTACGTTTTTGTAAAAATGAAAAAAAGAGAAAAAAAAACAATATTAGTTGAACAAATAATGTCGAAAGTCATTACAATTGAAAATAAATCACTGGGAATTTTTGTATAGACGTTATCGATATTAACATTAGTAACTGTTATATATATGAGGTATAAAAATGAAAAAAAAATTAAACATAATTATTGAAAATAATAAAACAAAAATAATTTAATAATATATAATACTAGAAAAAAAGTCAAATTATTAATCTAAAGTGTCGATGGAATTGGCAGATAGAAACTAAATTGATTAAGTTAATAAAGCATTGAGGTTTTTGAAATATATATTATACATATTTTTACCTACTTTATGATATTTTACTTCCTGAAAAAATATGGTGCAATCTTCTGATGGTAAAAAAAATGTCTGGCAGAAAATTTTAAAGTTAACACTAGCACGACGGCAGCGGTCATTTTGACATCAACGCTACTTTGCGGACTAATTACTTCTAAACGGCTAACCCCAGACTATTGCAGTTTTATGACTGTACATATCTTTATAACATTGTTAAAATTATAGAAGATTTTTATTGTTGGTTTTATAATGATCGAAAAAATCAAAACAAGTTCTACCTAGAACGACTGCAGTGGTCATAATGACCACCATACCTATTAATATCTTGTGACGCTTTCGATTGATGTCATATTGTTGAAAAAAGCACATCCATCGTTGGTGCGATAAGGCAGAATCAAAGAGAGTTGCCAGTGAATTTGTAAGGACACAACTCCAGGCAGGCCCATAGCGTGCGGGGAGGGGGGCAGGGGGACGGACCCCCGCATATTGCCTTGCCCCCTTGCTTATTTGATCTACTTGTTAAAATATATCACCTGGCCCCCTGCTATTGCCTGGCCCCTGCTGTAGAATGCCTGGCCTGTCTTGTAGAATTTTCACGCTACGGGGCTGACTCCAGAACGTTTTTCATCAAAAGTAATTGTTAATGGTAAAAAAAAAAAATAACAATTTACCGTTGAAAGCCAAAACAGAATATCTGCATTTTGATTACCTTGCACAAACATATTGAAATAGGTGAAACAAAAAAAATACTTCCAGAAACTGTGCAATATTATAATTTGTGTAAGTGTGGAGTGGACGTTCTGGACCAAATGAGCCGCCTGTACACAAGAAGATCAGCATCACGAAGATAGCCAGTCTATATCTTCTACAATGTTCTGGACTTAATGGATATAAACGCATTTATATTATTTCGACTTTGCATATATTCCAGCATTCCTAGGCGGTCTTATATTCTGAACCTTGTTCACGAATGGAGATAGCCTTACTGTGCAACAAAAAGCAATTTATAGCAGGCATCCCTGTGAAAAGTGGAGCAAGCAGTAACATACGCCTTCAATGTTCATTTTGTAATAACAAAACACAAGATGACTAATTAACAGAATGTGATTACTTACGTCAGGGGTGGGCAAACTTTGTCTAAGGAAGGCCACATTGAAAACTTGATTGTTATCGGCGGGCCGCATATAATTTGTCTACTTCAATTAAAATTTACAACGTATAAAAAAATCTAATAACGATAATAACCATGTATTTGTCATTATATTTCATATTCACATAATTATAAGTAATGAAAAGTATGTAACTGTTCAAAATTTTGGGATAATGTTATTGAACTTGGGAACCAGTTCACTGTTGTGATTCGCATGATTGCATTTTAATTTGCAGTCAGTCAACATTAATCTGTTCCTAGACTTGTTTATTTTCATACAAGAAAACCCTTGCTCACAAATGTATGTGGACCCAAATAGTGACAAAGTATTTTAGGTGTGAAAATGCCGCTGCTGGCGAACATCCTGAAAACTCAAGAACTGACTTGAACTTCTCCTACAGGTCCTAATGTGCTTATATATATATATATATATATATATATATATATATATATATATATATATATATATATATATATATATATATATATATATTTGTATGCTGTTTGTGTAATAATTTATTCTGATCTTTAAATATATGTTTTTTTGTGCTTTGTATATAGAATAGAAACCAAAAAAAAAAATATCATACATTTATCACATATAAAGTTTATTGTCTAGATTTAACAATACTTTTTTTTTTACAATAACTAAACCAACCAAACTACGAACATTAATTGGACAATAAAAATAATTTAATAAGATATTGTTTTAATATTATTTTGTTACAGGAAGTTCTCTTGCTTTCGCCCTTCATTATCTAATAAGTATTTGAGTTAATTTGTGACTGTAATTTATTTGAGTTTGTGCACTTAAACTGTTGAATCTAGTAAGAGTACTTCATAAATAAATAGCTTCGAGCAGTAGTTAGAGTTCTTAAATTAGAGGTGGAATAATTATGTCAGCTTTTGAATTACTAGCAATGTACTTAGCCACAATCATCCACTAAGATTTCAGCAAATGTACACATACACTGACAAAGAGTGTGTTTTTTGTTGTTTGTCTTTTGGTAATACACAAATATAACTTGTAGTTAATTGTCATTGATAACTAGCAGTTGTACACACATATGTATATTCACAACTACAACTGGATAATGGCAGTCACAACAACATGGCATCTCTAAATCGTTTGAGACTTTCTTTTGGATGTACAAAATGGAAATCATCTAAATATATATCTGATTAAACAAAAAAAAAATTCTTTTTTTTTTTCTAAATAAGCAATTAGACTCATCAAAATAATATAGAAGAGGTAATATAATATGGCATATATGCAGATATAGACAAATACGTAAAAATACGTCAACGCACGACTTAACTGTATAATATGTGTTTATGTTTTTTATGTGAATGTGTGTGCTGTATAAGAAGAAATGTGTTTAATTAGATACGTGTATGCCTATTTTTTAAATTGTCATTTGAATTTCTCACATACTTTGGCTTTATAAAGTATACAATTTTACCATATAATAATATATGTAATACAAACATGTTACACAGTTTACCTGTACAATTTTACTTCTATGACTCTTCTTCAATTTGTATGTACATCCACTCCGTTTAAAAGTAATTTGTATAATTACTAATCAAACAATTCGTTGAATTTCATGAACGAGGTCTAAATACTTAATTTTATCTATAGAAATCAAAGCTTTAAACCAGTCCGTGTAAGAGTTTCCCACTGTAGGTAACCTTCTTAATATTGAAAGGATTCTAAAGGTGAGACATAAAAAATGTAACAATGCATAACTCAACATAACAGCATCTCTCTCTCTTTCTCTCTCTCTCTCTCTCTCTCTCTCTCTCTCTCTCTATCTATCTCTATCTCTGTCTCTAATTTCCTGTTTCATTCGTCCAGCTTCCTGCTCCTGTTGAATTCTTTTTTTTTCACATTTCCGCCCGTTATTCCAGACATATACATATGACCTCCTGAACAATCGTCCATCTGCGCTCTCATACATGGAAAAGCACCTAAGAGGAGAGATATAACGTAGTAAGTCTCGAGATCAAATTTAAAAGTAACTGACGAGGAGATCAGGTAGCCAACAAAAGGTTTAAAGTCACATTTACAGCCAGATTCATATCCCGCGTCCAACTATCGACTCGTAAGTCGTTTGATCCGATGGGCATCTTCTCCTCTGACGTTATTGCGGGAGAAGTTGGTATAAATGAGGGATGAGACCTATTAATCTTAAAGGGTAGAAGTATGAATCAAGGGTTGAAATGACATTATGGGAATGTTTTTGCCAAACTACTCACAACCCGTCACAACCTCTATCTACGACATATAGTCTCCTCTAAAATAAACCAATTAGTAAAACAAAAAATCAAGCATACATAATTTAAATGGTTCTGGCTTATACAATACATTTAAACATATTTGAAACTGAATAACCGTATCCTGAAAACGATTTTTTTTTTTAATATCTAACTCAAGCTACCTTCATTGACATCATAACAAAAGATAGAAATAGCAATATCCTTGACTCCATAGGATTCAAATTTGTCTTTAAACTTTACGCGCAGACAATTCCCTGTTAGATTAGCCTTTGCCACAACAATTAGTAAACCACATGGCCAAAGTTCAAAAAGATATGCATGCATCTTCCAAAACCTGTTTTTAGTCATGGACAATAACATTTTGTTCTCTCCTGTGGTCCATCTATTCATACACTCACCATCGTTTACCCTAACCCACCCCATTCGGACAACTCTGTCTTTCATGAAAACTTCACCCGTCGGCTATAAATGTTTGAATTTTTCCAAGTAGATTCCGCTTTACCGAATACATTCTTGTCTTTGTCATTGTGTCCGTATCAAAGAGTGTGTCAGTATCAAATATTGTATCAATATCTTTTTCCCTTTTATTTGAGTCGTATTCTACACCGAGGGTCGACTAGTACACATTAACTGTAATGACAACAAATAAACTTGATTGACGACTAGTGCATGAATTTTTAATTGAAAAGTAAACATAATTTCTTAATTGAAGGACATATATTTCGCCAACATACTATGTCCTGAATGATCGGTTGTTCAAAGCTTTGTTCGAACTTACATAAAACAGCAGCATTTGGAGGTAAAAAAAGTATAAAAATGCATCATTATATAAAATATGTATATACAAAGTAAGAATGATGGGTCAGTATTATAAAGGCACGTAAAATTCTTAATGAATCAATCCATCTTGCAGTAGTCAACGTTAGAAGAAAAACAAAGAGTGAGTAACTACATTCAATAGATTACACTTTCATATTGGAATGAAAATGAAAGCTAAATAAAAAAAAATCCCTTTATAAGCTAGACATATACAACACATATCAAATTATGCAAAGCGACCTATTTCTTTTACTTGGTTAAATTAATTTTGCCCCGTTACACATGTAAAGTTTTCGTTTAAAAAATGCTAAACTTAAGTTAAACTGAAAAACTACAATCTAAGCTGCACATTATAATTTTCGCAGACGTTATTTAATAGGATTAGAAAAATCAATCTTGATAAGCAGATCTCTTACACAGATTATAAACACATAAATGAACTTCTAACATAATAGGATTTGAATTGAATTAGAGACATAAAAATCTAGGTCTTATAATGCTAATAAAAACAACCAACTACTGTTAAGGTTTAAAATTAAAATGTCAACCGCTTCTGATTAGCCACGAATTTCACGTATTTATAAGTATTAATATTATCAGTCGCTATTAGAATAACAGCGTAACCTGGTGTTATTCTGAATCTTGTGTTTAAAAATACATAACATCTTAATTATGTTTTTAAGATTTTGAAAATAATGGTGTTTTTGAACTCGACAAACTTACGAGGCATACTGTGTTTTCTGATCACCAACTGTATTTCTATGCGTGAGTAATTACTTAATATATCAGATATTAGGCGTGAATTTAATCATTTATTTTTTATTATATTATTGTTACATTTTAACATACTTATATATTTCTCAGCTACATTTATGTACATTTTGTTTTTCCTATTGAAATGCTGAATCAAGCAATTTACTTTTTTAAAGTTTGCAGTAGTTATCATTTCTAAACTGTCGGAGAAGAGAATCAAATTCAAAAGCAACTTGTAGTGGTCCCTGTTGAAATGTTTGATAAACCAATTTGTATCATAACTGGGATATGTTTCATTCAAACAGGCTTCAACATTAGTTTTTTACGTCCCATATTTACAACTAGGGAGCGACCGAAATGCCTTTTTACCGATAGTCCGATACCGATATTTTCCCCCAACATTTTTACCGATACTGATATTTTCTTTTTAGGGGCTGTCCATTATTTATGTCAACACATTTTGGCGATATTTACCTCACCCCCTCCCCCTTGTCAACAATTTGTCAAACTTCCAGAGACTCCCATATAAAATTACGTCAACATTTGATTTACCCCCCCCCTAAAAAGGTGGCTTCCAAAATGTTTATGTGGCAAAATTAGTAGGAATATAGTTAGTTTAATTAAAATACTGAATGCTAAGCGATTGTGTATCACATAACTACAAACGTTGCTTAATTTTCCAATTTATTAAGTAATTATATTAAATTTAAAAAAGTAACATTGTTGACGTCAACTTTTCTTGAACTCCCCCCTTCCTCCTTATCAACAATTGTAAAAAATTTTCTACCCCCCTCCCCCCTATTTTGTTGACGTAATTAATGGTATGGTATTATGGTATTTCATTACCATGCGCAAAAAATAATAATCTTATTTTTTATTTCAAAGAAAAAATAATTTTGTAAACAGAATAACAACCACGAAAGTAGGAATAAAGTTGATAAAGCGCCCGTGTAATAAATACAGTAGTCAAATCAAAGCTATATCGAAATGTAGCTGCTAAGCTGGTAGCAACGCCATATCCAGTAATCCTCTCTACTTCCTAGATCCTAGAGAAAATAATACAAAGTGACTTAATAACATACAATATTAATACCACTATATATAATGTATTTTTTCTTCAAAAATAAAACAATCAAATGTAGCCAAAAACTAATGTTTACATGCCACGCCCATCTTCTTAGCACACACATATTTTATAACATAATTTTTTTTTCCTTCAGCAAATTTAAATTGTATTTCTGAATATCAATAACAGCAATAACATTAATTTAAATGTGTGTTATTTTAACTGCTTACCTTTAGAACCTTCATTTAAATCACACTCGATTCTGTTCCATTGCTGGAATCATTAAAAAAAAAGTAACATTAACATTCAATTATAATAATATTTTAAAAAAAAATCGTTTTGATGTCCAAATATTACACTGAAGAGTTTTATAAGGTAATGGATGATCTACCGGAAGTATTTCCTTTTTTTTATTTTTAGCTAATCACAGATACAAAAGTAAACTTTTACCGTAAATGTACACCAACCACGTTCGTGGTTTGTGGCGCTTTATGGATTTTAAGGATTTTTTTTTTTTTAATTCCAGCAATGGGTCTCAACAAATAATTGGCTATTGAAAAATGTAGTTTTTGAAAATATCTGTATCTTTAAAATTTTAGAAAGGAAATCAGTGTTTTTTCAATCGTGTGTAATCTTTGCAGATACTACCGTTTTAAGCGGCAAAGTAAGTGTTTTACACTTCAGAGTATATAATGTACACTAAAGAGTAAGTGTTGTACATATCAGAGTAACTATTGTATCAGAGTATGTGTTGTACACATCTGAGTATAGATTGTGTCAGAGTAAATATTGTATCCGAGTAATTTATGAGGGCAAAGTAAGTGTTGTACACTTGAGTGAATATAATGTACACTAGCTGTACCCGGCCACGCTTTGCCGTGGCTAAGCCCTATTTAATGTAATCGTAAGTATTGAGAAAGTCCTTGTTTCTAATTATGTTTATAAAAAAGACACATTTTAGAAAAAATAATTATCAATCATTTAAAAATATAAACAACGAAAAATGCTTTCTATCAAGTGGATCTTCGTTTCTAAATTTGTTTTGTTTATTAATGCAGTGATTTTAGATATGCATTATTTTTTTTTGGTTGTACCATCATTTGTGTTTATATACAAACTGTCTGGTTTGCTGAACATAGACCAGGCAACATATAATTGTCCATGAAGAAGAAATGTCTTAATCTACATAACACAATTCTTAAGTATAGATTGAGCATTAATAAAGGTGGTTGCAATGCCAAAGAATAGGGAATTGCAATCTTTCAAATTGAAATGGTTTGAATCATAGGAATGCAAGAAATGAGGACATCATTTCTGAAAGGACTGATAATTTTTTTGCTTCTATGAAGTTATTCATAGATATTTTTTGCCTCTATGATGTTACTCATAAATATTTTGTGCTGGAAGACAATACCATAGCAGCAATTCGGCTGGTTGATAAATTGTAACATGATTGGCACATGTTGTCTACTGCTTATGCGATGATATCTCTAGACATTTTCCGGAAGCATGAGTTACATTTTCTTTTTTTAGACAGGAAATGCTTTAATTCCCTGGCATATTCATCAAGTAAATTGTTAAATGGAGGTGGTGGTTAACCATGTGAGGCAGTACATTATTTCAGAGGCACAAAACATTATTGTAGTTTCTCTAATAAATGCAATGAGGAGACACTTGAGTTTATGTTGATAGCTAACGCTAGACAATTTTAAATATGTGATTTTATTTTCGGCGTGCTTACCTGAATGAACGTCACTCTGTTGCCTCTGCCCTTATTTGATTCTGATGCACAAAAGCTTTGAAGACTTGTTGCATAGCTGACGATTTTCTAATATAACAACCTTAGTTAGATCTTCCTCTTCTAAGCACTTTTTTGATTAACTGAAACAAATAAATTAAAATTACACTTATTTGTATATATATATATTTATATACATATTTATATTTATATTTATATACATATAAATGATAAAGCATTACCAAATATTTCTTTTTAATTTATATTTTTTTTTAATTTAAACACATTTTTTAGAATACTGATGAAATAAACATTAGTTTGCACTCTTAATACAATTAGGTTGAAATATAATTACCTATTTTTTTAAAAAAAGGCGTAAATTAGAATGTTAGTCAGGCACACTGTATAAGGTATGCTTCAGACAGTAAACTCTCATGTTTGGCTACATCTCCTTCAGATGCCCCATTTTTTTTCTGATCTTCAGTTACTCACTACATTGTTGCAGCTCTTCGAATATAACAGATCTTCTTCTGCTTGACATTTTTTGAAGAACTGCGAAATTTAAATTAATGGAACATAAAATGGCGGTGCATTACAAAAAAAAAATAAAAAACACCCACACAAATTTTAGAAAAAACAATTATCAAACTTTGAAAGCTGTATAAAAAAGTATCTACTGCCTCCGACTTCTGATTTTCAGTCACTCTCTACAATGGTTTCTCTCTTCGAATAAAACCGGTCCTCCTTCCGTTAGGAATTATTTGAATAAATGACGAAAGTTAAATTAAATAATCATAAAATTGTAAAACATTATTAAAAAAAAAAGCAACACACAAATTAAAGAGAAATAATTAGCAATCAGAACAATAATTATCGATACTTAAAGTAATAAACAAAGGAAAATGAATCATCTAAAATGTACTCTAAAAATACTGACGAAATAAATATTAGTTTGCACTCTCAGTACACATCAGAGTAAATATTGTATCAGAGTAAGTGTTGTACACATTAGAGTAAATATTGTATCAGATAAAATGTTGTACACATCAGAGTAAATATTGTACACTTCGTAGTAAGTGTTTATAATTCAGACGGCAAAAAAAAAGAGAACCAAGATCCGTCAAGTATTTTTTTTTGTTATGATTATTATCAAAATAATTAACCGAATTATATTTGGTCCTAAAATAGCTTTAGCTTCACCAAAAGTAGAATTCAGGACATCATTGTCCAAACAGGTCGAATTTCATAAAGATCAGACAGTGGTTTACGACACTGTTCACATCAACATAGGTGGAGGATACAATAAACAGACTGGTGTATTCACTGCACCTGAAGTAAGTATAAACATACTGTTATATTAACTAATCCTGAAGTAAGTATATGCAGACTGGTGTATTCACTGCACCTGAAGTAAGTATAAACATACTGTTATATTAACTAATCCTGAAGTAAGTATATACAGACTGGTGTATATTCACTGCACCTGAAGTAAGTATATACAGACTGGTGTATTCACTGCACCTGAAGTAAGTATATACAGACTGGTGTATTCACTGCACATGAAGTAAGTATATGCAGACTGGTGTATTCACTGCACCTGAAGTAAGTATATACATACTGTTATATTAACTAATCCTGAAGTAAGTATATACAGACTGGTGTAATCACTGCACCTGAAGTAAGTATATACATACTGTTATATTAACTAATCCTGAAGTAAGTATATACAGACTGGTGTAATCACTGCACCTGAAGTAAGTATATACATACTGTTATATTAACTAATCCTGAAGTAAGTATAGACAGACTGGTGTATTCACTGCACCTGAAGTAAGTATATACAGACTGGTGTATTCACTGCACCTGAAGTAAGTATATACATACTGTTATATTAACTAATCCTGAAGTAAGTATATACATACTGTTATATTAACTAATCCTGAAGTAAGTATAGACAGACTGGTGTATTCACTGCACCTGAAGTAAGTATATACAGACTGGTGTATTCACTGCACCTGAAGTAAGTATATGCAGACAGGTGTATTCACTGCACCTGAAGTAATTATAAACATACTGTTATATTAACTAATCCTGAAGTAAGTATATACAGACTGGTGTATTCACTGCACCTGAAGTAAGTATATCTAGACTGGTGTTTTAACTGCACCTGAAGTAAGTATAAACAGACTGGTATATTAACTGCTCCTGAAGTAAGTATAGACAGACTGGTGTATTCACTTCTCCTGAAGTATGGTAAGTATAGACATAAGTAAACATTTTTGTATTTCGTATTCTATATAAATTAGCAATAAATATTTTTAGAAATATTTAAGAAACATTTTATAGCTGTTATTGACAGCGGCAGAAACCTGAACAGCTTCCTCCACTGTATATTCCCAACATAGCTATATATTAAAGAATGCAATATACACTGTTGTAGTAAATGAATTTACACTATATAGACAATGTAATAAACAATTTATAGACAATGTAATAGGCCACAAAAAAGATAATGTAATACATCCGATTAACATAGCTCGTGATGTCGAAATATTATTTTTTTCTGCAAATGACACACACCAACTGTCACTGTTTATGAATTAATTGAAAGTGTGTTCTTATAAGTGATTATATATTGCATATTAGGCGTGTGCATACTGAATTGAAATTTGCTCAGAGAAAAGCAAGATAATGTTCAACAACACATATGCCATTAGAGCAAACATCATAATGAACCATTAAAAGCTGGTAGTACACCACCTCAAATATCTGGAAGCCATTTTATTCAACAACGGAAGCGACGAAGCAGAAATTTGAGTTATGATTGGGTCAGCAATAGCAGCTATGACTAATTTAAACAAAATTGTGACCAGCAAAAAAAAAATAGCCTAATAAAAGAGCCTCGACTTTACATAGCCCTAGTTCAAATAAGTGTCCAGCATGGGTGTGAGAAATGAATACTTCTAGCAGCCAGGGGTGGGGTGTCGGCATTCCATCAACCGCCAACACCGACACCGACAACGGGGGGGGGGGGGCAAAGGGAGATAATTGTGTTTTTTTCCCCCTGTATATATCTTACACTATATATATATATATATATATATATATTGTGGAGAAATAATATAGTCTAAGTTTGATGACGCAATTCGCTAGGCTCCGCCCACCGCAGTATCTATGGCGTCATTCCGCCATCTTGAGTGTAAATATTGGGAGCTTTAGTGTATACGTCATTTGGTACAAATGACGTATATTAACCGACAGTTGGGAGCACATGCTTTGTTTTATAGTTAGTCTAGCTGTGGGCATCTATGTAGATGGATGCATATTTACAGTTTGCTTTTGTACTCCTCCTGATTCTACCTTTATGTCAGTTCATGTTCAAGTATTAAATGATTGTTTGATGTTACTTCACCGGAGTTAACTTCGTGATTTGTGTTGTCTGATTTATTACACCCTCTACAAGCATCATCATTAAAAGGATCCGTAACATATATTTGGCACCTCCGACGTCGAACTGACTGACTTAGCTGGATTCAGGAGCAGCGGAGTGAGTACATTAAGACTCGTTGTAATTACCGGTTAAGTATTCATCGGTGAATTACGTGGCGGCCACCACCCTGGATGCGCGCCGTGAAAACTGTTTGCTGAAGTGGCCAACCCTATTGTTTGCTGAAGTGGCCAACGTTACTGTTTACTGAAGTGGCCAACTCTATTGTTTGCTGAAGTGGCCAACGTTACTGTTTGCTGAAGTGGCCAACCCTATTGTTTGCTGAAGTGGCCAACGTTACTGTTTGCTGAAGTGGCCAACGTTACTGTTTGCTGAAGTGGCTAACCCTATTGTTTGCTGAAGTGGCCAACGTTACTGTTTGCTGAAGTGGCCAACCCTATTGTTTGCTGAAGTGGCCAACGTTACTGTTTGCTGAAGTGGCCAACCCTATTGTTTGCTGAAGTGGCCGACGTTACTGTTTGCTGAAGTGGCCAACCCTATTGTTTGCTGAAGTGGCCAACGTTACTGTTTGCTGAAGTGGCCAACCCTATTGTTTGCTGAAGTGACCGACGTTACTGTTTGCTGAAGTGGCCAACCCTATTGTTGCTGAAGTGGCCAACGTTACTGTTTGCTGAGGTGGCCAACCTAGCCGTTTGCTGAAGAGGCCTACCTTGCTGCTACTGAAGAGGCCAACCCTACTGTTTGCTGAAGAGGCCAACCTTGCCGCTTGCTGAAGAGGCCAACCTTGCTGTGTGCTGAAGAGGCCAACCTTGCCGTTTGCTGAAGAGGCCAACCTTGCTGTTTGCTGAAGAGGCCAACCCTACTGTTGCTGAAGTGGCCAACTTTATTGCTTAAAGTGGCCAGAGTTGCTTTATACTGACGGGGCCGACGTTACCGTGTGGCTGGGAATCACCTCCTCATCGTCAGAGGACACCACCATAGGATCACCAAGGATCAACCAAGGATCATCGAACATCGCGGACAGGGATCACCAAGGATCAACCCGTGTGTTAGTCAACCCCACATCGAACATCGCGGACCGGGATCACCGAGGATCAACCATCGAACTCAAGGAACAGAATTTACTATTTGTGTATTTCTTTATATGTAAGTTGGCATATTTTTTTATATATATTTATTACTAGAATATTGAAATCTGGTGTAATTATTTGTTTGTTGTTCTTGGTGGAATTCTGTATTTAATACAGTAGAGGTTAAAATAGGGTCCACCCTGAGCAGCCAAAACATTTAATTTGCTGGTTTTTTTTTTAAAAGGAATATTGTATTTATTTTGTTATTACTTGTATGTTGATGACATTATAGAATATTTTTTTTGTGTGTGATATATAGTATCAAACATTTTCATTTATTAGTTATAATTGGTTTCGGTTACTGCCATGTCATCAATATTAAATATTGTTGAAGCTGGTAAAGCACTTGGCCTTACAGGCCAGGAGTTACGGACCTGGGTTTCTGTGAGGGAGTGTGAGGTGAAGGAAAAGGAAAAGAAAGAGATGGACGAAGAACAGAGAGAGAGAGGGAAGAAAGAAAGGAAAAGGAAAAGAAAGAGATGGAAGAAAAACAGAGAGAGAGGGAAGAAAAACAGAGAGAGAGAGGGAAGAGCCGCAGAACGGGAAATGAGAAAGGAAGAAATCGCGAACGAAAGGGCGCGCTTAGAGTCTGAGAACAATAGACAGTCAGCTAACCCCGGAGTTAACGGAGCAGGTGATAGAGTGACCACATCACTTAAATTACCTTATTTTACAGAGGGCATTGACAGTATGGACACATACTTGTCTAGGTTTGAAATGCTAGCTACTAGCGCGGGTATGCCGAGGAATACATGGGCCGCGTCAATTTTAGGATTCATAAGAGGCAAAGCTCTGGATGTATGTTTAAAACTAAATGAAAATGAAATAAAAAATTATGATGTTGTGAAAGAATCATTAATGAAGATTTATGGTAACACATGTGATGGTTACAGGGAAAAATTTAATAATATTCGCCCATCACGAGAGGAAGACCCCAATTTATTTATCACCAACCTTAGTTTGTTTTTTGATAGATGGGTGGCTCTATCTGGGGCGAAACAAGAGTACCATGATTTAAGGGAACTGATTTTAGTAGATAGGGCAATTAATGTGTGCCATAAAGATTTAGTGGCATTCTTGAAAGAAAAAGGGCCAAAAACTTTAGAAGATGTCGCTGATTTATTGAGAAAGTATAGGTCTGCACATCCAGAAAAACCCATATCTAAGTTAGAACCAGACCATAACCAGGATGTGCTGTGCTTTGCTAAAGCTGTACCATATCCTAACCGTGGCCGTAGCTTAAGTCCTGGGAACAGGAATAGATCCAGTGACCGACATGACGGGGACAAATTATGTTTCTCTTGTGGGAGAGCCGGACATAGATCGCGAGACTGCAAAAGGGGAAATGGAGGTAGTGATAGTTTATGTTATCTGTGTAACGCCAGGGGACATTATGCTAGGAACTGCACTTGGTCCCGGGGAAATAGTCAGGGGAGAAAAGGACAACAAACCAGAACCATGGACAAGACCAGACAGAGACAAAGAGATAGGGTACAACAGGCAATGTTAGTTCAGGGGGGAGGTAATGGTTTACATTTTTACCCTGGGTTCGTTGGTGATGTACCTGTAAAGGTGCTACGTGACACTGGGGCAACGTGCGTATGTGTCCGTAGATCATTGGTGAAAGATAGTGAATTCACGGGAAGAATGGGTCTATGTGCGTCATTTG
This sequence comes from Bulinus truncatus, assembly GCA_021962125.1. Taxonomy (NCBI): domain Eukaryota; kingdom Metazoa; phylum Mollusca; class Gastropoda; family Planorbidae; genus Bulinus; species Bulinus truncatus. The sequence goes on along the minus strand of JAGDYQ010000202.1, from coordinate 1,273,862 downwards.
ATGGGACGGTACATGAGTTACCCATAGCCACCATTAATCTTAGAAGTCCATTTTACACAGGGCTAGTTGAAGCATTAGTCATCGAGAAACCAACTTATGACGTTTTAGTGGGCAATATTGAAGGCGTAATAGAGTGTGATCCCATGGAATTGGATAAATGGAAAAAACTTAATGATCCTACTAGAAACTGTAATGCTGTGACAAGGGCTCAGGCTAAGGAGGAAAAACTCCATAATCAGTCATCAATTAGTAGTACAGATAACTGCTTAATTAATACTCAGGAAGTAAAAATTATACAAAGGGAAGAGAATGTAGTCAACTTTCCTAATCCACACATGACTGACAATGTTAAATCAAGTGACATTCCTTTGGGTGAGATGTCTGACAGGGTCACCATAGATGGAGAGAACTTTTTTACCGAACAGCATAATGACGTGTCATTATCAAAATTAATCAACCGGGATAAAAAATCATTTAGAGATAGGGAAATCATTCAGTTAGAAAAAGGTGTTTGGGTTAGAAAGACACAGTACATGAATAAAACGGTGAATCAACTTATAGTCCCAATGAAGTATAGGAAATTAGTTCTTAGGACAGCCCACGATTCACCTTTAGCGGGTCATTTGGGGGTTACTAGAACCAGGTATAGGATCCTGGGAAAATTCTTTTGGCCCGGGGTTACCAGAGACGTAAAGAGATATGTTAGGACGTGTGACCTGTGTCAATCAAAGGGGCCCAAATGTACCAGGGGGGAAGCCCCATTACAAACAACCAATGTAGTTGACAGACCGTTCACAAAATTAGCTATTGATATAATTGGACCTATGCCAGTGCTGTCCAATAGAGGGCATCGCTTTATCTTAACGGTGGTGGATGTATGTTCCAGATGGCCAGAGGCGGTGCCTCTTAAATTCATAAAGGCTGAGGACATAGCACAGGCACTAATGACTATTTTTTGTAGGACAGGCTTCCCAGATGTTATTTTATCTGACAGAGGTACTCAGTTTGTATCTGAATTAACCAACCATTTTACCTCTGTATTGGGGATCAAACAAATCTTTACATCGCCATACCATCCCCAAAGTAATGGAATTTGTGAGCGACTGAACGGCAGTATAAAAAAAATGATCAGTAAAGTGTCTGATGACAATCCGGGAGACTGGGATCTCATGTTACCCTGTGTGTTGTTTGCGTATAGCGAAATTCCACAGGAAACAACAGGATTTTCACCTTTTGAAATGGTGTACGGTGCGAATCCAAGGGGTCCACTGTCCCTACTTAAGGACTTAATGATAAGGAAAGATTTATCCCCTGACGTAAGAACTGCCTATGAGCTAGTGATTGATACAAGACAGAGACTGATAAAGGCCTGTGATGTGGCTAGATCAAACGTTTTAACCAAAAATAAAAGCACATTATTGAGGGTTAATAGGGACAGGAAACTCAGACATATTAGGCCAGGTGAAGATGTACTTGTCTTATTACCGGACAAGACCAATAGATTATTCATTAAGTGGCAAGGACCTTTTAAGGTTACTAGAAAGGTGACAGACGTGGATTATGAAATTAATATTAGAAATAGGTTAAAGGTCTTTCATATAAACATGTTGAAAGTATACTATAATAGACCAATTGAATTAGTTCAGACCGCTGAGAGACAGGTTCAAAATTGTTTCATGTTAAGGGAGGAAGATGTACCTGACGCTGACATTCAGACATGTGAGGGACCTGAGGTTGGAAACAAGGAAACATGGGAGGATATAGCATTAAATAACTTAACTCATGACAAAGTGGTTAGTATTAAGACACTTTTGGGTGACTTTACCGATATTTTTTCTGATAGACCGGGTAAAACTGATATAATACAACATGACATAAAGCTGTCAGAAAACAAGGTTATCCGTTTGAGACCATACACCCTCTCATTACATCACCGCGACTATATCAAGAAAGAATTAGAAGGGTTACAGAAACAGGGTGTCATAGAACCATCAGAGTCACCATATGCAGCTCCCATAGTGTTAGTTAAGAAAAAGACAGGTGACATCAGACTGTGTGTAGACTATAGACAGTTAAATAAAATAACCATTATGGACTCGTATCCCATGCCCAATCCTGAGGAGTTAATGACCAGGCTAGCCAGAGCTAAATATTTTTCTAAACTGGATTTAGCAAGAGGGTATTGGCAAATACCACTAACCCCTGAAGCCAAACCATTGACTGCATTTATAACTCCATTTGGGTTGTTCCAATGGAATTTCATGAGTTTTGGGCTAGTAAATGCACCAGCCACCTTCAATAGGATGATGGCCAAATTATTTTCCCATAGACAAGACAATGTTTGCTACCTGGATGACATTTGTATTTTTCATGAGGACTGGGATAAACATGATAGGAGTCTAAGAGAATTTTTTACAGTTTTAAAGAGACATAATTTAACCGTGAGACCGACTAAGGTAGAGATAGGACTGACGGAAGTAACTTTCCTAGGACATAAAGTGGGAAATAATATAATAAAACCCATAGGTGAATCAGTGTCAAAGATATTAAATATTGAAAAACCGTCATCAAAGAAATAGGTGCGCAGTCTTTTGGGCTTATGCAATTTCTATCGGAAGTTTATTCCGAATTTCGCTCATATAATGGAACCTCTGGCTAATCTAACTAAAAAGGGAGAGCCAAACAAAATCATCTGGTCTGATGAATGTCAACGGGCCCTGGAGATTATTAAAACCGCCTTCGCTCAGGGGCCCATATTAAAGTTACCTGACATAGGTAAACAATTCGTTCTGGCCACAGATGCCTCGGCCGCCGCGATAGAAGGGGCCCTGTTACAGAGCCACAATGGTGTGTTACACCCAGTGCTATATGTCAGTCGTAAATTGACCTCACCAGAGACAAGATATGCCACAATAGAGAGGGAGGGATTAGCCATCACATGGTGCATTACAAAACTGGCAAGGTATCTGTTAGGTGCCCAATTTATTCTTCGGACTGACCATGCGCCGCTGGCATTTATAAATTCCAAAAAGCTAGGGAATTATAAAGTAGCCAGATGGTCACTCCTACTGCAGGATTTTAATTTTATCGTCCAAGCTATACCTGGTAAAGAGAACGTTATTGCTGACACGTTATCACGTTGCATTTGAAATGAGCTTAAGTTCTCAACAAACCTATGTCCTGGCAGTAAGAAATCTTGTGTACCGTAATGTTTATGTTACATGTATTATATGTTTATATGATGACATGTTGCATGTATATGTTTATATGATGACATAATGATATTTAATAATAATTGATGATTATGATAAAAAAAAAAAAAAAAAAAGAGAAGTCACTTGAGAAAAAAAAAAAAGAAGAATAACTAGTGACTTGAAAAAAAAAAAGTCACCTGAAAAAAAGATAATAGAAAAGATATACAAGTGACATGAAAGAAAAAAAAAATTAACAAGTCACATAGAAAAAAATATCTAATAAAATAATGAATATCAGTGACGAAAAAAAAAAATTAAAATGATGAGAAATTTTAATTGAATTCAATATGTTTATACATATATGATTGATGATATTTATTATATTGTTTGCATGTATTGATTTATAATTCCATGCAATATTGATTTGATGAATCATTGTATAATTTATTTTGTTGTTATGATGATTTGGGATATGTTCTATGATTGAACTTTGTTTCATGTGGCTTCCTTTTGTCGGTATTAGTATTGGGTTTTACATGATTACATCATGCTTAGGTAGAGGGGAGAAATGTGGAGAAATAATATAGTCTAAGTTTGATGACGCAATTCGCTAGGCTCCGCCCACCGCAGTATCTATGGCGTCATTCCGCCATCTTGAGTGTAAATATTGGGAGCTTTAGTGTATACGTCATTTGGTACAAATGACGTATATTAACCGACAGTTGGGAGCACATGCTTTGTTTTATAGTTAGTCTAGCTGTGGGCATCTATGTAGATGGATGCATATTTACAGTTTGCTTTTGTACTCCTCCTGATTCTACCTTTATGTCAGTTCATGTTCAAGTATTAAATGATTGTTTGATGTTACTTCACTGGAGTTAACTTCGTGATTTGTGTTGTCTGATTTATTACACCCTCTACAAGCATCATCATTAAAAGGATCCGTAACATATATATATATATATATATATATATATATATATATATATATATATATATATATATATATAAAGATGCACGTCTAATTGTATATTTATTCTTCTCCCTTTGGTTATACAAACCATTTATGGCCCTGACCTGCCATACTACTCTGCTCCACTTTCTTCGACCCATGGTCTTCTTTCTCCACTCTCTCACTCCTATGGCTTTAAGGTCTTTCTCCACATCCTCCAACCATCTGCTTCTTGGTCTGCCTTTAGGCCTTTTCTCATTGGGTGTTGCCTTATATATTGCTTTTGGACCTCCGTTGTTTTCTATTCTTTCTATGTGCCCTACCCACCTCAATCTATTCATTTAGATTTCAGCTGTTATATTTGGTTCTTTGTAATATTGTAAGTTCTGGATTGGTTCTACTTCTCCACTTGTTATTTTCCTTTACTGGCCCATATAATTTCCTAAAGATTATCCTTTCCTAAGTGCTTAGCATATTTTCTGATCGTTTTCTGGAATTGTATATGCATACTTTATCGATAATTTCTGTTTTATTTAATGTATACATTTAATAAACAGTATATACTTTTTCTGTTTAAATATTTTGAGCTTTGGTGAAATATATTTACTTTTGTTACTGATTCCTTCTAAAAATCAATGTATACTTATAATCAAAATAGGAAAACAAAATTCAATAAGCATTTATTGCATGCAGTACTTGGTGAAAAATAAAATAAAATATACACATTTGGGCAGGGTCAGCATAATAACTTTTGGACGCACATGCAAAACGTATTTATCACCAACCACATCTCATTTTTAATTGCAAGAATTGCTAGCTAATTCTAAGTCTATAGCGTGAAGTGTTTTAAGCTGTATTTTAAATTGACTGAATATATTTACTTCGATCATTTGACTTTTGAATGATACTAAAGTAAAACCGATACAGTTTCGCGATTGATCATTTTTTTTTTCAGTACCGAAATGGTAATATAGCAACCACAAACAGAGTGGTCCCCAATCCCCAGTACCGGTCCGTGGATCAAATGGTACTGAGCCGCCCAAGAAACATTAAATTATTTCCTTTTTATTTATTGTAGTGTATTTCTCTCAGGATAGTGCGACACCTACCCCTCTCGGACCGCGGTAAATTTATCAAATGTCTACCGGTCTGCGGAGAGAAAAAGGTTAGGGACCACTGCCCTAACACACACACACACCTCTTATATGACACCGGTAGCTTTTATTTTGTTTATACAAAATAAAAATAGCCCTTGTATCTTACTAAGCTGTTCTTTCAAAGCAAGTTGTCGGCAACTTTATTTTCCAACCTCACCATGAATATACCTATAGATGAATATAAAAAAAAAATAAAGAAGGTACACTTATTTTGCAGTATGCATTGTATGGGCCTAATTTGAAGTGTAATTAATAAATAACAAAAGTAAACAAAAAAAAAATGCCCGAACTGTGCAGTTAAATATGTTTATTTCAATAATTATGCACAGGGCGCCGAGCTAGACGGGTCTCCGAAATAGTAATCTTGAAAACAATGTTCAGCTTCTAAACCAGACAAGGGCAATCTACGTCCCGTTAAACGTTTTGATTTGACCCGCAGTACACTCCCCTTTTTTTATTTACATTGATAACCTTTACATTTATCTTAGCTCACTTCAAGTATTATAAACACACCATGGAACTGCTCTTGGTCCAGCCCTTCAATCAAATTTAAGAACCTATTGTTTTTCTTCAGTAGTTATAAATTTACATCCCTGATCTGCGATTTTCCAGCATGTCCATTGCGATGAAAAAAAAAAAGTTATTAGTTGTACATGTAACATTGAAATGTCACGAAAAATACTAGATATGGACATCAAGAGTAGCTGCAATGAATACATTGAAGTAACAAAAGTATATGGTTTACTTCAAAATATGCCACAGTATGTGGGATGTTATTTTTATAGTAAACCTGAAGCAGCCAATTCGCTACTTTTAATAAGTTTCATTTATGTGTAGGCTTATGCTCACATATTGGTCAAGATTATTATTAACGATTGCCTAAGTCAGCAAGTCACTGCAAAGTACAGACATATCCAACAACACTAGAACATTGATGCTTGGAAGTTTATAAGTGGACACTCAGAGAATGCAGAATGCTGAAATAAAATCACGGCAAGGGCTACAGACAATGATAAAAGATGGTTGTTCCAGACCTATTTTTAGAAAAGAGAGAGACGTATGAAGACACTACATACTTAAAAGTTAATAGAGGTAGCAATCGTTATTTTACACACGAATTGAACCTGAAATATGAATTGAAAATGTTTGTATTGTAATAGGTGGTGGGGGTGCCTCAACAGCTCCAGCTACGGACTGGACTTTAATGTAGTGCCATTGTGACGTAGATTGGTAATGTTTCATTCTGGCTGAGAGAAATTAAGCTGTGGAGAGTGTGATCATTCTTTGAAGTTCTAAAAGACTTGCATAGGTTTGTATGTAATCTTTCTCAAACATGGTTATTGATTGAGAGATGCAAACTAAAAATATCTCATGATTTACAATGATAGAGTGAATAACTGAGTGATCATAACCCGTAGCCTTCATATCTGCTTTCAGTCACAATTCTGTTAATGTTGACAAGTTGTAATGTAGATAATATCACTTCGGAAAATAATACATTTGTTGATAAACAGATTTATCAAGTATTTATTTAAAAAGAAAAGAAGAAATTAAGAAAACTTTATATTAAAGATTTGCTAAAAACTATCTAACGTTTTTCTGGTTTATTTAATTAAAGTTCCAGTATTTTTTTTTGGGGGGGAGGGGAGTTTTGCGCCGATACCGAACCGACTGTGGACAAGTACAAATGCCGACACCGAATCCGGACAAAATACAAATGCCGACACTGATACCGGGCAAAGTACAAATGCCGACTCCGACATCGGCAAAAACTACCGACACCACCGACACCGACTCCCCAGCCCTGCAAGCAGCCATGCAAAGCAAGCTACATGCATACAAAAATAAATGTTTGAGAAAAATCCTTAGAGTCTACTACCTAGAACAAAAGCCCGATGTCTGGTAGATAATATTCTCATAAGCTGATCCTTAGAAAAGGATTATGGCAACATTTAAGTGACGTAAGATGACATGGTTCGGATATGTTTCAAGGCATAATAGCCTTACAAAAACTATTTTTAAAGGGACAGTTGGTTTTACAATATAAAATAATTGTCAGGACTATCAATAAATGAACTCAGACAACCGCGCAGGATCAACAACTATAGACAAATATGCGTGTTAAGGTGGCCATGAGTTACGCCAACAACAACACTGGTTAATGGTAGGATAATTATCACATTGTCAGTTATATGTGTTATACGCATCTTTAGCTATTATTTTTATTGAATTATGCAAGATAACATTTATCAAAGTGCCTAAAGTGCCAAAGTGTATTTATTTAATATAACAATTCTCCCAGTCAATGGAACTATATTAGTGCTAAACATGTTTCATAATCATATACATGTGGCATCAGTTTATCCGACGAACGGTTCAGGAAGAATTAGTAAGTATCTTAGTTATTAGATTGATTTATCGCTTTCACATTCCGTAAATGAAAAAAGATGTCATCTTGTTTTCAACGTTATTAATTTTAAGAAAAGCAATATTGCTTAAAACGTATGTAATATTAGTTCCTACAAGTATTTTTATATGAAACTTATGAAAATACAATTTAAACTTTAAAATAATATGTATCAGTGCAAGGAAATATTATTTAAAATTATTTCCTTTTATTGGCATATTCGATTTATCGTGGCCAGATTAAGTAGAACTTATATGTTCTTCAGCCACGGCTAGTGAGTACTAATACAATATCCATTATAATCTCCGTCCGCCAACATTGTGGTATACTTTAAGAATACTTAGCGGACTATGAAGCTACAGTCTGATCGAGAAAATCCCCCTGGTATGAACCAAACTCCCATCACGTTCCTAAACAGTATTTAACAAACAGTTTTATACCTAATTTAAATATAAGTTAAATAGTATGACAATAAAACATTTTGGTCTTTTTTTCATTAGCATTCTAGTAAATATATTAAACTAATTGATGATACATTCCTAGGCTATTTATATAACTTTCAGAAGCAGTCAAATCCTGTGTCATCATCAAATAAAACATGTCAGCATACTTAATTACTTCTGTCCCTAATTTCTAATAGAGTATATTTCACTAATAAATGTCATCTAGAAGTAACTATATTTGAGTATATAGGCTTCTAGCAACAATTTTCATTAGACAACTCTCTCTCAATCTATAAATTATCTCATGGATAAATGTGAGCTCAGTCTCAGTCTATTAAAGCGAGTGAAATCAAACTCGCTGTATCCATAATTATCTGGGAATTTCCTTAAAGGACCATGACAAGTAATATACCCGTCTAGTCCAACATGTGGTCCACCTACCCGGGGCACTGGAATAGTACATGTACCAGCATTCCTCAATTTCTCAGAAGTGTCGCAATGGGATCTAACATTGGACATTAACTTCCCAACATAAGCAAATATGTCAAACTGGAAATTTGGTAACTGATCGATCATCCTAAGCCCGTAACAAAGATTTTAATGACGGCCACTCAATCTGAATGTGGGAATTTCAGTACGTCACCCTATTTTGTCAACTCAAGAACCTCATAGTTCGTTTAAACTCTCTGATCTCTGCACAGTAATCCTCAAGCGAGCTCTTGTCCCCAACCACAGGTTGCGCTCGGGTATTGAAAGACTTTGCCACCAGGCCGTTCCCTGGCTGGTTCCCTGTCGGGGTTGTTCCCATTGTCGGGGATTTTGGTTAGTGTAATCAGCAACACAGGTCCCGTTTCTGTTGGGGATTGTTTCTACTTGTTGACAGTGCAATAAAAGTAGAGGCGTTTTGGTAGCGGTCACCTTCCACTCTATCTTTCACTCCGATAATTACAATCAGGTCCAAATGGCTGATTCATAAGATATTTATTGAATAAAATACAATAAAAATATACATACAGTCCTTATATCACACGTTTCTATAATGGTTTCACTTTAGGTTTTAATGACTCTTCCGATTCCTTTGAATTACAAAAGATCGTATCAAATTTCGCTCCATCAAAATACAAAAAAAAAAAATATCTCGTCCTCTTTCAAAGGTAACAAAAATCTTTCTTCCGGAAACATAAAAATCCGGATCTCCAGTCAGTTATATAAAAAATTGCGATCCGGACCAATCTACAAAATATACCTTTAAACCCTAAATCCACTGACGAGTCATTTGTACACAAGACCGAGATATACCTTCTTAAATTGACACCAACATGGCTTCCAGCCACTGGGACCTTTCTTCAAGCCCTGTTATAGCTTGGACTACAGAGTCAGTCAGGATCACGATGCTCAAATCAGGCAAATTTCCAGTCTATATGCCACTACTTTCTCAACTATGTATGCAAACTTTGTCTCGTACGCACAGAGTGAACCACATGTTCCAGCGAAATATTTAACAAAACCTGCATACAATATTTCATTTTCAGGCGCCGTTTGAAATGTGCCAGTGATTAGCCAGAGAGTCTGGTTCTATACTACACCAAATGTCTCTAGTGACAATCGAGACTCGTAGACTAACATTAGTCATTCTATTCAGCTGACTTTACCAACACACTTGTATATTTTTATCATCGTCAAATGATGTTGGGAACATATTTTCAAATAAAGAAGAACAATGTATTAAATAATCTCAACGATCAGTACATTTAAACATTCATAAATAAACACTAGAAAAAAGGTTTAACAGATTTTGAAGTAAAGACAAAAAAAAAACATTTTATATTACCTCTGCAGGTGAACATGTCGTAAAACGGGCCGAAAAAGGCGATGAAATCCTAATGAAGTCAGGTGGTTACGGTATCGCCTATACTGACAATAAAAAACATTATAATTCATTTTCAGGACGTCTAATTTATCCCACGTAGGCTATTCCGAATTAGATTTGTATTATAAACAAGATGATTATAAAATATGTTAGCTGTTTTGAGTTTGCGATTTAATATGAGACATTTTTTCCACAAACCCAAACTTTAATAAAGTCTTACAACATTACGTTTTTGTGCTTTCTGTAATATTCCATTCGTAGTTTATATATATATATATATATATATATATATATATATATATATATATATTAATACTGACCATATAAGTAGATGTTACTGTTACGGGTCCTTATAATGATAATACTTGTAGAAGGTGTAATCATTCAGACAACTCAAATTATGAAGTTAACTCCAGTGAAGTAACATCAACAATCATTTAATACTTGAACATAAACTGACATAAAGGTGAACTCAGGAGGAGTGCAATAACAAACTGTAACCATGCATCCATCTACATCGATGCCCAAAACTAGACTCTACCAGAACATGCATCCGCATCCTATCATGCCCATAGCTCGACTGATTATAAAACAAACCATGCGCTCCCAACTGTCGGTTTAATATACGTCATTTGTACCAAATGACGTATACACTAAAATCTACAATAAACTACAACACAAGATGACGCCATAGCTACTGCGGTGACGGAGCCTAACGAATTGCGTCATCAAGCTTCGGCTATACTATTTCTCCACAGTTACGAAGTCGGTTTCTTAGCACAAAAGTTTACGGGTTTCAGGAACAAAAATCAGGGGGGACGGTCAGCTCAGCGGTCAGCTAGGGAAGGGGCGTGTCTTTGTGACCAGCTGGCTGATCCACTTATGTGACAGGTTACCGTGTCAGATCCATAGGTGGGGGTTGTTAATTGATTGGGAGCAAAGAATGGGTACTGGGACTCAGGGAACAAATACCTATAGTTGAATGACCGTCATACGTGGAATGAAGTTTCATTGTCAGTGGACCGGTCAGCAAATGGTAGGTGATGTTAGATCTATTTAGGAAGACCGTTACGGTAGAATTTACAAAGGGGCGGGGGGGTGTTTAGTTAGAAAGTTACAGGTCCCCTGTTTAGGTGTCAATCTTTTTTCCATCTCCCAAACCCGTCATTTAAATTATCATGAGGGTAGTGTTCGTTGGGCTAGCCGTGGTTAGGGGTAATACATCACTGATGCCAAGCCAATCGTTTGTTGTATACAAGCTGGACGATTTCATATGTAAAGGAGGAGACAGGAGAGAGAGAGAGAAACATGACTGAGATGACTAGAGAGCAGAGTGAGAGCAGGAGCGAACGAGCAGGTCGTAAGCTGAAGTGCTGTATATGAGAAGAACTTCAGCAAAAGAACCGGTATTGTTGACGTATTATCAGAGATTGAACGTGAGATGTGAATAGCAAATATTGTCATCAGACCAGTGCATAAAACTCCCTCATACTCCAAGACAACGAACGATTTACAATCGTCCTTCCTACCACGTAGAATATATATATATATATATATATATATATATATATATATATATATATATATATATATATATATATATATATACATATGCAAAAATAGTATGCAAACTTTATTACATGCAATTACATTGATTATTTTACTTACAATCAATCATTGTTTCAAAGAGAGAAATAAATATTACATTAGGTAAAACGCAATTTATCAGTAGGCATATTAGCAATTTAACTTTGTAAGAGTTATGTTCTTTCTCCTCAAAAAGGTTTAGTAAAACATTATAAAATATATAATACAATTGTATTCATATATTTTGCTTTTTTAATAAAAGAAAAAAAAAAAAAAACAACTCATTTTATTATTATTTTAATTATTGAATTAAAACATACTAAAACATTAACTTCTGAAAATACAATCACAGCTAAAACTGAAGGAAAAGAAAACTCTTGTAATATTACGCCAAAGACAACAAAAAAATGTAATTAGTTATTATTAAAATTTTTAGTATAGAATGGTGATAAATATTTATATACTTATTTATCACCCTTCTATACAAAATATTTTAATAATAATATATATATATATATATATATATATATATATATATGTATATATATATATATATATACACGATTTTCTATTATTAAACATTACCTTTAGTAACATGTTATTTTTTTATTTTTTTTTTATCTTTAAAAATGTATCAAACGAAGACAAATGAGCTAGTTTGTCTTCAACATAATGTTTACACTAATGTTGACTACACCCAAATGTAGACTTATTTTTCAAATGGCAAATTACACGTATTACCTATAATTAGCTTTTGTCAACATGTATCTGACTTAACTACTTCCTCATATCATGTAGGCTAAGTTTTGAGATTCAGAGACAGAACTGTAGTGTAGTAAACAGAACTGTAGTGTAGTACTTATAGAATATTTTTTTGGTAACCGATGTTGTATTTCTTATAATTTGGTAGATGTTAATATGAGCATCTCTTTGCAACACAATATGTGGCCCCCAAAGATGGCATCCATTGAGTCATATTTATATCTCCAATGGTGCCTATATGGTCATTGGACTATCGATTAAGGCAAGGTTAAAAAGGGTAAATTGCAATTAGTGATTTCTAAAGTCTAAGAAATAAGAATCCCACTATTTCAGGAATATTTAATCAAGTCTAACCACATTGAAAATTGTATGTATTTATTAGCTAGGGATTTTTCAAAGAAATGCATATATAGAAAATATATGGGCACGACACAGGCAGTTAAATTGTACATTGACACGAAAAAATAATAGAAAAGAGATTATATATTGTTTACTTTGAAAGGCTTTATCTTAAAATCGAAGCGTAAACTAATTAGTCATTAACATTGTTATGTTTAATTAGATTAATGCAGTCTACATGATGATTGATTATTATAGTTCAGAACAATAAAAACAATTACAGATACACACCTATATTAGTTAAGTGTTTACCTTTGTCAGTCGTTGTTCTTTTCACTAGATATGGGAAATACACATATTTGTATTTTTTTTTAAGTTAAGACCTTATGTATATGATGGACCTACTCTACACAATGATATTTTAAAAGTTTACTCCCAGTTTCACGGATTTGGCTTTAATCTTTGATGTTAGTTGTTGTGGAGTATGAACCACTGTTAAATTGTTAGAATACATATTAGTTATCCTCACCAGCCTCAATGTTACTACCCAATAGTGAAGTAATAAACAACATATATGAAACAATTTAAGGTTTATTTATAACCAAGAAGAAATTAAGTACGTCAGCACACACTCTTTCTTACACTTTGGATCCATTAGCGGCCTGATATAATGATAAACTTCCATTAAGCACAAAGATACAATTGCAAAAAAAGAACGTAGAAAAAACAAGCAATTAAGCCTGTTCCATTCTGGACACAGGACGTGTTAGTGCATTTTCATGTTATGTATCAGTACGTTTGTTAGCTTTCAGTAAATATTTGTATTTGTCTGTAAAAAAAAATGTTATAAAGACGTTTCTTTATATTTGAAAAAAAAAATTATTTTCTCTTAAATCTAACTACAAGTGGTTTGTGGTTACAGAAATAGGACTCATATTTGAAAACATTCGAAATTGTAGTCATTTAATCGTCCGAAAACTCCGTCAATTGTTGCATAGCTCTGTTACTTTCAATTAAACTCAGAACACAAGCTTACTATTTCATTTGATGAGTTTCTTAATAAATCTTGGTGAAACTACGTGCTGCAGTATTTCGCACCAAATGAATGGGTTATTGAACGTACAAGGTGTATATATAATATATAAGCCCCTTAGGAGCCCTGAAGCCCGGCCCTCAGAGGTCCTATCGCAAAATGAACTTTTGATGTACACATGGCAGGCCAAGACCTACAAAATGATATATACATCATGGGTCTATGACTTATGGTTGCTGAGATATAGGGCTCTCCATTATTAATATAGCTTATATAGTAAAAAACGGTACTTTATAAGGCCCCTTTTACAGCCCTGAGAGGTCAGATCGCGAAATGGAAAAAGTCATTTCTTGGCAGGCCAAGACCTACAAAATGATATATACATCATGGGTCTAGGACTTATGGTTGTTGAGATCTAGGGTGATGACTGACGGACAGACAGACAGACAGACAGACAGAATAAACAGGGACAATAGAGCATTTTTTTTCGAAAATGCTCTAAAAAAACACAAAACGTGGCTTTGAGCTAATTAATGACAGCTGGATGGAAGAGTGTGGCTAAGTGTTATTCCAATAACACGACATATAATTATTATTTATATTTACTCGGAACTCATGAAATACCTGATATTAGCTTTTCTGTATTCGCCCAAAAAATAACTTTCTATAAAGCACTCTCACGAAAATCCACAAGCTAACTCTGAGACTTCAATAATTAACTTCACGAATCTAATAAATAATCTAACTTCTACAAGAAATGGGGTTGATTTAATGTCAATCCCTAGATAGGGTTTAAGTACTCTACCAATCACTGCTCCATTTCAACGTCCTTCTCAGCATCCACTTCTACCATAACTTTACCATTCTTCATTACCTATTTATACAATACATCATATCACAAAACTATCCCTACGTAATTTAAAGAAACTAATCGACTCCCGTAAATTTAAATTGGACCATATATATATATATATATATATATATATATATATATATATATATATATATATATTTCTTTTCTTAGTTCATTTTACAAGCAATAAAATAATTTTGAAAAAAAAAAATGACAGACTGTTATGGCAGAATTTTAATGATTGAATAATGAGGAAAATGTTAAAGAAAAAAAGAAATTTAAGTTATTGGTTTTTGCCAAGGAACATTTTTTTTCAAAGGTTTTTATAAGTTTATAATAATAATAAAAAAAAAAAACAAACAACAACGTGGGAGCTTTGCATTACGTATTCCAAATTAACATTCAATAATAGTTAAATTAAAAGACATAAGAGGTGTCGTAAATACACCTTCGGGCAGCACATTAATTTATCATTATGGAGGCAGCATTTTGAGAATCTAGTTTCGTAATATGTCACAGTTTAAGTCGTATGAGTTGTTTGAATTCATAGTCGTTAATATTTCTAAATACTTTTATTTTATAAATTATGTAAAATGAAATTATTTTAATATTCCCAAATCTATTATGTAAAATTGGATGAAAAATAGTTCCATGAAATTAAAATTAACTAATACTTCGTAACAAACAACAAAAATATATATATTTGTTTTTATTGTTTTAGATAGATGAAGTAATTTCGAATCTACAAACTAAATCGATTTTCTTTGAATATAGTATTAATAATATTTAGGCCATTTGACAGCCTAGTTCTTGACGAATTTTGAAGGGCAACGGTCTCCTGTGGAAAAGTTTCAATATTTTGCTCACCTCGTATAATTTTATCAATACGGAATATATCTCACTTTAAGCTCATGCGGGTTTTTGTTTTTTGTTTTTAGATAGATCTTCAATTTATCTTCTAAATAAATTCAAAGTAAAACCAGAAGCGTTCATTTACAGAAATAACACGTCGGATAATTGAAATTCATTTTATTTATTATAATATTTTTTTAGTTCTAAAAACATTCCACTTTTACAGCATTAGTATTCAGACTTAAATGTTATATTTAAATAATTGCCACACTACTTTTAAGCACAATATTATCATACATTTACATATTTGTAATAATAATAACATATTTACACTACTACTAAAATTATTTGGAAAATATAAAAAATGCCTTGTATTACGATAATATGTAAACAAACTATTACGACTTTTTTGTCTTGAACTACAGGTTTTCCAGTGAGATATAAATAATAATAATATCATCCAATACAAATAATACAGTTATCTACATTTACAAAGAAGTTAAAGATTATGCTAGTCCTTATCGTATCACTATTTTTTTATACCGTTAACTGATCTGGTAGTTGGTGGAACAAGTATAAACATCAACAGATGAACTTTCAAACTTCATTTATGTGTGCGTATAGACGTTGTGGCACCCATTTCCAATACAATTTATCGGCCACTATATTTCCCGCACATTTTGCCGTTCACAATCGACTTATCTATTCAGCCATCAAACAATTACATATAAATAAACAGGCGTTTTTGTAAAATTTTAAATACATTTATAATTGTTGTTTTTATAAGACATGAAATAAACAATATCTATAATAAAAAAGAATGGAAAAAAAACACGAAGAAGCAAATGAATTATAACAATTGAAATATGTGTTTTAAACAGATTAGTCATTTTGACATGATTAAAAAATTGTACAACTAACGTAAATCTTTTATATGCTCAATGTTTACGCGACATTAATAGAAAATCATAACACCTGCTCATATATAACACAAACACTAACTGAGTAGAGCTGGGCTAACGTCTACTGTAGATTATCATCACCGACTAACTGACATGAGTGGTATTTATGTATGTTTTAAAAAGCTAAAAAAATAGTTTATGTTGCTACTTTTATATTTGCAGCAATACTATTTGAATATAATTGCCTTACCCTCTTTACCGATTTCTACATATTTAGTTAAACAAAGCAGATCTTAAACTACATGAAATGCAGGGTTGTTAATATTGCAATATTGTATTGGTATTGGCAGTATTGCCAATACTTTTTTAAGTATTGGTACGATATTGCAATACTTCTAGAAATTTGATATTGGTATTGGTATTGCCAATACTTATTTTTGATATTGGTATTGATTTTTAACCAATACTTAAAGCAATATTTAATAAGTTCTCTACAACATTGGTTGGGAATAAAACTGAATATAATAAATTTTTCTTTGGTGTCGCCATCTTGCGAGTGACATTGCCAAGCAATTTTTGAATGAGACTGAGCAATGAATGATAATAGAAATCATATATGATATCTGTGGCAATGAGTATTGACCAGTGAGTACTCTAAGTAAATTGATTTCTATGGAATTTGCTATTCTTTCCAAGCTTTTTTCCGGTTGCATTAAATAATTTTCTTGAGTGTTTATTGTTATTCGCAAAGTATTGTCAGGCAGATCACTTGGTATGCTTTTGGCTTAACACCTGGCGAAACCCGGGATGGAATTCAATGTATGATGACAGACCAGAGTTTAGAGCACCGATATGCCTTTTTTACCGATAGTCTGATACCGATATTTTCCCCCAACATTTTTACCGATACTGATATTTTCTTTTTAGGGGCTGTCGCATTATTTATGTCAACAAATTGCTTTGGCGATTTTTACCTCCCCCTCCCCCTTGTCAACAACTTGCATCAAACTTCCAGAGACCCCCTATAAAATTACGTCAACATTTGATTAAACACCTCCCCTAAAGGAAGGTGGCTTCCAAAATGTTTATGTAGCAAATTTAGTAGGAATGTAGTTAGTTTAATTAAAATATTTGAATGTTAAGCGTAGTGAGTAACACAGAACTATAAACGCTGCTTAATTTTCCTGTTGATTAAGTAATTATATTAAATTTAAAAAGTAACATTGTTGACGTCAACTTTCTTGACCTCCTCCCGTCAACAATTGTCAAAAATTTTCTGACCCCCCTATTTTGTTGACCGTAATTAATGGACAGCCCCATAAGCAACAACAATGCTAAACACGTAGTATTCTCGTGGTGTATTTCAACCCATGTTCACATATTTTGTAACACTTCGCCTATTTGCGTGTCTTGCTCTCCCCTTCAGATATCTGACATTTTTTTAATCAACAACAATACTTGAACACGTGGCCTCTTTCTCGTGCTACAGCTAATGACGTATGTCAACCGATGATTACCCTTCCCTGTCGTATTTTGTGACAACGTTCGCCCATACGTAAAAAGTCTTGTTCCCCCCCCCAACTTCCCATCCCAACAAAAAGTACACACATATGTTCACTAATTGTATCATTCAAGGTCATACATTAGAATTAAAAGATGCCAATCCTATTGTTTCAAGGTCATATCTCTGATGATGACGTGACAATTTCTGTGTACGGGTTTTTTTTTTCCTTTTTTTTTTAAATCTTGTCTGATCTGGTTATAGAATTGGGTTGGATTTACTGATTTTTAGAGCATTTTCTAAAAATGACCCCGTTTTGTCTGTCTCTCTGTCTGTCTGTCATCACCCTAGATCTCAACAACCATAAGTCCTAGACCCATGATGTATATATGTTTTTGTGGTCTTACCCTGCCATGTGTGCAGCAAAAGTTCATTTCAAGTGATCTGACCTCTGAGGGCCGTAAAAGGGGCTTAGTACCGTTTTTGCAATATAAGCTATATTAATAAGGGAGCGCCTATATCTCATCAACTTTATAGTCCTAGACCCATGATGTATATATGACTTTGTAGGTCTTGGCCTGCCATGTATTACATCAAAAGTTCATTTCGCGATAGGACCTTTCAGGGCCGGGCTTCAGGGCTCCTAAGGGGCTTATATATTATATATACACCTTGAACGTTCAATAACTCATTCATTTGGTGCGAAATACTGCAGCACGTAGTTTCACCAAGATTTATTAAGAAACTCAGCATGACATATTAAAAATATTGTTGCTTTAGGACGTTAAAGTATGCAGACTTTACTTTAATAGTGGTTTTATTGTGTTGTCAAAAGACTTTTGGATGCTTGTGTTCTGAGTTTAATTGAAAGTAACAGAGCTATGCAACAATTGACAGAGTTTTCGGACGATTAAATGACTACAATTTCGAATGTTTTCAATTATGAGTCCTATTTCAGTAACCACAAACCACTTGTAGTTAGATTTAAGAGACAATATTTTTTTTTCAAATATAAAGAAACGTCTTTATAATTTTTTTTAACATATATATGCATTACACAATTGAATTTATAAACATTTCCAAAATTTACAAATATTTACTGAAAGCTAACAAATGTACTGATACATAACACGAAAATGCGCTAACACGTCCTGTGTCCAGAATGGAACAGGCTTAATTGTTTGTTTTTCATGCAACTCTGTTGTGAAAAAACAATGTATCGACAGTAAAAATACGGCCGGCCCGACAGTTAACCCGATAGTGCCAATATCGGATCCGATGCCGATCCGATTATCGGTCGCTCCCTAGAGATTACAACATTCTCTGTGTAAGTGATGTATGGAAGTGACATGGAAGTTGTTGACAAACTTTGTGATGAACTTGATATCAAAAGACTACAGCATGTACAGAAAACATTTGTTAAAGAGTATGTTGCTGTTATGAAGCCTGTTTGCTGTGAACTAGATATTTTGCAGGGTGAAACTAAAAAAGACATCAATTGGACTTGGTTTCCTTTTACCAACACTTGTCATGATGAAGGCTCAGTTAAAAGTGTTTCTTGAACAAGGAAATAATGATCGGCTCGTAGTTTGTTCTCCATTAGCTTCATGTCTTTTGAATGCCATCGATGAAGATTTGCAAACATGTTGGTGACAGCAGTGATGCTCAGCGGGAATCTGTTGTTCATCCCTGGTCAGTTGGACTGGATGGATGATGATTTGCAGCGTTCGCATATTGAAGAGATGCATTTCACAATCACTGATGGAATCAAGAAATTAATAATTACTTGGCAGACACTTCTTCAGACAGTATTTTATCATTGTGGATGCCTATTCACATATCCGTAAAAAATATAAATATACCTGAATACATGACTTCCTTCAAGCGTTGCTGTTGAAAGGTTGTTTTCATTAAGGACAGCGGTCGGGGAACTGGGGTAAATTACCCAAATAGGGTAAAAGTGAAACTTTTTGTGAGTAAAAAAAGTATATATTTTTAATTTGCTATGGGGTAATATCAACTTACACAAAAAATATTTTGGCGTAATGATTAACAAAGTTCACCGACCACTGCATTAGGAGGACGAGTATTTTCCCTCTTCGTTCACGACTGAGCAGTGCGCATTTTGAAATGGTTACTTTTCTTCGCTGGCTTAGTGGTAACTGCCCGTTAGGTAGCGTTACCCCGTGAACTCTACTGGAATTCATCGTTAGTTTTCCAGATGTATTGATGCAATCCACTGACTCGGTCTGACTGCTTATACTATAGTGTGATGTTTAACTGTTTAAGTGTCATTTGCTTTTCTATGACAGTCATTGCTTCATCCATCCATCCATCTATTTATCCATTCATTCACAATATTTGTGCAGCATACATATTAAAAATATTGTTGCTTTAGGACGTTAAAGTATGCCGACTTCTTTAATAGTAGTTTATTATGTTGTCAAAGACTTTGGGATGCTTTGAGGGAAACTGATGAAGCAAGTGTTAACTATTGAACTTGAAAATTTGATTAAAAATACATCTTCGGAAATTAGCGTAAAAGGTTGTTATCGTTTATCGGTGTAAGTGATATGAGAGCAATGAATTACGTATTTGCGTTTTATTCATCAGAATGACTCCAAATATTGGTATTGGTATTGGCAATAATAAATAATTATCGGTATCGGTATTGCAATACTGGTTTTAAAGATTGTATTGGTATTGGTATTGCAATACTGGTTTTAAAATTGTATTGGTATTGGTATTGCCAATAATTTTTTTTAGTATTGTTAACAACCCTGATGAAATGTAATGGTGTAAATGGCTTCCTTTACCAAACGTGTCTGCATGTAAAGTACACAAGTTTATGTTTACATATTATAATTTAATGAAGTGATCTAAAAATGTGAACGTCCAATAAATAGTTTACATGATCTGAGAGATGTCATATCCTCCTTAAAGGGACTTTACACACTTCATGTTATGGAATATTTGCACCTTAAAGAGCGTGAAATGGGCCAAACGAACGTTCTCAAAAATAAGAATTGGGGAGGGGGGTAAAGCAGTAATCCTAACTCTCATATGATCGTTCAGATTTGTTTAACCTATTACATTTAAGTTTTTACTTCATCACTATTAAAAGATTTTAGTAAACAGGAAGTTTAGTTTCTTAAATTTATGTCTGTATTTATATATAAGATAAGTAAATTAAAATAACGATCATTCACTTATGTTTACACGTATCGCTCGATATACTTTACACTCTATACCAGGTCCGTTGTAGGTCTCCTTGACGCTGTCGAAGTATTTTTTATTAAAGTATATAAATGAAAAAAACAATCATAGAAGTGTTCGATAGTCTACTAAAGTACTTTTTATGATAATTCAAGCACACATGAAACAAAGATGTTATGGGCAAAATATATTTGAATCTAATTACAAGTAGCCTAAAAACCGGATGATCATTCGAAATGGTTTTTGATGAATGCATCCGTCAAAATGAAGCTCATCCAAATCATAAATATGGACAATATTTGTTTCTCTATTAGGATAATGTTTTTTTTTTTTTTTTAATTGTCTTTCTTGTGTAGTTCAAACAATATTGCCTGAGCGATACTTTCGTTTATCGAAGTGGCTACGTTACCATCATGCACTCCTATTATATTAGGTTTGGAATAGTGCTGGTGCCCGAATTTTATTTTCGGCACCAATGCCAATTATATCTAGAGTTAGGAACAGGGTTCGGATTAGGGTTTGGGTTCGGAGGATCAGGGTTAAGGGATATGGTTGTGATGTTATTCGGGTTAGGAGTTATGGTCGTGGAGCAACTATCTATGGCTAGTAATTTTGAGTAAAATACGGAGTCTAACTTTGATGGTCCAATGCAGCCACCTCGCGTTCGCTTATTTATACTAGTAGCTCTCGAGATATGTAGCTTTTTCCACTAGAAATCTCTAATAATGTAAGTTGACTTTTATATCATTCATCGGATCTCAATTCATTAATTGTAACATCAGCTCACATGCCTATCAATATCGCAACTTATAAATTATTAACTTTAACTGAAATAGCATTCACGGACAAGTTACTATATCGCATTTATTACTTTGCCAAAGGACTGAAGAATTTGATCTGCCACATGTATTTTAAATGTTATCATTGAAAGCCCAAGGCTTATGGTTTAATTGTTCATAAATATAATCTAAAAACGCTTTTTTAACAGTGTAACTTCATTTCAGGAATTTATTTGTTATGAATCAAGCCTTGTCGCACATAAAAAAAAAAAAATAAATAAATAAAATTAAAAATAAATAGTTATATTTTTTTGGCAGTTAAGTTACCCACGACTATTATTATTACTGAAGTACAAGAAATATTATTACAAACACCAAAAACGATTCCGCAACGTAGAGGATATTCATTCGGCGCTGTGTTTCCAGGATAATAACAATTCAATTTAAAAGTATGATGGCGATTGATCGTCAGTACACACTCTCAATTATCTATATCTGTCAGCAAGTTACTGACAAAGGCCTACAACAGACCTATAACAAACCTACATTAAACACCCACAATATTCATTATATATGAGCACTTTACCCTTAATTGATATGTAAAAAAGAAAAACACAAACGAATTCAATCAAGTTATATAAATAAAACAGCAACAAAACTGTTCAATAAATGACTGATTAAATATTAGCATTATTAACTATATATGTATATAAAGAAACAATTTAACTTCAACTCTGATGAGTATGTCTGCAAGAGACCAGTAATGACGAATAATACACTCCAAAACTCTAGAAGATTCAATAGAAAAACAACTTTTTTTAGGTATTCACGCCAAGGAATAATGCCGTCAGAGATACGTTACACTGAGACAAATAAGGACGCATCACACGCATTTTAGACAATGAAACAGAAGAAAATACTAGCAAACTCATACGCAAACCAAGCAATACAAACTAGTATTCCTCTAACCCCTACAATACGCATTACACAATGCACAGAGAAATGAAAAATCAATAATACATATCGATTTCAGTTAAATCACAAGTTAGTTTCCAGTTTGAGGTATTGTATAGAAGCATTTAATAATGCCCTTGAATTCGAATTTTTTGTTGATCGTCTAGTTCATTGTGGGTTTAGCGACACAATACAAAATACAATGTAGCAGATATATAGAAATTGACAAAATAGCTTCAAGCATATAATTAATTTTAATACCATCTTAATTATAAACTGCAGTAAATTCTAAAGGATATATATTTCTTTAATACATGACATATTGCATGCGCACACGGATGAAATTTATGAAAATATCTGACCACCAGATGACAAATAAACAAAATCAATAAATAAATGAATTATGTTGAATGTAAACCATACTGATAAAACTTAACTGGACTTTGCTTATATTTAAAAGTATTGCTGGTTTAGCGAAATTATTTAAACTGCAAATACTACAAATAAAGTAGATATCTTGTCGTACGTCCGGCGGAGTCCGGGCAGAGTGGGACAGTATTTCTTAGTGGTCAGAAATTCCCTTGTTTAATCATTATTTATTTAAATATACGTTATTAAGACAACATCCAAAGGTAATGCAATAAATACACATTTAATTTAAAAATAAATAAAATTTCATAGTACCATTTTTGTATGTTGTTTATTATTATTATTTTTTTTGGAAAGAATATAATATAAATAATAGGATAAAAAATATTTTGTGAACGGGTTTATACTGTGTTGTTTAGATTTAGTATATAATAAAACATACACTAACTAGTAGGTGCCCATTGCAATCGCAACTAAAGTTTTTTTTTTATCTCAATAAAATATTTAATATGAGAATTAATAGGAACTATTAACACATAATTCCAAGTACACAACAAAAAACTTAGTAAATAGCCGGTTTGAGCAACATCTGCTAGTGATCAACTAATTGCATCTAAATCATGGCTCGATGTCATTGTGCACTCATCCAGCAAAAAACATTTCCGCTGCAAATGTATTGTGGGCAAACTTGTTTTACTGTCTTCTTTATTCAGAACTATTAACTTTGAATTCCAAGTGTAGCATTATTTTTTTTTTTTTTTTATTTATAGCTTTGGCGTTACCATTCTGCCACATGCGCAGCCGACATCCGTGAAATGACGTCAAAGAGGATATCCGAAGTGCGGATTTTTTTATTTTTTTTTATTTATAGATACATTGTACCATTTCAGAAATCAATTTAACTATTGAAATTATAAATACGATTGATTAGGTTAATGAGGTGCTGATGTATGCCACCTTCGAAATGTGCAGAAACGACCTACATTTTATACGTCATAAATTACGTATTACCCGTCAACGCTAGCCAGCCAAACCAAATAACCAACCCAAGAAACCAACTAACCAACCAAACCAAACCAACCTAATCAACCAATGCAAACCAACTAACCAAACCAAACTAAGCACCATTAGGTAAAGATACGGGTGCTAATTTATGTAACCTGTTACGTTTTGCCCTTAATTCTATTAAAGTTAAAATCAAAACAAAGTTTCTATAAAAATTCACTGAAAATGCAGTAAGGAATACAGTCCTCCTATAAGGAATACAGTCCTCTTATAAGGAATGCAATCCTCTCCTTTTTAGTTTCTGCCTGCCCTAAAATGTGTCCTCATTTTGCGGCATTCTTTTCTATATTTGGAGGATAATACAATTATGCCAATTGCCTTGTTTGACCGATAACGTGTGATGTGTCACATTTTATACTGCAAAGAAGACGACGATAATCGGTTGAAAAAAAAAATGTACTTGGCATAGTAACATTTTGTCTAATATTAAATGTATAATGTAATATTTTTTTGTATTAATCGTATCATTTTTTATTGCAAAAAATAAAATGCTTAGGTAATAAATGAAATGTATTCCCCTTACAGGTTTCGTCAATTCGTTCATCGTAAAAAAGTAATGTTTGCATTGCTCTATTCCTTTAAAAAAAAACAACAACTGTGGTCGTCTTAATATTAAGGACTGCTATTAATTCAGTATATTTTTTTGTACAGCTGTCCCATTAAAACCTAAAAAAAAACGATTTGTCCTTAATTCTAGCATTGTTTAAATTAAAACAAAGCATTAAAAAGGTTTCTTAGATAACTGCAATGAAAAGTAAAAAAAAAAAAAACTTTATTATGCCATTTTGCAGCACGAAGGCACAATACAGCACCCTTCGGAAAATGACGTCATATAGACCTTTTTTTATTATTTATACAGACGGCGTTCCAATTTTGCAAAAAAAAAAAAAAAAAATCCATCGGGAAATGACGTCATTAATTATTTATACCGACGGCTTTCCCATTCTGCACGCCGGACGGACGACAAGTTAGGTGCAAAATTAGTAGGATATAAAATAAGATTATATGACGTATTATATGAATATAGTCATCTCTCAATTCGTCCATTCCATAGTTAACGTAAACAACTGAAAAAAAGAATAATTGTGACGTAGTTTTAGGTTAGTGTCAAAGGGAAAATATTGTACATAAGATATAGATATATTTTAGAAATAATAACAAACTGAACATTAAAAGCATTACATTACCTTGAGTTATTTATAACACTAAATTCGTTTGCTGTAAAATTTAAATTGTGGAAAATAAATAATTTATTAATTGAACGATTTATGTAGATATTTTTTGTAAGATCGCTTCTCATTTAATAACATATTAGACGCCGTAGGTAATTTACATAATTGTGTAAAATACAAAAGAAATTTGTTACAGTAAAAATATATTCTTGGAAAGTAAATATATATATATATATATATATATATATATATATATATATATATATTATAGGGACTGGTAATCTTTGTAGAGCGTTTGACTGTACACCAGGGAAAGAGACTTGTTGAATTTAGTGTTATAGTCAAATTTGATAGCGATAATTGCAATCAGGGGGCGAAGCTAGATGTTTTTTTTTTCATTTTTCAATATATTTAGGGGAGAGTTGTATGCACTTTTTACTGAATTTTAAAGATTGAAAACAAGTACTTTATTCAACTAGAGAGTACATCTTTTGTTTGACACTTATTGACATGAATAAGTACTACCATGGGTTTTCTAGCGGCATACCAGTAAACGTGTTACGGGACACTGGAGTGGGGTTTACAGTGGTAGTATTAGAAGATCTTTGGTTAAAGATCATGAGTTTACAGGTAAAGCAGGACGTTGCTTGTCATTTGCAGGAGGGATACATGAGTTACGTCTCGCCGTGTTTAAGATCAAGACCATTATCTACTCGGGTGTAGTGGCTGCATTTTGTAATGTATGCTCCACCCTGTGATGTTATATTTACCAGACAATGTGCCGTCTACAACGGAGCCTAATATCAGTTGCCTCTTATTGAAAGAGGACAATCTATCAGATGACAATATGCTGTCACAATATTTACCGGAAATTGGAAATACGGAATCCTGGAAAGATGTACGAATCAGTAGTTTACCTTCTGACATAGCTGCGGTCGTTGAAGGACATCTGGCGGATTATTTAAACATTTTTTCTGACATGCCGTTTACGACGGATGCAATTAAACATGATATAAAACTATCAGAAGATAAAGTGATTTGACTGAGTTCAAAAGGAGTTAATAGAACTACAGAAACAGGGGATCATTGATCCATCGGAGTCCCCATACGCTGCCCATACAATGCTAGTGAAAAAGAAAACTGGTGACATAAGACTATGTGTAGACTATCATCAGTTAAATAAAATTAGTGTTCTACTAGAATCCTATCCAATGCCTAACTCTGAAGAGTAAATGACACGCTTAGCTAATTACAAATATTTTTTTTTTCAAAATCGGATTAAGCCAGAAGTTACTGGCATATAACATTAACCTCAGAAGCAAAGCCTCTGATGGCATTTAGTATTCCATTTGGTTTATTGCATGGAACTTTATGAGTTTTGGGTTGGTCAATGCGCCGGAAACATTTAACAGAATGATGGCCAAGTTATTCTCCCATAGACTTGACACAATTTAATAATTAGATGATATCTGTGTTGTTTTCCATGAAGACTGGAAATATTATATGCAAGGACTTCTAGAGGTATTTGACATCTTAAAACGACACAACCTGACTGTCAGTCCAACTAAGCTAGAAATAGGACTAACAGAGATTAATTTTTTGGGACGTAAGGTATGCAATAACTCGATACAACCAGTAGATGAGACTGTGTCAATAGTATTGAATATAGAAGGACAGTCGTCAAACAAGCAGGTCCGCATATGGCTAGTTCTGTGTTATTTTTACCGTAAATTATTACCCAACTTTGCACATGTGATAGAACCACTAACCACGTTAAAACCAGAAAGGGAGACTCGAATAAAGTTTTATGGTCTGAAATGTCTCAACATGCGCTCGATTTAATCAAGACAGCGTTCACCCAACAGCCAATTCTCAAACTACCGGACATCAGAGTAGAGGTGTTATAATTGTGTTATTTTGGCATTATTTTGTGCATTTGTTTGATCACTAACTGGAGATCCGAGTTTCTATGTTGTTATGTTGACTTAAGAGGTATGTCAGTTAGATAAAAGCTCTTGAGCTCTCAAAACGTGCCTCTTTTTTGTAGTTAGTTATCTTAGATTCTTACTCTAGTAGAAGAAGTGCCTTTTGTTTAGTGCTGGCTTATCATCAAGGTCAATTAGCACCACATGTTTGTAAATTTTATATATTGAAGTCTTCGTACAAATTAAATGATGTATCAGCGATCAGCTTGTTCATTCATTCATTGAAGAGAATGTTGAATGCTAGTTAGACATCACGCTACCAAACGTACGCCTCAATATCTCAACAGACGGGCCCAAAGCTCACACCCTGACACTTATATTCTAGTTCTTATATTTTGGTTAAAATATTGTAGTTGGGACCAAACAAATTGGTTTGATAGATTGTAGATTAGGTGACACTTCTGTTAAAAGACGTAATTTTTGGAATATGTCTCTTGTGCGTTTTATCAGCATGTCATTTTGACTATATTAATTATGTAATTTCCAAATGTAGGATTTTTTTTTGTTGTCTAGTAGAACACCCCATTTTCCTGGGTCGATTATGATCAATTGTTTACCTACATTTGCAAATTTATTTATTAAATGTATGTATAATTTATTTTATATGATTGCATCATGCTTACTGACAAGGAAGAAGATGTTGAGATCAACCCCCCCCCTCCACCACAGTGCCCCATATTATGTTCATGGCATCCCCACCCCTTAAAGGGCTGTGGTCTATTGCAGTTTAATGTACCGAGATCAAAGCACCACTGAACTCAGCTCAAACCACTGAGACACGCTTTGATGTCCGAAAAGCCCCTTCTCCTTTTTCCCACCCACCGTTTTTCGGGGACCAGATGTCCTTCGAAACGAACGAGCAGTTTTAAGTTGGTTTATGGCAGTGTTAGATTGAAGTTGTTTTTTTTTTTTTTGACAGAGAGTTAGTTTTGTAGATCTAAAGATCGAAATAGATGGAATTTTACTAAAAGTGCAGTAACATGTAGCTTGAATAAAGTTTAACTAAGTTTATTACACTTAATCAAGTGTTTGAGTTTTAAATGTTTAAATGACAGTGTGTTTATAGAGTATCTACAAAAAAGCGCGTAACACTTTTAAACAAACAATATTTTGTTAAAGTTTCTTAACTTTTAACTTAAAATAAAGTATTTTATTTTCAAAAATGGTTTCTTACCTTTTTGTTCTTGTTGTGAACACACTAGCTGTTTTAAAAACTCGATTATATCAAACACTTCTTTACTTGCATTTTCCTCGCAATATCTTTTATATTTATCCTCGCATTTAATAAATGTGTCCCTCTTTCTTAAAACACATACATATATATATATAGCTGTAACACTTGGAATCATATTAAAAGTGGTCTTTAAATGAATGGATTCAAAATAAATTAAAAAACAAATAATTGCTATTGTTCATTAATCAGAATAATCACACCTTGTAATGTTACTAAGTTAAAAATCGGTTAATATATTAATGTGTTACATTCTATAGGTTAATTCTAACTCATTTCGCATAATGTTATATAATGGTTTTAAAATCAGTCATTCCCGCTATATTGTAGCAGTGGGTCGGACCTTCAATGATGTGGGTTACTGGCTGGACTTACGGGATGTCCAGTCGTATGTCTACTTTGATGCCTTCTCACTATCGTCTATGGTGGTTGTGAAAAAGGGCTTTGTAAAACCGTCTAAATAGTCTATTAATGCACATATACAGATATCTAATTATTACAAAGAATATAGAAGAAAAATGAAATAAAAATACAATACAACCGTAATGCGAATATGGAAGGTGGATTATTGATCGATGAGAAAATACCCAGTTCTCTCTGTTTGTGTCAAAAACAATTTTTCAGGTTAATGGTGAAACTTATTAATATTTCTCCTTTAACATTACATTTTCGACTGTGGTAGGACAGTCCAATACTCCAAAAACAATTCCATTTAGGGTGACTTTTTTTTTTTTAGGAAGTCTATCTGCTACGAGTTGCGTATGTAGACTCCAGAATGTTCCATGCGCCGAAGTTTTTTTTTATCGCATGATTCCTACATGACCATATTACTGTTTGCTATGAATTAAGGGCACAACCATTAAACGGTTCTATGAGTTATTTATAGCAGATAGATAGTAAATATCTTTTTTATCAGTGACAGAGACCTGTTAGCATGAGACAAGATATCTTAGATCCTACGTTACGGATGTGTGTGAAGTCCCTGTTAGCATGAGACAAGATATCTTAGGTCATATCTTACGGATTTGTGTGAGGTCCCTGTTAGCATGAGATCCTAGATCCTATGTTACGAAGTATGTTTTTAGCACAATTGTTTAAGAGTCTCGAGAAAAATTCAGGGTCAGCTAGAGTAGGCGTATGTCATAGTGACAAAATAACTGAATCAACGATTCGACAGGCTACCATGTCAGATCACTAGGGTGGTGGCGTTAATTTATAGCAGGCACTGGTACTCAGGGGAAACAAATACATGTAGAAGAATGACGTGGGGTGCAGTTTTAGTATCACTGGACCTCTCAGTGAATTGTTGGGACGACTAGATTTATTTAGAAAGGCCATAATGGGGGAATTAACCGAGAAAGAAAATGCTTAGTCAGACGTTTTAAAGGTCTCCAGTTTAGGTTTCAATCTCTTTCAAATCTCCTAGAGCTGTCACCCAAATTATCCCGAGGTTTGTGTTAGCTCGGGCTAGCAGTAGTTATAGGTAAAAAAATCACTGATGCTAAGCCAATCGCTTGCAGTATATAAGCTGGAAGATTTGTATGCCAGAGAGAGTTAGAAAGCAGAGTTTTAGCTGGATATGTAGAGCGAGAGAAATAGCTGGACGTAAGCTGAAGTTATGTATGCAATCATGCATTAAATTTGTTTATTAGCAAAGGAACAAGTTTTCTTTGATTTTATTAGCGGAGCCTTAAAGTGAGCTGTGTTTGCTCACAAAAATTTCTCTTATATTCCTAGACAACGATCTATTCGTGAAGGATTCGCATCGTCTCTCTTCTACGTAACATCCTATAAACCACTAATCGTACGGTTTTATGACGCCCTTTTTTTATCCCCACCGTAGCAGATTTCGTAATTGCCCTATAATTATCATGGGAATTATAACGAACGGTAACACTATCTACTTACTTGCAAAATTCTTTTTTAGCTGCGTAATCTGTGGATGTTTCGATTTTTTTAAGGTCAGCTATGTCTAAGTTTCTTATGTCGTTATAACATTTATCTCTAGGACATCCTTTTTTAATTACATGCCAGAGTTCAGCAATGTCTGAAGAATTGTAAATATTTTGTGGTGTATATATATATATATATATATATATATATATATATATATATATATATATATATATATTATACATTATTATTATTTGTGACTAACAACAGTATAACATTTTGGTCTTGTACATATTAAAAATAATTCACCTAGTTCCACGCCGAAATATGAATTATACAGAATGCGTAGAGTCAATTAAAAATAATTGTTCTATAAGCCGCCACATTTGTGTGATATTGTATTGGGTATCCATAGTATGGCTACACAATTTAAAGACAAACACAAACAACGACCTTTTGACTAATTGTATTACAGTACTTTCTAAATCTCAATACGTTGTTTGTTTAAATTATATTCTCTGGTGCGATAACAAAATCTAAGGGGCCATCCATAAAAGACGTCCACACAAAGGGGGGGAGGGGGGGTTCAGCAAAAAGTGGACTAAAGTGGACATGGGGGGAGGGGGTTCAGGACAGAGTGGATGTCCACAATGAATTGTTTTTGCATAAATTTACTGCAAAAAATTCCAGTTTAATGACAAAAGAAGTTACATAGCCTTTCATTTGACCGGAAACGAAAACGTTCAACCCGAGCAGACATGAAAGAAGCATTGCTATTACTTGTTTCAGAAAATCCCACTGCAACAAAAAAGCTCAAAAAGTTCACTAGGAAGAAGCTTGGCCGATCTTGTATTGAAAGCGATCAATCTGACTTGCTGAAGTCAATAGTCGACATTGTGTCTGCGAGTGGAGCTGCTGATGACCGTCGACGCAGCGAATTGATCCGTTCATGTAAAACCCTTGATGATCTACATTCAGAGCTGTTAAGTCTTGGTTTTAACCTAAGCCGATCTGCAACTTATCTTCGTCTTCTACCACGCAACTATATGACTGCTGAAGATAAGCGCCACATAACTACCGTTCCAGTAAAACTTATCAAAGCTGCCAACAATTTGCGCAAAGAGCACATAGATGCCCATTTTGCAGCATCAGCAATAGCTTATTTGAAAGATTTGGCAGTATTGATGGGCAGTCAGTGCACATTCTTTTTTAGCCAGGACGACAAGGCTAGAGTACCTTTAGGCCTTCCAGCTGCATCAAAACAGGCACCACTTCTAATGCATCTGGAATATCGTATCCATTTGCCTGACCAAGATTGGGTTGTGGCAGATAGGCATAAACAAATACCTTCAGTTTATGCTGCATGTATTATCAAGGATGGCAGTGTGACCTATTCTGGACCAACATCTATATCAATAAGGAATGGTAAACATGACTTCAGTACTGCTGCCTCACATGTTGTGGATTTTGATGTACTTGTCTCTCAGGATATGTTCAAGAATGTGGCATGTACAAATGGTGGATTAGTAAAGCCTATAGTTATTATTACTGTTGACGGAGGCACAGACGAGAACCCACGTTATTCAAAAACATTGAACGCTGCATATAATTTGTTTACCAAGCACAATCTTGATGCTTTTTTTATAGTCTGTCATGCCCCGGGTCACAGTGCCTACAACGCGGTAGAACGACGAATGGCCCCATTGTCTCATGACCTGTCAGGCCTCATTCTTCCTCATGATCATTTTGGGTCCCATTTGGATGCAAATGGTAAAACTATAGACCAAAACCTGGAAAAAGCAAACTTTAAAAAGGCTGGAGAAATACTCGCTGAAGTTTGGAGTCAGGCTGTCATTGATGGCTATGATGTGCATGCACAGTTTGTTGAACTAAGCAGCACAAGCACATTTCTTCCATCTCCCTCTGTGAATTGGTGTTGGAATCATGTCCAACAGTTTCAATATTTTCTGCAGATTATCAAATGTAATGATGTAACGTGCTGTGGAGCAAGACGAACCAACTATAATGAACTATTTCCCAAACGTTTCATTCCAGCTCCTGTACCTTTAGTTAGTCGTGAAGTAGGCGTCATGGCTGCAGCTATTGGGAGTAGTAGTGGTACTTATGGATCACTGTTTCAGAGGCTTGCACTGATTGGTCTGGAGCCCGATCACAGTTACAGTAGCATGCCTTTTGATCTCTATTGTCCATTAGTGGCTGGAAAAATTCCCAAGCGAATGTGTTTCTGCGGCAAATACTTCCCATCACAGGTGGCAATGAAAAAACATAAGG
The DNA here is from genome assembly GCA_021962125.1 of Bulinus truncatus. Lineage (NCBI taxonomy): Eukaryota > Metazoa > Mollusca > Gastropoda > Planorbidae > Bulinus > Bulinus truncatus. Next base: position 1,241,054 of record JAGDYQ010000202.1, on the reverse strand, counting down.
TCGTCCATTACAATATTCCTGTTTGTGAACATGATGAGGCAGAAGTATCAGACAAGGAGATTGAACCAGAAATTGAACATTCATTAACAGATGTAGTCATCACACGAAATATGTTTGAACGGCTGAGATCGTAATTTCAATCCCGCTGAATAATTGTGGTTTAATGCTTTGCATTTTTAAATTATAATTCAATAAAATGTTTTTAAACAGTAATTTTTTTCATATTGAGAATTTTGAATTTCTGAAAAAAATGTTTGTAAATATGTACTCTTTATATTGTTTACATTCTCCCAATTTAAAAATTCGAAATATTCATTAATTCATGTTCGGTAAATTTTATGTTTTGGACGTCCACAAGTGGGGGGAGGGGGGGTCCAGTCAAAAGTGGACAAATGTGGACAAGGGGGGAGGGGGGTAAAAAATAGCAAAAAATTGGTGGACGTCTTTTATGGATGGCCCCTAACCGAAAAAAAAAATACTCGCATGCCATTCTTAAAGACACGTGCAGTTTTTAAAGCTGTTTTCTATTCATAAAAAATGTACACAGCCACTTTCCGTTCTTAAAGTCCAATGTCATCATATAGCCACATGACATTTTAGAACCACTTGCCGTTCTTAGATCCGCATGCAGTTTCCGGAGCCATATGCTTTTCTTATAGCCAAATGCAATTCATACAGACACGTGCCATTCTTTGTGCCTCTTTCATTTCTCAAAGCTGCATGTCATTCCATGAGCCCCTTTCAGTTATCAATTCCGTATGCAGTTGTCATAGTCACATGCCGTTCTTGTTGCCCATTGCCGTTACTAGAGCAACAACGCATTTTTAGAGCCACGTGCAGTTATTAGAACTGATTTAAGTTCTCAGATCCTCGTGCAGTTTTCAGATACACATGCAATTCTTTGAGCCGCTTTCAGTTCTTAGGGCCACATGCATTTCTTAGAGCCGCTTTCAGTTCTTATAGCCACATGACATTCTTAGAGCAGCTAACATTTCTTATAGCCTTATGCCATTCTTTTAGCCGCTTTCAGTTCTTAGAGCCAAATGCAATTCTTAGAGCCGCTTTCAGTTCTTATAGCCACATGCCATTCTTAGAGCTGCTCTAGTATCGCATGCAGTTGTCCGAGCGTGGAATAGGCTACGCCTGGCCAGTGTTTAAAAATATCACGATTATCAAAACTATATTGTCATTTTCATTGTTTTTAACTTATAAGGCGTAAATCAGGACAGTGGGTGTGGTTGGTGGGAATTCTTACATTCGTCTAATAACCTGACGATGATCAGACGGATGGATTGTTCATATAAATTTAAAATTAATTCGATTTGCTTTTGTTAATAAACTTTTGGTATAAGAGTGTAAAATAAGACTAAAAGGACATAATTATATGCGTTCATGGAAATGTGTACTCCGAGGGGCAGAAAGTGTGTGGTAGTGTGTGATCATATGGACCACAGACTGTAGGAGTGTATGATTACGGGTGAATCAGTTGGTGAGATAGTGTGATCAAAGTTGACCCAGTTTGTGGGAATGTCTGATCAGAAGGTCAAAGATGATGATATTAATATTGGGACCATGATTATCTGTCACCGATGTGGACCATACTTAACTCGCGTTGCCTGGAATGTTTATTTTATCATTTATATATATAATGTGTATCTTACAGTCAGCTCCATCATTTACGCAGTAAAGTTGGTAATTATCTATTTGAGACTCAATCCACCTATTCATGTCTATGTTCTCACATAAACCTTTTCTCTTTGCTATACACAATTTCAGTTTTTCTGAATTCCTAAGAAAAAAGAAAAGAGAATTAGCGAACAATAATATAAACAAATATAACAAAAATATTTTGTATTACAGTTTCGGAGTATTATATTTCTGGAGATTAATGGAGAGCTTATTAAAATGGCCATGTTTTTATGGGATTTTGTATCCAACACAACGCTCTGCTGCCTTAGCTATTATAGTAAAGTAACAGTTACACAATTTGAGTTTTCTAGTTGCTAGCTTGCCTAACACGGCTGGGGAGCCGGTGTCGGTGTTGGCAGTTTCTGCCCAGTTTCGTTTTCGGCTTTTGTAATTTGCCCGGTGTCGGTGTCGGTGCAAATACTTTTCCCGATAACGTGAGATAAAAGATACTAGTACTTTAATTAAAAATCCAGAACAACATCAGACAATTCTTAGCCTGTCTTTTATTTAAAATGCTCATCATTTTTTCTTTTCTTTTAAAATAAATACTTGATAAATATGTCTGTCAACAAATAAATTATTTTTCAAAAAAAAATTCTCTACAGTACAACGACTTGTCAAAATTAATATAATATATATTAGGGTGCATAACCAAGAAAAGTCTAATATTTGATCTGCCTGCTATTTAAATTTGTTCCATTGATCAAAAAAAGCATTGTGTAAAAAAATTAAAAAAAAAATATTTGACAATGTTTAGAGGTCCCCCGGACTTCAACAAAGTTTGATAATTAAGCGAAAACTCGATAAAACCATCCTTACTTGTAAAGTCTATACATACTTCATACTAAATGAAGCGCTATATAAATTGTTTGTATAGCCTTTGCTTTAATAATGTTTGGCAGACATGATTGATTTTGATAAACAGCTGAGCAAATGAAATTAAATTTAAAATTCACATTTTCGGTTGAGCAAAAACAAAACTTTTCATTACCGCATATTGATGACCAAGGTAATCATTTCAATTTCTTTATTTATATAATTTTAATTTCTGATACACGCGACCTTTAAAATCAGAATATGGAAATAATATGGAAAACAATAATATGTTTTTTACACCTTCTAAGGATATGCCAGACTGACCTGTGAAATGTAACTTCGATCATGTGTCAATCCAGTTATTACCGCGTAAACTGGAAACAGTATGAAATCTATGTTGGCAACAACTTTTCAAACTAAAAATGACGCCAACCAACATGTAATGAGACCATTACCAAATAATGTAGAGTGATCCAGTAAAGGTTAAACGATGTCTTCCAGCTTTAGACTCATTTGACAAAGTAACTTTCGGAAAATAGCTGTCGACGTAATTAATACGAGATGCTGCCGTTGCATTGGAATATCATTTGAAACGCAAAGAGTAGCAGAAAATTCAGCACTTTCAACGATATCAAGCTCCCCCAACGAGGATAGCAGAGATGCATTTGATACTTCTAAATCATGAAGATTAATGATAGAGGCTGTTGGTTAACTCATTTTGGATGATATAATGCCACGTGCAAAAAGCGAAGAAAGCCAACAGGAACTTCTGTATTTGTACCTTCAGATGTTTTAAGCTGACCAAGCCTTTTGTCTCTAGCGACAAGATTATAGAATACACCAACACAACAGGCAGCTGTCATACAGGGCATTATTTGTGAGTCTGGGGGTGATGTATCAATGGTGGCTTCTTCCTATGCCACTGCAGATCGTAAACGTCGCAAAGATGTAAGTGAGATAGCTATTAAAGATCCACGACTCCTTGTGAACCACACAAACTCTGCGGGGCTCCAAAGCTGGCAAGCAAATGCGCAACTCATCAATTGTAGTACTCCTCTCGTTTCTTCAGAGAACCAAGAAGAGTGCATGAGAGTTTTAACTGTTTTCAAACTGATTAAAGGAAACACTTTTATAATTTGAAGAACTCTTCTAAAGTCGTGTTGGTGAACGTTGTTTGATAGAATTGCTATGTCGTCGTAATTCGATCAGATGTTCCTCATCTTCAAATGTCAAACTGACTTCTTCACAGACTGTAAACAGATTGATTGCACAGGCAAATTATTCGGTGTCCACTGATGGAAAAAATGTTGAAGAGACAATTGAAATAGACAGAATGCTCAAAATGTCACTGCCATATATTCTTCTTATCTTGTAATTATTTACAGTTGAAGAGCAGTCGAACATTCATTTTGATATTTCACTTTTCCAATTCAGAACAATTTCTCATTATGACTTCAACTTCGAAAAAGATGTTTTGAGGTTCTAAGATGGTACTTGGAGTCTTAAGTATAGGGAATCCAGTTATTCGAATAAATCGGGAAGAAACTGAACATTCAAACACCATATTTCATCTTGTAAAGTTGTATTTAAAAATCGACCTGCAGTTTTAAAGAAAGAAAATCACTTCTGTTTTGAGATGTACAGGTCTATTAAGAACTTTCCACTTGAAAGCCGCTAATTTCCTCCATATGATAAAGAAGGCACTTTTAATCGGAGTCCATTGCTTCTCAAAGTCGTGCAAAGAGTTGTGACTTGAGTGATCGAGACTTACTATTTGAACAACCCGGGTCATGATGCAATTCAAATCTTTGCGCAATTACTAGAACGAGACTTTCTCTATTGATCATACAGTGGACAGAGATGATATTAGAATTTTTATGAAGTGCAAGATTTACAAAACCCTTTGTTATTCCTTTGCATTGAACGACAACTATCGATGCAATTGCCGACGCAGTTTTCCTAATTCGTTGATAAGCTACTATTCTCTCTAGCCCACTTATGTCGTCACTGCCCTTTGAAGTGCCAGTCAAACTTTTGCAGACTAAGAATTTGTTCACCAATAGTCCGTCTTTGATGAAGCGAATGAATGCAAGTAGCTGACATTTCCACTGATGACATTCGATTCATCAAATTGAAGGGCCCAAAGCTTTTCCTCACAGTTGTCTGAAGTGTCGCCAATTTGATCTCGTAAATGTTAAGAAATGTCAGTGATTTTTCTCGAAAATGTATCATTTGAGGAAGAACGGTCTTGACCTGCTGTTTTCATTTACGTTAAAATAATATGTTATAGTCCACCCTTACCGGATTAAACATTTCAAACCAATACATCATGCTCTCTCTCTCTCTTTCTCTCTCTCTCACTCTCTCTCTCTCTCTCTCTCTAACTCACAGTGATAACTCAGTAAGAGCACAGTCCCTTAGGAGCCTCGATAAACCTGCTGTTATCTCAAATATTAGTGGGACTGCCATAGTGGCGCCATGGTGCTGGCTATCTGATCATCCATCCGACACTAATAAGCACGTGATCCACCACTTCATCCACTTCTCTGCGGTGTCGCCCAATGGAAATGACATTGAGACTCATCCTCCCAGAGTACCTTCACCAAAAAGACAATGCCCGTAAGAAATTGAGCAATAATTGGTTGCTCTACCCTCCTGAACCCACACACGGGTCAATTTGGGACTATTGCTCCATCTGACAGCGGCAATTTTCCAGTCAGCCCCATTGTCCCAACTCGAGAACCACTTAGTTCGCTCAAATAGCCTGATCTTAGCACACGCTGCCTAAAGAAGCTCTTTTTCTGCAACACACCACGCTTTCGGCATTGAATTTGCAAGGAAGTCGGCCCAGTCATTCCCGGCCACGTCCATATGCCCGAATCCGGAAATGCGCTGAGTTCATAAAATCTTTGATCGCCTCCATCATGACTTCCAGCTGCTCGTGCCGTTCTCCCGTCCCTGTTACGGCTTGGAACTGCACCGAAGCTTGAAAGAATGAAAAAAGAATATAAGGTTCAAAGACGCCAATCGAATCTAACGCCCTGCCTTTCGCGACATACATATTCGTGGAAAAATAGGTAAGAGACCGCTGTTATTAATAAAAGATAATAGATATGGGAGATTTGGATTAAAAGATTTTCGCTCTTAATAAAGTATCGAGGATTGTTAAAATAAATGAACTGGTGCGCGCTTTTAGTATAATAATCGTTATACTGTTGTGTTACTTATAAAATCGTTGGCTATAGATAGGTATAGTATGTTTTTCAACTACGTGGTACCTATAAATATAATATGTCTACATACACTTTTCCTGTCAATAACTGAAGATTACTGCTGAGGTGTTATGCAACTAAAGCAAATAATATGCATCTAGATTTTTGTTAGCCTAAGTGCATCTTCTTTACATTGTCAAATTCAATTTTGAGGGAAAACATGCAAGTAAACTAAAATTTTATCTCGTAATTTATAGAAAAAATAATATTGTTTGTTGACATATCATGAGATACCCTAATATAAATTGGACGTACATAGTCCCATCAGTAATTTATGCTAGTATAATATAGTTGTTAAAGACGTTTAAACATATTAATACAATTTACCACTATTAGAAATTGCAACTAAGAAATGGACTTTCTTTTTTTATACATTAAGTATACTATTTGCGATACATTTACTTTTCTAAATGCAAATTTTCTTCCACGCAAAATAATAAGTTTTGTGTTTCGCTCCTTGATTAATGATTAGTTATTCATATATTCTCATTTAAATTTTACACCATATATTTTAACTGTATTTAAATTTTATACATCTCGTTAGTCGATAGTATAATTTATGTCTTTATTTATCCAAACAAGGATTTAATAGCTTTTTTCCAGAATCGACAGTCTGCCAGAAGACTTTTACTATTTACTGTGCGTTACAATACTGGTGTTCCTGGGAACTTGTTATGTATACTGTCTACGTGGTCTATGGCAAGCTGCAGTGCAAGGAACATTCTATTTTTAACCTTGTATAATACTTTATATTACTTTTCTAAATTAACATACTCTTAGAATTTCTACAAAATACTTCTCTTTAGAGTTATTAAATCTCATCTAGGACTTTATTTTCTAACCCTAACAAGCTTTACATCGATATTTGTATGTTTAGGAATAGCTTTATCACATTGAAATATCCAATGTACTTGTAGACAAATAATTACTACATATCGCATTATTGTTGTTTCAATGTGCAAACATTATAATTTCCTTACTTTTTCGTTTTTTATATTTTTATAAATGAAAACCTTTAGAGAATAATTACAGTAGCTATGATGAAATACTTAAAGGTTCTGAATTTGTATTTTCTCATGGCCTTTACATTAATAGTTCCAACAACGATTATGTTTCTTCTTTTACCCTAGTTGTTATAGCTTTAAAAAGGCTACAGTAACTATTAAATCAAGACTGAGGGTTAATTTAGAAAAACAGTTGACAATTTTGATGGTTTGTTCAGTGGTCACTTTTATTTTTTGTAATTACCCTCACATAGCACTTTCTTTCCTTCTTTTCAAACAGATTTCAATTCAAGCAAAACTTTTCTACATTGTTTATTTTTTTACTTATTTTCATTTTCTGTCTCATATAAGTAATTTCTACATTCTACTATTTTTCAGTAACTCGTTCAGAGAAAACGTGTTTAAAACTGTAAAAAAATCAGGTTATTTATAAATACAGATTGTAATGTATCTGATTAATTTATGCAGGGTTCATCTGTGAAATAAAAAAAATCCAAGACAACATGTTTTTACTTGCTTAACAGAACAAACGTTCCGAAAAAAGATAACATTCCATGTAACATATGGGTGTCGCGTTATGCATAAAACGCAACGAAAATTTACTAAAATACTAAAATGGCTAAATTAGGGCGGCGTTAGCAAAAATACAATACATGGGACATTTTGTACACATACTGGTATGCAAACATTGCAAAATAAGCACACACAGTTTAGTGCGATTTATAAAATATCCCCTCATTTGGCTGGGAATAGCGTAATCCCTATTAATAAAAATTGAAGCAAAAGTTTATGTCTTAAGCACTATATCTTATTTTAAGATTTAGATTTTTAAAGGGTTATTTTCCGGATAATTGGAATAATGTTTTACATATATTGGTACATATTGACAGCCAATAGGTGGAGTGAAAAAAATAAGTTTCATTCTAATAGCTCAAAATGGTTGCCAAATGGTCTAAGTAGTTTTGGCCTAAAATATCTTTGGTGTAGTGTACCGTTTACCGGTGCCCCAAAGACATTCAAATTTTAAAGGATACAAACTTTAAAAAAACAAAACACTTTTTGAATGAAATCAACATTTCATTAGTGATATTCGTAATGTTAATGTGCAAATATGAGCTGCTGAATAAGTTATGTTTATGAATTTACAATTTAACAATTTAAAATAAGTCAGGATCGTCGATTTTTCTTAAGGTAGGAGACAACTAACTTGACAGGAAGATATTGGTCTTCCACAAGTGCCGGTCAGCATCTTTGCACGACGGTTTTGTTTTACTAAACCAAACAGAACCATAAACTCTCACAGTATAAGTTGAAAGTTCTTGTAGATCAAATGACTGAGACATCGTTACAATATACCAACGGAGTATTATGTTCGCCTTTGTCAACCAGCGTACATGAACCAATTTGCCGGGATCGCGGCGAGAAAGAAGATCAGAAGTATTCCAAAAGACTTAAAACTCAAAAGTATTTAAAAAAATCATGGTTAATGAAGGAAATTGAAATATCGTTGGCGAGCCGGATAAAATAACATCACGGGCCATAGTTTAGTGACCCCCCCCCACCCGACTTATAGTAAATTTTGTATATGAATACCAATAATAATACTGAGTTACTAAGTTAAACAATACGTTTGTCCAAGTCGAACATTCCTTATCAAGCGATTTACGAAACCAATATCAAATTACATACATATTTCATTAATGTGACTCATTGTATTATTAGTAATATTGCTACAAGCAAATGCATTTTAAAAAAGCAGTCAAATGAGTTTTTTTTTGTTCAGCTTTGTATAGTAGTTTGTATAAAATATTATTCCATAAAGATATCTGTTGGCATCAATGAAATTTGCTACTATCAAAATTTATGGGAGCTTTTGTTTTTATTCGGCTGTGACAATTAAGTCAAATATGCATTTTGTCTTTAATAAAGTTAAATATTTTTCTTTGATTGTAATGATTGTTTCTTTAAAAATGTGTATATGCATTACTCGTAATATAGTTGTAATTGCATGTGTTTTCAGAAAACCAATACAGAATATATTGTCTCTTTCGTTTCACTTATTAACACTTTGAAGAATCACCAACATAATTACTTTTTTTAATAATATTCAGAATGGTAAAAATAAAGTCTTGAATTTTCTAAGTGAAAATAAAAACAATGTAAAACACTGCTGCAAATATTAAAAAAAGTCTTTTAAAGGTTCGCACGATTTATTTATTTATATTAACCAATAGCAGAAGAGAAGTGGCTTTTATGTGTTTAAAACAACTAAAATTTTAAAGAAGGTCACTAGATAGGTAAGCATATTCCAAAATAAAAAGTAAGTCCATTGATTCACGACCTTACGTGTTTGGGGTACTTTACGTACATGGGCGTATTCATGTGGGGGCAAGGGGGGAATTCGCACACCCCCTACATTTTGAAAAATATCATATAAGAGAGGGCATTTGCACTCTACATTTAAAAAATGTCATAAAGTTGTTATTTGCCTCCCTGGAAAATTTGTGCCCCCCGGAAAAATTCCTAGCGATGCCCATGCTTACGGACATACTTTCGCATCCTTTGGGGTATGTGCCTGTTGAGAATCACTGATCTAGACAAAACGCTTATTGTTTCTTTGGGTTTCAGAGTAGAAAAGGTGCGCAATCGTAGCTATACAAATATGAATATCAAAGTTGAAAAAGCTCTAGATGCGCGTTATTAAATTTACTAAACAATACTTTTTACCAAGTATTAATACATTGTATCCCTAACATTTATAAAATATAATCATCATATATAATATTATTCATTTCCAGTGTGCGTTAAATCGAAAGCGGAAAACAAGAATTCAAAATGGCGTCTGCCAGCGTATCGATTCGAGATATATTTTTTAAGAATCTACAGTTTTGAATTGATTTTATGGTTTTCAAAAACATGAAAGCCAAATGCCAAAATGTAAAATAATTCCATTTAAATATTTTTTTGTTTGTTTTTTTTGTATTTCTACAACATATTACATCTTTAAATTTTGTAATAAAATCATGAAATTATCGGATCTGACCGAAACCAAAAATAACCTAGCCTATCCATCAAACCTAAGGGAGCTATTCAAAAAGCAAAATAAACCAAACAATATGGCGGCCTCATCAGTCGAGAACATAAGCATCTTGTTTAAAATAGTTAATATGATTTTAAAAAAAGTAGGGCCGTAAAATGATAAAACTATATGACCACTTTAATAAAATAATGAGGTAAGTTCATGTTTTTAAGGTAAGTGTCTTTATTATCAGAATGATTTTAGCTGCGTTTTGCACTACGGGTGACTACGCTGTTGTTAACAATAACATTCAGTCATCCTGGACATCATAGTAGTAATAATTATTATTCACGAACAGTAAATGACAAGTAAATATAACAAAGACAACGCAGCCTTGCAAATCTTTAGATGATTAATGTCATGTTTATGGCGTTTTTGTAAATTATGTACAATTTAGTATTATCTCTATACTATAGTCAGTTTTATTTAAAATAAAAAAATCTTTGTATATTATTCTGTGCATAACTCAGGGAAACTACTCCTTATACTCAATCAAAAAGATATCGTCTGCAATTATATTTTTCATAGTAATTAAAAAGAATTTTTGACAGTCTGTCTGTTCTACTCAGTTTATTGGTGGTTGGTAATAATTATTGATTTTTGACAGTCTTTCTGTACTGTTAAGCCTATTAGTTTTATGTAAGAGTTATTGGGGTTTTTTTTTTTAATTGCAAACAAATAAATTAGTCTATTTCATTGCAAACAAATAAATTAGTCTATTTCTCTTTGCATCAAAGATTTCTATCCATCAAAGATTATTTTCTATAAAATTGTGTAAAAGCACAAAATTGTAATATGTCAGATTTACTTAAAAATAATTGTAAGATAGTCAGGAAATTACTAAAAATCCTGTGTATAAAGAGGTTTTTGGTGCAATAAAAAAATCTTATGTACATAATTTTAAAATGTAACATAGTAGAAATTGTACAAAAACTTATTTTAACTATAATTAACCACCACCAGTTATTTTATCTAAAAGGTCCATTTTTTAGGTCGACTATCTTTTATTTTATTTAACCGTCCTTTTTAGGGCTATTACCTTTTTATTGTATTTATCGGTCCTTATTAGGGCCACTACCATTTATTGTGTCTTAACGGTCCTTTTTAGGGCCACTACCATATTTTGAATCTTCAAAGTCCTTTTCAGGGCTAATGAAAATTTTACAATTAGCTTGAGTTTGCTTGCTAGCATGAGTTTTAATAAAAAAGTTCCTTTCAGGACTACCTAAAAGTAAAGTTTATTTAATTAAGGTACATTTATAAGTAAAATATAAACATTGTTGAGGTTAATTCATAGTTATTATTTAAAAAGTGCTGCAAATGTTTTGCGGGTACAGCTAGTATTGATATAATTGTCTTCCTGATACAAAAATTATCAGCATAATACTATTAGATTAAAAGCTTTTTAAAAAAATAAAAGCATATTTTAACATATCTTTTTGAAAAAATGTGAAACTGATGGATCGAACCTTTTTCCCGAAACATCATTTTTGCGTCTGGTTGTTCATCTTACCTCTTAACAAATATGCTAATTATTTTAAACATGTGGATAATTTTAAATACAGACTTATTTTTTTTTTTTTGGGGTTAAAGTGTATGTGCATTAGTTAGTATCTGAACAAAAATCATCGATTCCATCTAGATGGACCAAAAGCTTTAGTGATGATTTTATGAATGTTTGTCTATGAGAAATGCTTGACGCTAAAAGAAGAGTTTGATGATTATAAACTTCACAATATTGCCCTCAGAACCTTAAGTCAGTGAAGGTGAATGAATTCACAAATATTTTCAATGGTTGGTTTCTCTAGTAAAATAAATTTATTTTTTTTTTATTTTTTTAATTTAGCCAAATGAAATTATTAAATAATGCCAAAGTTCAAATAGAATTGGTTGATTTTACAAATTGTATTAAAATCCGATTATCTTTATTTCAAGTGCTCTTAACGGAGGAATGGTCTTCAGCTAATGTCGTGCGGAGGACTAATATAGAGGTAGGGGACATAAGTAACCACTAATTTACATTTTCATGGCGAAATAGGTTTGTAAAAGGCGCAATAGTATGAACATTTTTATCTCATAGAATTTATTTAATTAAATAAAAAAAATAAGGAATACTGTCTCATCTAATTCAAAATGTATCTAAATTCATTGTTTCACTGGTCGAGATTAATTGCCTGCACGTTTTAAATTTATTTTGTGCAAAATATAGGTAAAACTCATCTATATACATAATCGGCTAACATAGATGGTAGACCGTTTCACAGACCCTCACACCGTGCGGTGCATTTGATGTTCATTGCAATAAAAGTCACATGTCTGCACGTTACAATACACGGCACCGCACGAGTTGAAAGAGTACATTGCTAAAAAAAGTCTGAGTTCTACGCCACACCTTTGCAGAGTTTAAAAAAAACCGTGTGCGTCGACCACCAGTATAAAAATAGTCTGGGGAATTCCAAAATTACTAAATGCGAGTATATTTGGTGCGCAGTTTATTTATCAATTATTGTCGTGATTATTTAATATTTCTTCTTCGTCGTGAGTATTTACTTATTTTCTTCAATTGCACACATTTACAGATATCTTATTATTGGTAGTGAGTATTTAATATTTCTTCTTGTCGTGAATATTTACTTTATGCATGTCTGAGGGAATGGGGTGGTGTTCTAAGAACATGCAGTTATACTAATTCGTCTTATTTTGTAATTTTGTACATTGAGACCCAATGCGATTCGGGCATGTCTTGAGTGAAGGGGTGTCTTGAGTGGAAGGGGGTGGCGTGCGGGGGAGGGAGGGAGGTAATATAAAAAAGAACTATTGAGAAAGAGTCCTTTAAAATATTATGAATGAATTAAGATAAGTCAATGATATGGTGTTGTGAGCGCATCATCATTTTCACCTCAAACTCGTGTCTAATAGCCGGTCCGGTACCGGGCCTGTTCAGTTAGTTATTTAATAATTACACTGAAAATAAAACAGGATGTTCTAACACTTGGGGACACTTGGCAGTGTAGCAATGCGATCGGCAGTCGCCCTGAGGTTCACTGTTTCAATTATCGGTTAACAATATATCTAGAGGTAATGGTTTAAGCACCCGCTATAAGGTCCGCGGCATGTGGTCATTGCACTATCGGCTATGGTGGGGATAAAAGGACACTATAAAACCGCCCCATTAGTGGATTACAGGATCTATTGTGAGTCCGTCTCCTCCGTATATAGACTTCACACACACACACACATGCATGGGAACTGATTACCGTTTGATTCAAGGCCCATTGGCAAAAGATTGGCCTTCACATAATTTTGTTTGAATGGCTAAGACAAGAAAAGCAGAAAAGGTACTATTGAAATGAATTATTAAACAATATTTGCACTATTCATTAATTGACTTTATAAAAGCCCAAAGTCTAGCAACAGGATAATCCAAAACAGCATTGATGACAATCTTTGCATTTCCAAAACTACCTTTGTAATGTCAATATACGTCTGTATGACAATAAATAGCTTGAAAAATAGTTCATGTTTTTTTCGTGGCTAACATTTGAAATGCTGCCTTACATACAGTGGAATAACTTTATTAAAAACGTCAGGGTAACGAATGTTTTAGTATTACTAAATTATTTTCCATCCCCTTCACTTACACGTTAACTAATTTATAACTTTGCTAGCTAAATAAGCCTTAAGTGGCAATTTTTTTTCCACAAATACGATTTGTTTTTAAATTCGGCTTTAGCCCAGGATGCGAAAAAACATGTTTGAGCGGGCAATATGCTGGGTGCGTAATTTCCTTCCTCAGAATGTCATTGATACAGTCCACTCGAAGTTGAAAAATTCACCAAAAATAGGCAGACAGGTAAATTTAAGCTAAATATGACAAAATTTGAGTTTTTAGCGATGGCTAGGGTGGGACTGACCTTGAGCAAGATGATAGACTGCTTACAGGACGGGGAGGGTCAAGCATCTTTTGTACTCTATAATGCGAGTACAAAATCACTAACTGGGTCGATCACTGAATACATGTCGTCGATTAGTTGACAAACAGTTAAAACATGGTAAAAAAAACCTTTCTCTAACAGGGACTGCGAGATTTAACAAGGAAAAACGTTAAGTAACACTACAACAAAATTATGTCACTTTACTAAACTGCGCAGTGTGCTGCGCGAAGTTAAAGGGAGTTGGGTAATGAGAGATTCGAGTTGAAAGTACATACAGCATTAAAAGCCAACTATTATAACCTAAGGGGAATTTATTTTTTTTTAATTTGTTGACTGTGGTATAGCTTCAGCAAAAAGAACTGTGCTGAACGGAAAGAACGGACAGAAGACGTGGAGAACCCCCAGCTCTGTTGATTCAGTGAGCTCGTTATCGACACGCCGTTGGCCCTCTCCAGCACCCCAGTGTTGGGGATCTTGTCTTGCCACTTTATCTGCAGTATACGTCGCAGGCACTCATGTGGAAGTTGTTTAAGCTCCTTTCGTGCCCGCGTAAGTGGTCCACGTCTCGGCATCCATAGACGAGGGTACTAAGTATGCAGGCCAGGTAGACGCGCAATCTGCATGGCGAGGCTGGGGTTTTCCCACACACGTTGCTTTAGTCTCGCCATGACTGTGGCTGCCCTAGCGATTCTGCAATCGATCTCCGGGTCTATGGATAGCAAGGCTGGAGATGGTGGGACCCGAGGTAAGTGAAGTTCTCGACGACCTCTAGTGTGCCCATCGATGTCAATGCTTGGGGGTGTATTCAGCCCTGTGCCATGACATCGTCTTTTTCAGGCTGATAGTCAGTCCAAACTCCTTACATGCATGGGAGAGGCGGGTGACAAGCTGCTGCAGTCCGTCTCTCAGTGTGTGATGTCAAGGCTGCGTCATCAGCAAAGAGCAGCTCACGAATTAGGACCTTTTGTGACTTTGGTCTTTGCACGGAGGCGGGCTATGTTGTAGAGCTTGCCATCGGACCTTGTATGGATATAAACACCCTCGCTGCAATCCTTGAAGGCGTATTGGAGGAGCATGGAAAAGAAAAATGCCGAAGAGTGTAGGTGCAAGGACGCAGCCCTGTTTTACTCCGCTGCTGACTGGAAAGGCCCTGGAGATTGCGCCGTTGTAGCAAACCGTGCTATGCATGTTTTCAAGGACATGACCACTGCAAGCAGGTGTGGGGCAGCCAATCTTTTGCAGCAAGCTGAAGAGTCCACTTCGACTTACTAGATCAAACGCCTTTGTGAGGTCGACGAAAGCGATGTAGAGTGGCACCTGCTGTTCCTGACACTTCTTGAAGTTGACGTAGTGAGAAGATCATGTCCACTGTTGATCGGCCAGACCTGAAGCCACACTGTGACTCTGGGTAGACTCGGGGAGGCGAGGGCCTGCAGGCGGTTTAGAGCGATACGGGCGAAAGCTTTGCCGACGATGCTGAGGAGGAGATGCCCCGGTAGCTATTACAATCGCTCCGGTCCCCTTTGTTCTTGTATAGTGTGATAATTTTGGCATCCCTCATGTCCTGGGGGATATAGCCCTGTTCCCAGCATCGACTTCTTAGGAGGTCGTATAAGTATATATATATATATATATATATATATACATATATATATATATATATATATATACTTATAAGACGCATCTGTTATTCGTTTTTCTGTTCCCTTATAACTCAAGATCCAGACAACCAAATAACGTGAAATTTGGTACACGTACACAATATCACATGGGAAAAGCTTCTTAAGAGGTTTCGTTCCATCTCAATGGGTACTTTAATTGTATTTAATTATTTTGGTAATCACAACTTCAAGAAGACAAAGGACTATTTATAGATTGTGGTATTCACGAATACATCGCAGCAAGCAAGACACATTCAACCACGTTCGACAACTCGCATTGTTTCGCAAGCCTGCAAGACTATTTATAGACTTGTGGTAAAAATTCTCGCATTACATCACAACAAGCGCGTTTTTTTTTTTTTATTATTTCTTTCTATAAACCAGATTATTTTAATTTCATATATGACGTTTTGTCCTTTTATTTAGTGAATTATATTAAGCAATATGAGCACGATGGTGGTTGTATAATACTATTTCATGTCTAGACAGCTCCAGTAATTTTTAAAACAGTATTGTTTGGTCGTAATCATGTTTTATGTGCTCTTATACGAAACTATTTCATTTATCTCCCGTCGCAGTAAATTCTGTATCCGTTAAACCTCGGGAATGCTGTACATAAAATAATATTATAATGTCAACTGATTATTGCAAAAAAAAAAAAAAAAAAAAAAAAAAACACATTAAATAATACAATTATGTGTGAAGAATAAAGTAATATTGAACTATTTCCAATGTGAGAAAAAGGTGTATTATTATAGATTGCAGACAAATGGTAACTGTTTCAGAATATGTACTCATTACACAACATCTATCTGTACCGAATAGTAGGTACTGTAGGATGAAGATTATACTAAAAGAAACGCAAGCTAGGCTGAGTAAGTCTAAAAATGATGCAACATGTAATTCAAGCCACAGTACTCACAGGGTGTGGTAGGGGTGGATGTCTTCATTCTATAAATACCCATCATTACCTCATACAATTCAAGAGAATACAGTTCCCTTTAAAACTGTACTTTTGCCATGACAAATCAACAAGTCACATGTCCAGTCTCTTGGGATTGCTGGTATAGATTTGCAGACACCATGCTTTTCTCATGGGCAGTTATATGTGGCCTGTCTAGAGTGGGCAAAGAGGAAATCTTTTTGTGCACACTCCAAATGGAACTGCCAAAATGTTTTCTATCACATTGCTTTAAGATAAATGTACCAGCTTTATGCTACGCAAATAAACCATTTTTTACGCGTCTTATTATAAATCTTAATTAAACGCCAATTACGCTTCTTAAATATACAGAAAACCTTATTTTAAACCCGGGCAAAGCCGGGTACTTGCAGCTAGTTTTAATAAGCTAGAGTTTAAAAACAAAGCAATCAAATGCTATTTAGTGTTTACTTGTGTCTTTGTGTACAGACCCTTGCAGGTGCCCTTTTTCATCCCCAAACTATAGCCGATAGTGCAATGGCCATGAGAGATATAGCTGGAATTTTAGCCATGACTTGAAATATCCATTGGTCTTCACCGGGGATGAACGAGAGACCGTCAGTTCAACAGTGTAGCGCTTTACCATACGACTATTCGTCTCGTGAATCTCAGTAGTAGCACTATGACTTATTTAATCGTTAGAAAGATGCACGTTTTTATCAGTAAAAGAAACAGGAAGGAATATATAAAGGTAACCGGTGTTTTTAATTCTGCTTGAGACATTTTAAGCGGGAAAACCCACTTCAGTATTGTGAAGGTTTGGTGTTATTGAAGTTGGGGTCTAACTGCAGTTGCAGTCAGATTAAACTTGGAGGCGTTACTGTGGTAGCGTGTCACTTATTCTCAGACAAACAATTCTCCAATTAATATTCAACAAAATGTTGCTGATTCTTCATTTATTGACAAAGACGTTAAAGTAGCAAACATGTTAAATCATAAAGACACATCTTCAAAAGATCAAACAATATATGAGTTGCTATATGAAAGCGAATATATATTAACTTCTTCTAGGTTAAATAAAAATACGTCCTATAGGTTCATCATCTAGAAAGCAACTGCCGTTATAACCAAGGCTTGTTTCAAGCAAAAATCTTAAATGACGTCAAACTAGAAAACTACGTCACATAACAATTTAAAAATGAATACTCTCTAGAGTTACTTAAAAAGTGTGATTAACACACATGCACAACTAAATCAATTATTGGATATTTAAATCAACCTTAACTCCTCGACAAGTATGATTACTGTTTTTCTTGTGACTTGATTTTGATCCTTTGAGCTTATCGCAGAGTAAATACTCTCGTAAATCACTCTCCAGCGCACTCTGTTTTTTTTTCCTATGAGTAACTTATAAATTATAATCTAAAATTCTCGTAGATCCGGTTTTTTTAAAGTTTTTTTTTTCTGTTTCTATTCGATAATATATATATATACTAGCTTTGTACCCTGCAAAAATCTTTGCATAGAGTTATATCCCCTTATGCTTGATCGGTAGGCGAGGTTATTTTTTGGTTTCGGGCAGATCTCGATTATTTTCATGATTGTATTTTAAACTGGAATACTGTTATATTAATTCTTTACTTTCGATTTAATGCACACTGGAAATGAGTATTATTATATATATTAATATTAATACAGCAGAATGAAGTGACTCTATTTTGAGTAAAGGTAACACTTCATATCAAATTGTGTTTACCCTCCATAAATGATTCTCAAAGTTTGTGTTACTTAGGGTGCTGAAACATTTCAAGGAAAAAGGTATAAGCATATCAGGTACAAATTTTGGGCAATACATCAACTTAAAAGGCACGCATTTTTAGTAAGTCATCCTTAGTATCCAATAGAATAAATATTGTTGCAAAATTGGCAAGTACCACCTTGGGGGAGCTAGTGCAGATGTCTTGATGTCTTGAGGACATTGTACATGGTTGCTGTAAGGTCTCACATTGCACATGGGTGCTGTCTCACTTGATCACAGTCTGGAAGTAAAGGTCCATGGACCTTGTTCTTCAATAGAGACCTTGCTGTAATGCAGAACCAGTAACAAGGCTCTGGCTGATCAGAGGCACTTTTCGGACGGCGCATAGAGCAACAATGCAAGTCATATTTTAGAATTTGAATTTTTGTGTGTGGTCTGTAAAATTAAAAACAAGCAATTTATAAAAGTCTTTTCCGTTTCGGACAAAGGACATTTTAGAGCATTTTGCGTATGGTTACGCCGGACGAAATCCATATTTTTTTTCCGGGTAACAGCCATAGATTTTGCTGGTAAATAGAGAGGGAAGTAACTATGTTGAATAACTATTACAAAAAATAAATAATGATTAAGCCCTTGATTAGCTTTTATTATTTATATTTAAAATATAAGCAAAAAAAACTGTACTTAAAACGCCCCTTTTTCGGCCCTCAGAGGTCAGATCGCGAAATGGACAGACAGACAGACAAAACGGGGACATTTTCGAAAAAAAAAATGCCTATTAACAAGGATTTAATGAACCCCATACGTTTTTATTAAAATTATATCTCAGATTGCAAGCATTGGTCCTGTTTCTATGTTATATAGACATAAAATCAAAATCCTTTTTATTTATCTTGTTAGTCATTCACACTGTACGCCTTATACTTCTCTATCAGAGTGTTTTAAAGTTGTACTTGTAACATTTATCATTTATCTCGTACTGTCTCGTTCGTCCGCCCTACAAGTATAATAAAAAACATCGTCATTGTTAAATTGGTTCCTCCTATCAATATTTTCCCTCTGCCTTATGTAATGTTAATTTCGTACCGTATTTGAACCACACATATTTATTTATTAATTTAGACTGTGATAGGGGTTTTAAATGACATTTTATTTTCCATTTAAACTTAGAACACAGTATGCGAAAATATATTGTAACTCACCGATTATTTTGTTTGTTATTCAACACATTTATTAAGGTATAATAGGCTAACACTACCGGTAGCTTTTATAATCAATGAGACATTTGTTTATGAGGAATTGAAGTAGCTTGAAAAAGTAGGTTTGAATAAAATTATTCAAGCCATTCATTCACTTTTCCGCTAAACTCAGCCTTTTAGACACATATAAAAAAAAAGTTAAAAAAAATTAAGTAGGAATAAATACAATAGTCCTTAATTTCGATTAACAGTTGATATTTTCAAAAAGCTTAAAAAATAGAATTTACTTTAATATAAGGTTTTAATACTACACTCATACCCGCCATAATGGCTGCCTATACGCATTAAGCACTGCCTTCATCAATCAGAATGCTTTCAATTTACGGCCTAAAATGTTTCGCTATATTGCTAATTTTGATAATGCACCAGGGCATCCACCACGGATCCGAACCATCGGAAGATGTCATGATTGATTATCTTCCGAAAAATACAACAGCACTGATCCAACCAATGAATAAGGGTGCAATAGTCACTTTTAAGTCATATTACCTACACCCGAACTTTCCGGACAACTTAGCAGAAGGGAAACCGATGGTGAATTTTCAATTAAAAACATTTTGGAAAAACTATAACATCAAGGATACGGTTGACAGCATCAGTGAATGATGGAAGGAATTAAAATTGACAACAATGAACCATGTAAATACAAAAAACATGGCCTGAATGTGTAAAAAAGTACTGATGCAGACAGAAGCGTATCTAGGGTGGTGGGAAGGGGTCCAAATTCAAGCCCCCGGTCTTCGATTGAAGGGGGCCCCCAATTTTTTTTACATTAAATATAAAGTACATTATCATATGTCATGTTGTCGAATGTCAAATGCAGGGGCCTCCGAAGAGGGGCCTTAAAATCCCTAGGTCCTTACCAGCGACAAATGATGACGTCATTGATCTGCAGGTTACCATTTCTTCATTGTCTTCATTTAAAAAATATGCAGATTTATATTTTATGTAACATGAAATTGTTTCATTTTTGTTTATAGATTATTGTTGATTGTTGGAGTTTGTTATTATTTTATGTACAAATGTATGTAGCTTTAATTTAAATGAAATAAAAAGAGAAAATACATTTGAATGATAAACTATGTTACACATTTAAACAACTTGGAACCGATCTCGTTGAATTTGTATGGATTTGAATGAATAATTGATTCCTTATATTATTTTTCGCTTAGCGGCCAAATTTCGGAACGTATCTAGGCCGTAAAGCGAGGTATGGGTGTATTTGTTATTTTCTTACTCAGAAGTGTACAGTATTTTTTTTTAATACTTTAAAAAGTATAAAACTATTACAGAAGTATTGAACAAATGAAAGTATTCAAATGAATCTTAGAGTAAAACTCACGATCCAGGAGTTCAAACAAATGAATTAAAGAAACAAATGATTTTTTATTTTACATTAAACGAAAGAAACAACTCTTTAAAAGGTCAAGAGTTTATCTAATGATACTATTTACAACAAATGAAACAGTTTTTCAGATTCATTTTTTCATTCATCTCCACCATTGTCTATGGTTCGTTCAGTTCGTTCAGTTTTATATGCACGCCATCTATCATTCCTTTGAGTACATTTTTGACGTAGTATGCAGCTCACGACCGCTTCTGTGTTACTAAAGGAAAAAAAAATTGTTGTCACATGATTTACTATTCTGACAACACGAGTTCCTACATTTAAATGTTGCAAGCGTCATATTTATTTTTTTATCTATAAGTATTAGAAAAAAATATGTCAGTATCATATCGACAGGAGAAGTCATATATACAAAAAATGTATTTTTGAGCACAATAACCGTCTTAAAAAGACGTTTACCAGCTCAGTGTATGAAATATAATACGAAAATTAAAACTTAAGTATTTCTTTTAGGTGACCTAAATGCGAAAAACTCGTTTCAACTTTTTTTTTTGCTGTATGCTGTTATAATTTTTTTTTATTTTTTTTTTTTAAATATAGAAAATAGTACCTTTATGTGGAAAGAAAATGATCGTTTATTTCAACATCTCCAGAGACCTGAACTCCGCAACTCTGAATGTCTTTTTTTTTTATCGAAAAATGCTCGTAAGGAATAGATACTATCTTTTTTATGGGCCGTTTTTCTCGAGTCTGTCTTTTATTTGATTATGATAGGTGTATCAGCAGCACTGGTGGAAGACATAGCCCGGTGACTCTACAAGGCTGGAGTCCAAGCTCCAAACCATATGATGTCGATGCTGTTCACTAGTGAAGCGCCACGCATCAACACTGGAAATTAGCACTGGTAGCTTGCACTCAATAGTTGTCTATCATATGTATAAAATGTTATTATTTTATTTTAATAAAATAGCAAAATAATTTAGTAAATATATATATATATATATATATATATATATATATATATATATATATATTGTAAAGGATGTCGTTGTATGAACTGGATTATAATGAGAAACTCAATTCATGTCCGTGGTTCATATAATTTATTAATAACACCATAAAATATGAATAGAATAAATCTAATATAGTTCACAATGACTGATCTTCTCCTCAACTCAATGAATAAATACTTATTGACAATAAACTCAACTGATTAATCTAAAACTTTCGAACTGACTTCTGAACTATACTTCTCTCTCTCTGTACTCAACTGAACTGAACTTCTGAACTCAACTGACTTGACTGACTTCTCATCTAAACATCGTCTTTATATAATTTACTTACATCCTCCTCGAACATTCTACGTCACTCTCTTCATGATTCTACCCAATCCTTATTTACAATAAACATCTTATTTATATTCTCTAAATATCTAGAATATTGACCCCGTGACCTCATCTTGACCTGGTTGGCCAAGCTCCAACATACACACACCTGTGTGCGTTGTACACACAGCTATATATATATACATACTTAGGCTGTACCCGGTCACGCGTTGCCGTGGTTACATTACTATGTAATGTAATAGTAAGTATTGAGAAAGCCCTTGTTTCTAATTCTGTTTATAAAAAAGAGACAAATTTGAGAAAATAATTATCAATCATTTAAAACTATAAACAAAAGAAAATTGAGTTCTATTGAGTGGATCTTTGTTTCTAAATTGGGTGTTTATTGATGAATGATTTTGGATATACAATATTTTTGTTATTGTACTACTTATTTGTGTATATATATACAACAACTGTTTGGTAATGTTGACTAAAAATATGCATTATTCATGCAAGAAGAAGGATCTAGATCTATAGCACAAATTATTGAAGCTACTGCAACGCCAAACAAATAGGGAATAGCAATCTTTCAAATTGAAATGGTTGAATCATATAAATTTAAAAAGTAAGGAAGTAAAAATAATTTTACCAAACTGATCGTTTAAATATTATTTTTAAATATCATGGATATATATATATATATATATATATATATATATATATATATATATCAACACGCTGAGTAATTTATTGCAATTTTGTGTGTATACGTTCACGCGGCGTGAAGCCTCTTGCATTTATATATATATATATATATATATATATATATATATATATATATATATATATATAAAGAGAGAGAGAGAGAGAGAGAGAAAGAGAGAAAGAGAGAGAGAGGGAGAGAGAGAGAGAGACTTATAGAGCTATCTTGGCTGATGAAATATAGAATTCTTCAGTTTCTGTACCCTTGGCATTTAAAGGAATTGTGTAGTTAGCAGCCCTTACTTTCCCCCAAAAAGTCAGGTACCCATTAAAAGCTGGTTGGGCTTTTAGGATTTTATAGCAGCATTTACTAGGATCGTGAAGCATTTCCATAGGTCCCACCGAAGTTTGAAACAGGAAAATTCAGGTCAACAATCCAAGCACACTACACTTAATGGCTCTATAGTACTATCTGCCCTGTTCACCTGCACTTTTAACACAAGTCCATGGAGAAATTTCAAAATCAGGAATCCGTTCAGGAATTCTAGGCTATGTGAGAAGCGACAATCCAATCGTGGTTATGCGTGCAAACAACTACATTTGCGCATGTCCGCACACACATATCAACTCACTCTAGGGCGAAAAGAAAATAAGATATTTAAATACAATATATATTAACACCACAAGGGAAAACGTTTTTTTAATGATAATGTATCGGAAAGCGCTAAGCATTAAGTGTTTTTCATTCTCAGAATTAATTTAAGGTAATAAGAACGGACAGATACAAGCTATTTCTAATAAATTTAATCGGTGAATCATTTTTCACCAGTAAATGTCATCGTTTTATACAACACATTCTTTCCAGAACATTGATAATTCGTTCAATTTTAGAATTGTACTGTTAGCAATCTATACGACTATTGCTGTAGTTCATATTCCTATTTCGTTTACTAAATCCCCACCAGCACCAAATACTACCTGCAGAAAGTGCAAAATATTTACTTCTATAACAATAACAGACTTTAGTCTATTTTCTTGTCAACATGTCTTTAAATAAAAAAAAGTGGTGATAAAATAGATTCTACAGTCAGTACGGCATTCTGCAACGATGTGTTCAATTTAGTTTTGTTCAATGATAACAGCAGTAAATGTTCGACCCAACATGTATTCACAAGGTTCGTGTTACTTAGAAGAAATGCAGTGAGAAAACTAAAACAGATTTCATTGTATAATATTAGAGACGGACTTAACACTATCTCGGGGTATAGGACGAGTATTGTTGTTTTACGAGCTCCTATGACGAGTCCTATGATGGACTAATCAAACATTTAAATTTGCTACCGTTATAACTGATATATATGCAAATATATATATATATATATATATATATATATATATATATATAAAAGGTAAACAAAGCATTATATCATCAGAGAGGCATATTAACATATCTGGCTTATCTTTCTTGAAATCAACTGCTCATCGATATATATATATATATATATATATATATATATATATATATATATATATATTAATTTAAAGAGACAGAGAGAGAAAGCGATGATGATGATGGTAATTCATTAATTAATAATAATATGATTTATTACTGACGTCGTATTACCAATTATTGAGCAAATTTATATGCACGTCAACTGGACTGAGACAAATGTTGGATTATAGTAAAAGTTCTAACAGTTAACAACGCGTATAAAACAAGTTAGTTATCTTTTATATTCATTTATTTTTATGTATAGATCGTCCCAAGCGTTAGTCAGTGGTGTACCTAGGGTGGAGGGGGGCGGTGGGTGCAGTCCGCACACGGGCGGCACTTTTATTACTTTTTATGGGGGCGGCAAAAATGTATAGATTAAATTGAAATACCCCCAATGAGAGGGCGGCAAAATCGTCTTCCGCCCTGGGTTATCGATACCCACGCTACGCAGCTGGTTAGAGTGTTCTATAGTATGTTTTCTCTTGACTCCATTATCCGTTCGGTAACAGATCAATAAGTGTTGTGAGAGATTTAATTAGTGACTTTGCCAAACTTCATTCTCTGACAAAGATATTAATTGCTAACAGTAAAACTGCCTGAGTCGAAAACCTATAAGATGATCTATGAAATTATAAGATGGCCAACTAAACTATAAGATTGTCAATTAAACTATTAGATGTCCTATTAAACCTGAAGATGGCCAACTAAACTATAAGATGGCCAAAGAACTATAAGATGGCCAGCTAAACTTTAAGATGGCCAGCTAAACTTAAATATGACCAACTAAATTATAAAATGGTCTACTACACTATAAGATGGCTAACTAAATTATAAGATGGCCAACTAAATTATAAGATGGCCAACTAAATTACAAGATGGCCAACTAAATTATAAGATGGCCAACCAAATAACAAGTTGGCCAACTAAACTATAAGATGGCTAACTAAACTATAAGATGACCAACTAAATTATAAGATGGCCAACTAAATTACAAGATGGCCAACTAAACTATAAGATGGCTAACTAAACTATAAGATGGCCAACTTAACTATAAGATGGTCTACGAAAGCCTAGAAAGTAAATCTCATCCAGACGCCATGGACTAAAACAAAACTATAAGTATGCTTGCCAATATTTTTTAAATGGTCATTTACACTTCTACTATTGAAATATACTTCATTAAAATTAATTAATTAATGCATAAAATATCGAAAAAATTTAAAAAGTTTTCACAACTGAACAATGTTAACATCAGATTAAAATCCTTTCATTTTGCAAACTAGCCTAGCCTCCCCTCCCGAATATTGTAAGGCAGCCCATCACATAAATTACGAACTCTTTTTTTTCCTATTTCAAGCTTCTCGTTAAACTCAATCAATAATATGAAATGCATAAAGCGAATGATAATAACAGGATCTTATCTGTTATGTCTTTTTTGGGAAAGTTTGGAAATTCCAGTCGGGCATTGATAAGAGTTGTACTGATCATTTCACCAACAATAATATAAAAAGGAAGCTTATTCTATTTACAGGTTGGTGAATGAAAGAATCAAAATGAATGTCAAAACGTTAGCCATATTCTGTTGTTGTCTGTTGCTGTCTGTTGCTATAGATTTGTTGAATAAAATTAATAATACATTTCATCTATCAGATTGTCTAAGTGGTGTCCAGAATTTAAACTATTAGCAAGTCGAGAGCTTATGACTGATGTTTTTTCAACTCAAAAAGATTTGCGGGTAAGATTTTGTTATTCGCCTTTGATAATTTGTATTGTAGAACATTTGGGTAATATGCAATAAAAATGTCATTATATAACAACCAGTACCGGTTGTTTTCGGCGTCTGAAACATCTCGGAAGCTGATAAGTTTTCGATCTCAAAATGATGCGTACAATTACAAAGCAAGATTTTGCCGCCTCAGATGGAACTAATCGGCACCAAAGAACGGAGTGGGATTCTTGATATATATATATATATATATATATATATATATATATATACACATAGTATATATTACAGTAATGTAAAGGGAACTATAAAAATAAGTAAATAAGTAATATAGACCATAACAATGGTATTAACCATCATAGCATATGAACAATAACTGTGTAATATTTATAGTTATAAATGTGAGCTTAAACATATGTATTAAGAAAAACAATTATAATACTTAACACAGACCATTTTCCGTTTTTTAAGAGTATAGTTGGAGCATAGTGCATATAGTATTCCATCAAATTGTCTTGAATAAAGTGGTATGTGTGTTTAACATGTATAAATTAACTGCATTAACAATTACATAGATTTTTAATTGCAAGAGTAGCAAGAGAGTAAGCGATGTAAAATCCGTAGAAAATTATTTTTTTTTTTCACATTTACTACAAAACTACACGTCTAGACATGAACATAGAAGCATCCGTTCCTACGTTTTAAGTTGTAAATATGTTTAACAGTTTAATTAAATTGCAATAAAACTTTAAATTATAACTTTTACATTAACAAAAAAAAAAAAAAAGAAGTATTACAATGTAATAAAAACTATTAGCTGTTATACTATAATGTGGAATATAACAATTATTTAAAATATTACTGTAGGTACAAACAATAAAAGCTTTGAATAAAAACTACAACTCTGGTGACAAATAGCATATAAACAATATAAATAAAATAAGAAATTGTTAAATTACCTTTTATATCTATTTTCCAAATGTCCCTTTTAAAATGGGAAGAATGTTACTATTGTTAATTTACCCTTCTACCATGTTTTTTTAAAGGGGGTGTTTATGACAACAACAGATAAGGTCAAGCGACCACGATAAACAACGGTTTTGTGTACCTACAATAAATAACGGCTTTGTGCACCCATCATAAATAACGGTTTTGTGTTCGTGACTTGCCATAGTTTCATTCTAAGGACTAACTTGTGAAAAACGAACACGTCATTAGTTATATTTTAAGATTTCCGTTTCACGTGTGTTTATTTATTTACACATTATTTAGTTTGTAGCATAGATAAATAGATGTAAAGTTATCTCTTGATATTCTTAATCTTTTAATTATGAAGTTTAATTTTTTCACGATACACATCAGCAACACTACCGAGTTTCGCGATCCAAACTTTAAAAAAACTATCATTTTAAAGGATTCTATGTTAAACAAAGGCAGTTTAAGAAAAATTAAAAGATAATAAACAAGAACGGAGAAAATTGAGTATATTACAAAAGATCTGAGAAAAATTACAATGAATTTGATACTACAGGTTTATAAAAAAAAGAATATATTTCGATAACAGGTCTATATGTGTAGCTGTTATTCATTGGAGTGCTGCTATTGAATCTCCACTGGTCATCACCTCACTAACTACTAAACACATTCTCATATAATGAGAATTTGTGTAATTTATTGCAATCAATTTTTTTTTCTGCATGTCAGACATATAGATTCTTTGATGAAATGCTCATTTAGTCAAGGCTGTTCTGTTGATCAAAATGTAAAACGAAAATTGATTCAGATATCACAAACTCATCTCAACGCTCTACAGTGTTGTAAGTATTCCAGCTACTTACTAAAGATTTTTTTTTCTATAAGCACAACATCTTTATTATGTCTATTGCAACTACAAGCGTCATGTAACTTTTATAACGCATAATTACCTTCCGATTGACCAGGATTAAATTATATACATTTAAATATTGCATGTAGAACATATTTCATAAATATATCGTAATAAATTTTACGGAAAAAAGACATTTTTTTACAGGAGTTTCATATCGAAATTAATATTCTTTAAGAAATTAGGTCTTTTGTGTATTCAAATCAAAGGGATGTAATAAATGTAATAAGCAGCCAT
The DNA here is from genome assembly GCA_021962125.1 of Bulinus truncatus. Lineage (NCBI taxonomy): Eukaryota > Metazoa > Mollusca > Gastropoda > Planorbidae > Bulinus > Bulinus truncatus. The sequence goes on along the minus strand of JAGDYQ010000202.1, from coordinate 1,212,937 downwards.
ACATAAGTACGCATTTTAAGAACAGAGCATACTTTAAGTAATTTTTTGACATGGCGGAAGGGAGTATATGGGCGGGAGAGGATAAAGCAGATTAACATAATACACACAATAAAGCGATGTATTATAAAATGTAATAGAAACATTTGGTATTTAAAATTGTGCCAGTTTAAGGCAATTTTGAAGAAAAATCAATGCGTGTTTTGCAACTTAACACTGTTTAATAAACTCTTTTTGCCTTGCTTCCATAAAGCCAATCAAAGAAACGACTAAATTCAGCACAAACTTTGATTGCATGACCACAGCCTGAAAAAATGTAGTATTTATTGTCATAAAACAAGGGGACTTTTGTATATTTTCGTTCAAAGTTGAATAATAGTTAAGCTCTAGTTAAAAAAATTACAGGGTTGCTATTATTTTTTACTTTTTAAAATAAAAATTCAAGGTTCAATTTTACGTTGAGGCCACTGTAATATGCACATTAGGGGTATGACTAAAATATAACCCTATATCTCCATATCATATTTGGTGTAGCTTTGTATCACAGATAAAAATAATATGAGTTATTTTTGTTTCGCCCCTTGCTTGCTTCAAATATTTGTGCACATCGAGCTCATAACACAACGACAAACTCTAACACACGTAACTTATTTAGAATCTTTTCTTTCGTTTTATTTTTTTCTTTTTTAATAAAAATTGTCAATATATTTTGCAAGTAACAATGTTTATGTATTTTATCACTCTGTTTTATCCCATATAGCTTTTACAATGGAAGAACTGATCAGTCGTGAGTATAGAAATATAATTATATATTTTTTATTATTATTAGTTTTCTGTAATTGTTATTTTGTAAAGGAAATTCACATAACATGAACATATAACTCACTGCGTTTATTGAGTTATTTAATACCATTTTACTTAATAAATGAAATCATTATTCTGAAAAAAATATTGTATCACATATGAATATTTTGAAATAAAAAATACCTTTACACTGTTCATGCACGTAAAATGTGTTTAATAAGTAGCTTAAAACCAAAGCGGCCATTCCATTTATGATTACAATAGTTGACACAATAGAATAGATCCTCTAATTTTTTAAAGGTATAGATTGTCATATATGATTATTCAATATATTATGAATTTCTTAGATGCTAAATTATTATAAATTGATATGGTACAACTGTGTATATGCTTAGCCATTCGTAGTTCTATAGTGATATTTCAAATCCAAGCAATATGCTTAATATATTAAATTTACTTCGTGGGGCCCCCCTTTCAAATCACTTATGGGGGCGATACTAGCCAGTTTCTAGTTTACCTATTCATAAGAATTTGCCTATATGTTATACAACAATTTGTTCTACAGGTTACGCTGACGGTAAAGCTTTCGCGTCACTTACGTCATCAACAAACATGTACCTTATCATAGCTGTCACCGTTAGTCTGTTGTACTTGAAGGGACGTGTGGATGTCTTCAATTAAAAAGGAACAATTCTTCAGAAATGTATTCCATTTTTTTTTTAATTTCAACTTTAAAAAAATATGTTTATCAATTTATTTGTAAGTTCCATTCTAAATGTTTATTCATTGTACTGTGTGTGTATTCTTATATAGTTTTTTCAATATGATTTTATGTAGCTTAACTTTTTTCTTTAAAAATTGAAACTAATTTAGACTTTTTCTCATTTTAAATTTTTATTGATTTAACAATGTTTTAATATTTTCGAGTCATTAATTCAAAAGAGTGATCAATACGAAGCTAATTACTTTACATAATGTTTAAAATGGCTATTTCTAAATGAGAGAAAGTGTGAACATATCTGAGAAAAATATAAAAGGAAAAATAATTCTTTAACGAATAGCACATCTTGTAACTTATCTTCTATCGTGTTTGTAATTCTTAAACCTAGACATAAACAACTTCACAACGCCGCTCTTTATAGATAGCTATACAAAATGTTTTAATGACAACGGACGAAAACGCAAAAGACCCAACAAAATATAAACTAGGTTCCGAAATTAGTCTTATTGTTGGATTGAATTGTCTTCTGAGGTCGTTTATGTTTTAGTTTGGATGATGGATAGTTCGTAAATGATAGATTTTTCTCATTCATACTAATACAAATATAAAAGAGATTCATAAACATACTAAGTATATATATGTATTTAGAATGAACATAAATTATAGCTCCGCCAGTAGTGTATTACAATATTAACGTTGTATAAAAATTACACAACAGATTTATCAGATAAAACATAATATTTAAGAGTATATAGCATAAATATGTAAAAGTTTAGATCATAGTTTATGTCTATATAAATAGTTTATAGCTGGTTTTAGAGGTGTATATCAGTGTATATAATAGTGCACCCGACTAATGATAACTTACTTTGGAAACACAAACTGTATACTCTAGCTTGAATTATTTGAAGAGGTTCTTTGCGAAGTGCTCTCTAGCACTCATTTGCAAGATCACGTGCATTTACAATACCCCCAAACCCTTTTAAATATACTACTCTATGATAACTTTTAACAATAGAACGAGCCAAGAACAATTATTCCTATTCTATTATTTCACAAAAAATATATTATAATATAAAAAACAATAAAAAAATCCGCCCCCCTCCCCTCCGCATTAATGAAAAACAAAATAATGGTTATTTAGTTTCTTTCTTAACCGTTTATACAAAGCTTAGATGAAATTATGGACTTTTTCTGATCTACAATATTATAAATCTGCTTCACCCCTCCCCAATTCCCCGGTTGCATTCTACCCGAGATGAATGATGCAATCACGACTTTTGTACGCCTACACATTGTTATTTGCTTTATGGGCCCCTGCATTTTGACATTGAACACCATGAAATGAAATAATGTATTTATTTTTTTAATTTTAAATAAAAAATAGGGACCCCCTAACGCCCTGGGGGGGACTTTCAATTAGCGCCCCTCCCCCACCCTAGGTACGCCTCTGAGTAAAATATAGTCAATAATTTTTTTGAATTATTACTAAATTAGAGGTTATAATCAGACTTTGCGGAGCAGCCAAATTTTTTCACCCCACAAATTAGACGGCTCCGGCTCCCTATTACGAGACAAACATTTTGCATCGTTTTCACGCAAATATGCCGCTGACAAAAGTTATGCAAATTTTTGCCGCGTTCCCTCCCATATCAGAACTTGAAAATATACGCATTGTCGGTTTTACTAAAAATAAACCATTTCAGTGCATCCAGAATCATATAATTATTTTCGACCGAGGTTTCACTAGTCGCCATTTTCAAGTAATAAAAAGTTATTTCAATGATCAAATTAGCAAATAGTAAAATGATACATTATTTGAAATATTTTAAAGACTTCAGTATTTATATTTATTATTATAAATTCAAAGTGACTATTCGACCCGGGAAGCAATAAACTCCGATTTTTATTCGGACCCCGTCCCAATAAAGTCTGATTGTTATTCGACCCACAGCCTTTATACATTTATCTACGTTATTTCAGTTCTGTTTATAATAAAATTGTTAAACACAGAAAGCGACCATTTTGTTTTTAGTCTATTACGAATTCGCTGACAAATTATATACAAAATGACGCGTGTTCTATTTTATGGTCGTAGTAAAAATTTATTTTTAAATGATTGATACAATTATTCTAAGAAATAAAACTGTTTTAACTTTATATATAACAAAATAACATGCCAATAAAAATATTCGGAGGATAAACAAGATTTAAAACGAACACAAAACGATTCATTAAAGAGCCGTGGAGACGCTAGATTTTTCCGGCTCCGGCTCCAAAAAGTGCGGCTCCACGGCTCCTGCCCGGCTCCGCAACCTGGTTATAACGTTAACAGTCTTCCGCTAAAATGCACAGGTGATAAATAAATTCAACCAATAGGGTTAATAAATAGGTTAATAAATGTCTTCAACATTTGTAAAACTGGTTTCAGTGGATAACATACCACATGAGTACATTCATTCGAATGTAAATGATGTGTATGTCATTAGCTTAAAGTATAGCACATCTCGAAACCACTAATGTCACATAATAAGGTGATTTTGTATTTTTTGTGTCATGCTGAGCAATGATTTCATTCTATTTGTAAAACCTATGTCAATAAATGTCTTAAAGTATGCTAAGCTAGATAATTTAATTAAAGTTTGTTCACAACAATTTGCACAAGTTACAACCACTCATTCCAACAGTAAGCTAACAAATAGCATCATACAGATACAAGGCAACGTGCAATGACAGAAAACTGGAAACATAGACCAAAAATTCTTTGGTGCAGCATTTTGCAGCGCATTATTAAGTTTGCATTGAATTGTTTTTGTCCTTACATCATATATAATTTTCTGACAGCATCTAGACTTCTAATCTAAATGAGGCAAAATGGCTGGATAGTTCAGTTGGTAGAGTGGCTGGATAGTTCAGTTGGTAGAGTGGCTGGATATTTCAATTGGTAGAGTGACTGGATAGTTCAGTTGGTAGAGTGGCTGGATAGTTCAGTTGGTAGAGTGTTTTTAATGCGATCAGTGAGGGCTGAAATCTGGTCACCCCATGCCTATCGGTAAGTGCCTAGTGCATGATGATAAAGTGCGGTAAAAAATAAGGGATTAAGGAAAATTACGGTATACGTCCAGCGGTATACTCATGCAATTTAAAGAATATAATAGTTGTCAAATTTTACCCGACTTATGTGTGGGTCATAACACATTCCGTCATACATGTATACGGCTTAACAATACTCTCAACTTTATCTGTGAGATCGACTTTTACGCGAGTACCTACGGTATGTATTGAAATGCATTGATGCAATATTAGACTAGAAGGTGTAAGCATGTTAGTGCAGAAATAGTTGCCAACACATTAGAAATCAAAGATTCGAATGTATGATCATTAGTGGTGAGAATATTAGTTGTGAATTGCAGTGCACCATGGTGGAGTTAATTGGCCAAAAGCAAGAGATTATTTTTTTCACCCCATTAGTATTTCGGTATGGCGATGGGGAACTACTAAAGCTAGTTACCCTATTGACCATCATAATAATAACACAATGCATACCATACAGAGGCGGATTTAAGGAAGGTGCAGAATGCGCGCTTCCAAGACCCCCCCCCCAGTAACTAGGGGCCCCAGAGAGCCTATTTTTTTAAATTTATATTTTCTCTTTTTTCAGTGAACATATTTTCGCTCCTGCCGACATATATATAGTTTATATGCATAATTACACAAGCTATCGCATGCAGCCAAGCTCTACATTCTATCACCAATTAGAGGTGCATGTTAGGACGGGCGCGGCGGGCGTTCCCAGGACTCCCTATTTTTGGGGCCCCAAAGAGCCCAATTTACATAATTGCACAGCATTACACAAAACATATGTGCGATATTTCATGGCAACATTAGTAATTTAGTGATGTACCTTGCTTTAAGCTACAGACGTACCCATCATATACATCTTCGTATACATGTAGTCATGTGGTTTTTCTGTCCGGCAACATTTGTGAACATGGCGGTATCCGTATGAAGTCTTTTACAATCTTATCGGTGAACCTGAGGTGTGACTTGAGCACTTCTTAGTGCACTAAATAACAACATTATAACCTATAATTTATTGTGACATAAACACATTTATTTACTATATTTGACGAAATTAAATAACATTATTACATACATTGTAATAACCTAAATACATCATTTTCATCATAATGGTAACATTTTTCGATGTTACATGTGCAAAAAGTCAAGTAATAGTCCTTTTAGTTTACATACATTTTACAGATATCGGATTTTTAACAATACAATTTGTGATAACAAAATTATTATAATTCATAAGTACTTCAATAAACAACATAATATTATCATTTTTTTACTTTATAGCACAACATACAACTGTACTCACATTTTAATTAAAGCCAAAGTAGGCTAAAGTACCTATTTATTTTTAGATAAATACATGCATACTTTTATGAGTTATTTTTTCTAAAATGCTTACGACTCGAATTTGAAAACATTGACGAGTCATTTTATAATACTTAGTGTCACATATTTTTACAAGGTTAATAGAGACTTTTAAAATTTTTTTGCGATGTTTTACTATGCGGCTTTTTTTGTACAAGAATTTCCCACATAAAAATACATTACATAATTGGTGTCTGTCTAAAATGAATGTAATAACAATCGTTCTAGAATGTTCACAGTCAATAACAAGGACACATTATTTCACACGAACCTTTCTCTGTGTCGCGATGTCGCCGACAATTGACGAAATCAAAATTATCTCCTGTTCCTATTCTTGATTTTCTTCAGTGATATTTGTTTTAATGAAAGAAGACTAACGGCATACTGAATGGTTTAAAAATATTTAATATTTTAAAAATGTGGATAGTTTTTCATTCTGCAATAGCCGAATCCAACCATCTGATTTCAGCATTATTCACAAAAATAAGATGGGGTTTTTTTCGTCAGTTTACAGGTAAAAATATTTTCGGATACTATATAAAAGAATTGTTTCTTGCATAGAGAAATATGTTTACTTCTTGTAATATTTTTTAAAGTACCTCCCAGAATGAAATAATGTTTTTTAAAGCATGTCTTTATTGAAACATATCAGTTGGTATTCAGGACCTAATATGAACTAAGAATAAATACATGTGATGTAAGTTGTATAGAGCTGTAACATTTTAAAGACTCCGATACGGGTCTCCTAAAAATAATGACTTACATTGTAACTTCGGTTTTCTTGATTCGGACAATAAAAATTAAGGTGCATTTTATTCGTATGTCTCAACGTAGACCCAAATATGTCTTCAACCTTGTGGGTTAAGTTTGTTATTTTCAAAGATTTATTTGGGTTAAACTATTCTCATGAAGTTTTAAATGCAGGTAGTTATATGTATCTGTGTGTGCGTTGGTGTGTGTAGTACCTGCGAAATGCGTGACAAATAATTCTAGGATACAGCGCACATTTGTCAATATGAATGCCTCCTCTCTCTCTCTCTCTCTCTCTCTCTCTCTCTCTCTCTCTCTCTCCTTCTTTCTCTCTCTCTCTCTTTCTCTCTGTGTGTGTGTGAGAGTGTGTAAATGCGTCATTGTCAAGGTAAAAATATATAAAACTAGACACGTTTCTTAGTAGCGGCTTTGAAAATAAAAAAAAGTTGTTCGCGTGAAACATTCACCTTTACGACATATTGCATTAGTACGTGGTAAGAAGAAAAACCATTGTGCGTATCCTGTCTGGTATAGGAGTGAGCTTTTACGTCCGTAAACAATGGACTTTTGTACCGTTTTCTTAATGTATATTTTTGTGTAACCAATTATCGGTGTTATTTCATAGATGGTATAAAAATGTGAGATTTTTCAAAAAACATTTAAAAAAAAAACTAACAGGCTTAACTTAAAAAAGTAGAGGGAATTAATCAATCTACCATCTACGTAATTGAAGTGCTATTTAATAATGTACCTAATAGTTTTTACAGTCACAGCTCTATTAATCCAGTCTGCTGAAGGAGGTAAGCTCTCGTTCATTGTAGAGGAATGTAAGTGAACATTAGTATAAACTTTTTAGAAGATAAACATATTTTCTCGTTTTTCAAAAACATTATTACAACTGTAGTAAATGATGCAATAATTTCATGTAAAATTTCTCAAGGGTTAAAAAAACATCAATTATTGTTGTATGCTTAGACTTGAAGATGTAATTATTTTACTGGTCCAACAGCTTAAAAGCATAAGGAACATTTACTAATGAAATAGAGCAGGACAAAATATCACGTAGAAGTAGCCAATTTAATATAAATAGTTATGTAACGTTAGAACTAGACGCACCTGTAAAATTTTAAAATACATCGATCTAACAATGTTTTTTTATTCACATCAATACGACGCCTAATCGTTTCATCAGTTATTACACTCATATGTCACTGATATAGATAATTAACTTAAATAATTCCCCACTGAGGTTCGAACCTAGGACTTTCAAAACAGCAGTCGAGCATCAACACCACAGTATCATCCGTCCCACATGATGTATATATTGCCTAATTAACAGCTGATTTTTCAAGACATGCGCCCACGCTTATATTTTTTTAGTTCACCAAATTTGTATAAATATTTTTATTATCTGAAGACTGTGTTTTCTCACATTGTCGTACGCGTACTTCAGGGGTAAGCGAAGAGATTTTGTGGGATACACGCAGCACCGTGCTAAAGCAAAATCAACAGCTCAGGTGAAACCATCGACCGTACAAGCAATTTATGCGTGGTTTTTTTTTATCAATGGGTACTAAGTATTTATAAAATAGGAGGTACACAGATGTCGAAAGTTTATAGCAAATTTTAACTAAGGCAATTTTCCGCATTAAAAAGATAAAAAAAAAAAAAAAATCTTTTTGTTTGTGTTAATCATTTTAGATTGTCTGATGGAGTGAAACAATGTACAAGCAAATATTTTTCAGTTGTTGCGGAAAAACTTATTTAACATGGACATGGTTTGTCTGTAAGTACATTGATCATCATTGTCCACTTTTGTGTTAAATTTCAATATTAATTTTAAAAATTGTTATGCCTATGCTCTCTGCCTAGTAGCAATTAATGACTTACAAAAATTTCAGTTTTTTCATTAATATTTTTCGATATGGTTAACAGCAGCAGACAGATGATCATTTGAATGACTGAGAACGATTTTTTTCTTTTTTAACACATTTTTTGAAGACATTATTTTTTACTCTTTTGAATAGGTTTCTTTTACCGGTGGAAAGAATTAGGTCTGAAATTCTGGTATAAACAGGGTTCCTCGGACCTAATCAAGCAAAATATATATTTTTTTAAAATAAAAATGGTATAAACTGATGCAGAAATGAACGCAGTCTAAAACACAGTCAAAATATTTTCGCATTTAATAAGTTTATATATATATATATATATATATATATATATATATATATATATATATATATATCAAATTATATTTAAATGAAGTAAACATCTAAACTAAAAGTTCTAGCGGCAAAGATTGGATGGATATAGTATGTACAAATGTATACCTATAAATGTATTATTGTTTTAAAATACTAGACTATATATAATGTATTTATATAAACTGTACATTGTTTAAAATTAACAATGTTATCATGGAGATAAGACAGTAATTGAGCTTCAGTTGAGTAACAAGTAAGAAGTTTAACCATGACATAGTCTAGATATACAATTGAAGGTCAAACATTTTCTATGAAATCGACACATAGAGGAAATTGGTCTGCGCCAGCTCTACCCTTATAATTATTAGGGTACTTTACGATATTAAAATATGTAACATTCTGACAATCATTACACGATGTAAATGTCTTTGTTGTACTTCTTTATAAAACGCAGTGGTCAAATGTGGCTCTAAATGCGGCTCTTTAAGGAGTTTGGTTTCGCTCCTAATCAGCATGTCTTTTTCATTATTTAACATTTTCTTCACTAAATCCTTAAAGGTTTTCTTTTAACGCGGCCGTCTAAACTAGTGTTGTTATTTTATTATTTAATTATTTAAAAGTAGAAAAGCCTTTGCTGAAGCTGGCTGAATGAAATTAGACAGAAGGGATAACAAAGAAATATACGACATACTGCACTTTGCCTTTATTGCCGTGAGCACAATACGATATGAAACGAAATAACAAAGAGATGTACGAAATTCGCAATAGAAAAGAGCATTTATCTTTTTTTGTCATGAACACAATACATATCATAGATTTCCTTGTACAACACATTTTTAATGTACGGAACATTAGCCAGATACATATCATATGTTTTCTTGTACACCACTTTGCAGTGTACGGACCATTAGCCTGATACACATCATAGATTTAGTCTACGGACCATTAGCCTCATACATATCATAGATTTCCTAGTGTATACGGACCATTAGCCTGAAGGAGACATAAGATAAAAATCTTTGAATGACGGATGCGAAAATTCCCTGTTTTGGAATTCCGCGAACTATTTTTAGCCAAGCGAGGGAGACACACAGGCAGCTGTATGGCCGAACGAAATCCGACAGAAGGGATAACAAAGAAATATACGAAATACTGCAATAGAAAAGAACATGTGGCCTCCTTCATTGCCATTATCACAATACGATATGAACAGAAATAACAAAGAAATGTATGAAATAGTGTAATAGAAAGTAACCTTTGGCTTTTATTGCCATAAACATCCAACAAAACGCATATACCGCACGATTTGAAAACTACCAGAGGGAGACACGCGCTTTGGTTAGACGATGATGTATTTGAGGATTTTCTGGAATACGTCTCTCATCACCCTCCAGCATGGCCACATCTGTACAACAAACATAAGTAAGAGAAGATGAAAATCATAGTCTACATTTAAAAATAAAATCTATGAAGTGTGTGACATAAGATGTAAAATTTGAGCCTTTAGTAAACATTTTCCATTGACCATTGTTATGATTCCAACAAGCTGAAATTTAGATTATAGAAACAACTTGTTATTGTTAATCTCTTAGAATTAGTAATACAAATAATAGTGTAAATCTACATTAATTGCTCAAGTCTGATAATAGTACTTAAACTATGTTTATATTAGAGGTAAAAATAAAATCAATATAACTTGCGTTACTAGAGTAATAGTAGAAAATACCTCACTTATTGTACAATTAATTTGTTCTTCTGATACATATTTTCTTTTTTTAGATCTACAAAAAAGATTTTATAAAAATGCGTGTACATGCAAAATTGCTTCACTTCTCAGACAGAAAAATTACAATTTTATCAATCAATTGACGAAAGATTGAATAACAACTTTAGATACTGTGGTCAGTATGTGTAATATTTATTGAATGGTTTATGTTTTATTTACACTTATGTAATTTATTGTCTTTGATTGTATGACATTGTATTTTTGCATCAATGCATTTTTTACATTGATATATACTTGATATATAACTTCTGAAAAATACAGCCATTCGTTAATATTTATTTTTTACATTATTAATAAAAAGTTTCTTTAATTTCTACTGTAAAGTAAATTTCCTTTAGCCCAAATGCGGGTCATCGAGGCAGATGAAGTGTAGAATTCATCAGTTTCTATAACCTTGGCATATGAAGGGATTGTGTGGTTAGCACAACGCCCAGCCGCCTTTATTTCCCCAACTTAAATCAGGTACCCATTTAAAGCTTGGTGGACTTGTGGGACGATTTTTAAACAAATTTCACCTGGAAAATTATGTGGGTCTCACTCAAGGATCAAACACAGGACTCTCAGGTAGACAGTCGAGTATATACACCACTCGGCCATCCGTACTCTCTATCTTTCCACTGTAGTTTGCCATTTACTGTTTTGTTTATGGTTAGGAGAGTCTTTAATATAAATTTGTCACTCATCAAACCCTAATGAGTTCTAAGGCCTCAGAAAAGTGCCATTTTTTTGTGGCACAAAGGATTGCACATTATAATTCGTCGTTAGGTGTCATTTTGCCCATGATCACAAGTTCTAGAACCTCTGACCGAATGATTCATGAAGAATACATTATCTTCGACTCTTTAAACGTTAATTATGTGCTAGACTTAGAGCAGACGTGAAAAAGCTGGAAATCCGTAAAACAAAGTTTGCCCAAATGGCCTTTATGGTCATTGTATTTGTTACAGAAGTATAAAGTACCCTACTAGAAATTTCTAGTTTGATTACATTATTGATATTAGATCAATAACAACATCAATTTTTTTATTTGTACACGAAATGTATTGAAGCTAGTACCTAACGGAGTTAAATTTACATTGAAAATCAGAAATTGGAGTAAAGAAAACTTGAAGAATGACCGTACTTCTTTGTCAATTTCTGCCAGAAATAGTTTATTACATGGAGAATACACAGTTTAACTCTAAATCACCATTAAAGTTATCCATATAGTTCTCAGATAGTTTTAAAAAAACAACAAACCAATAACTCTTAAATGTAAACTAAAACTAATTATTTGTTTAATTCCTAGGTCAATATAGTTTCAAAATTATTATTATGTTAATAATTGGGCTAAAATATCACTTATCAACAGGATCTACTGCACAGCAGGTCATTAATGGTATGTATGGATTTTAATGAGATTTTTTTAGAAATAATGATTTTGTTTATAATGAATTTACTATAAGCTCAAATGTTTTATCTATTTGAATATTTCAGATATTGATACAAGTATTGTTCAACTAACCATTAAATTACCAATTAAGAGCAGGAAATTTTCAAATAAAAATAGTGCAATTTGGAGTTAATTAAAGCTCATTGTCATAAAACGTTTTATATTATCCTGGTCTGCATGACATGGTCTATGGGGAAAATGTCATTGCTAATTCCCTAGCCACTGGAATTGAGACATAGCATGGTCTATGGGGGAAAATGTCATTGGGCATCTCCTAGCCACTGGTTCTGGGAGACATGACATGGTCTATGGGGAAAATGTCATTGGGCATCTCCTAGCCACTGGTCTGGGAGACATGACATGGTCTATGGGGAAAATGTCATTGGGCATCTCCTAGCCACTGGTCTGGGAGACATGACATGGTCTATGGGGAAAATGCCATTGGGCATCTCCTATTAAAACTTAAAAAAACCATTGCAAGGTGGTTTGATTTAACACAAATATACAAGTATATTAAACTAACAACTTTTTTTCATAGTTTTTGTTAACAATGATTTCATATAATTAGTACGTTTGGAAATATTATGCAATTACATTTCATTAAATACTTACTTCATAATTACTGTTGTATAAAAGTAAAACTTATTAAGATTTTAAAATATAAGAAAATTTAACGTGAAAATCAAAAATGATAGATCCTTTGTTTATTGCATTGTATCAAAAACAGACTAATTCTTATGCCAGGTAAGCACTGAGCAAAACCTTATAATTTGGATAACAGATATTTGTGCCTGAAAATATGTAACGCATTGAGGATAGAATATAATATAATAATAGTGATTTGGGCGCAGTGTTAAATCGAAAGTAAGAATTAATACAAAAAGTATTCCAGTTTAAAATACAATCATGAAAAAAATCGGATCTGCCCGAAACCAACAAATAACCTCGCCTGCCTATGAAGCCTAAGGGGATATAACTCTATGCAAATGTTTTGTGGGTACAGCTAGTACTTTAAATATTCTTCTACCCACTAAATATATCATATTGTATCTAGAAAAATATTCATAGAAGCTGTTCAATGTATTGATGTAAACTAATTCAGTCGTTAAACTAAAGCGAACAATGACCAGCCTTTATTACTACCCACCATAGTAAATTGTTCAATAGCCTTAGAGACTATAACCATTACCTGAAATATATATATTGAAGACCAAACCAGGGACCCTCAACGACAAAAATAAAATCAATTTATGTAAATGTTAAGAATTTTAAGTATAATACATTATATTACATGTTTATGAATGATTCCAATATTTAGTTTAAACAAGTTATAAAACATAATATAAACTAAATAGTACATACTGCAGTTCTTAGACGACTAGAGAGTCAACTCTTGTCTTTAATAATATGACGTTTTGAAAATACAAGCCGTTGAATTAAGGCATGCAAGTAAGTGAATACGTTCTACGATTTGAATACATTTACTTTTATAAACTATTTTAAATAACGAAATGATTTCTTCAAGAGCAAATAATTCAATTTCAAATGATATATTCGCAATATTGTCGTCACTTACTTAATTTTTTGTTTAATAATGAATGATACCTAAGTCGTATTGCTAATGACTGTTTCTTATTTTTTTTTTGGTCTGTGTCACAAAGGACAAACCTTTAAGTGACCGAATTGTCAAATAAATACAAACAGTAAAAATAGAGTACCAAGCTAAACAATTAGACATGTATTTCATTATCCTTTCTCAAATGACAGTAACTCTATGTAAACTCGACGATTAAAAAAACCCTGACCGCCAGTGCCGCCGAGAGAGGGGCGGAGGGGGCAAACGCCCAGTGGCCCGGCGAGTTTTAAGGGGGTCGGACTGAGTTGGCCAATAAACTTTTGAAGATATTATTATCAACACGGGGGGCGTGACAGCCCTGCCTAGGGCCCGAAATTTCGTCGGTGGGCATGATAAAACCAGATTGCGAAGTGAATGGTCGACAGGACAAACGCCAACACTTACAGCAGTACACAAGTCGAACAGGTATTTCTGATCTGTACTTAAGTCGTCGTAAATTAAACTCGACGGTAGAACACAGTTTATTGATATATAATCAACGACGGGAAGCTTCAGAATTCACCAGTGACATTCCAATTGGACCAGAAAACTTTTGGACCATTGGTAGGTCCATTCGATATTACCTCTTGAAGTAAATGAAGTATCGTAATGGACTAATTGAATATTATTAAGATTATGGTGGAGGAATGACCGAATTTTTTTTTACTTGGTAGACTTTGGATAGTTATTAAAACTTGCTCGGTGGTCAGTTAGATCTTCTGTGTGCTCGTAATCAACTTTGAGGCTACTAGCAACATAGACATGATCGACTGGCAGAAAACTCGATCACAGAGAGCCTCCGATAGTAATGTGACATTTATGACGATAATTTGTTCACTCCACCCTAGTGTACAGGGTATACATGAGGTCTATGATAGCATCATTTCTTTGATATTTTATCGAACAAAAGCCACATCATCATTAATAACATTTAGTAACTTTTCTCCGATTCGCCTCTTATAGTTATTACAAAAAGCATCAATATTATACTTAAGTTTCTAGCAGTTTTCTGAAAATCGCTTTCGTGGCTTCCAGTATTAAGCAAAGAAGATCCAATTATAAAACAACTAATTTTACAAAAAGTAAACATTTTCTTTCATTTCAAAAAGTGTAAACAAATTTCATAATATCTTCAAATTAAAAACAAAAACAACTTTATGTTGATACCATTTACCTGTGAGTTTATTACGTTTGAAAAATTACAATTATTAATGGAATGTTGTCATTTAAATTTTTAAAAAGAGGAAAATGAAGCTCATGTGAAAGACGTTTTTCAACTTTTCTTGAAATAGAATATCATTTGTAGTGCATACTAACAATATTGTGGTCTAAATCAGTGTTAGTTTACAATGACTTTAAAATATTAACTGGTACCAGGGTCTCTGGAGTGAAAGCGCTAGAGTTGTTTACAATAGCTATTGTCATTCATAGAGACTGAATCAAACAATGTCTTCTCAAGTAAGACCCACGGGAGCAGGACGGCTGAAACAAAAATAGTGAAGAATGTCGAAAGCCATTAGACGGATGGGGAGGGGGGAGTGAGTGGAAATGGTATAGCCTACATTATTAAACCATTTAAATCAATATCACATTAACAAAATCAAACACAAGTAGGAAAATATCATATTCAATTGTTTTAAGAGCAAGTAGAAATTGTGTTTTTGCATTTCATGATCAAAACAATCTTACACACAACTGTTGTAAAGAAAAAAAGAATTACGAAAAATGAAAATGTGCGATTTTAAATAATTATATTTTAAAACTAGCATATCGAAATAATCGATTTTGGTATCATTTTAAAAAGTTATATCTGATCAATGTCGATATTTCAGCAATCTACTTGCAAATGAATTAGCAGTTGTTAAACAATCGCAATTATCCATCATTGGTATAGCCAAAGCGAAAATTGCATCTTACACAAAACTAAAAAGACTAAGAATCTAATTTTTCTATATGATATGAAGCACCCTAATATAGATAGATATAGTCCACATTGTAATGTATACAATATAGTTGTTAAAATTTTTTTCACATTTCTATACTGTGTACCATCAAGTTAAATCATAGACCTATAATACAAGTTAGCAACTGTAGTTCAAGTAGCACTTACAACAGCTGTAAATAACATATCGAACTTTAAAAATTCTTTTTGTATTTAGTATGTTTATTTAAATATATTAAGATTTATAACTGCTATTTTCCTCTATTAAAACAGTTATATTATTTGTTTCGCCTACTGAGTAATGATAAGGTATTCCCATATTTTTTTACACCATAGATTGTAACTGTTATTCAAAGGTTTCATATTGTTACTAGATAGTACTTGTATTATTTATAGACTTTATTTATCCCAACAAATGATGTTCTTTACAGCTGATTTTGTTTTTTTTCAGATCTGACATTCAGCAAGAAAATCTTTATTTTTAAACAGTGCGTTATAATACTTATGTTCAGGAAACCTGATATGTATACTATCTATGTGGTCCATGAAAAGCCGCACCGCATGAAATATTTTATTTTTAACCTTGTATAATACTTTATATTTATTTTCTAAATTAACACACTTTAATTTTTAGAAAATAAATTCTTCTTAGAATGATATTATCTCATTTAGAAATTATTTTCTAACCTCATCAGCTATACATCAATATTTGTATGTTGTCAAGGTCCCCCCAGGGGTCCCTTTCGCGGTCGTTGTCTATTGGTATGATCACCTACTGAGTTCTGCCGTATTTATATTTGTCCAGCCACGTGGTGATACAGACGGCACCACAACAATAAATTGAGTAAGAAACTCATTTGTAAATTACATTACAACACCTTTATTTACCTCCAAACACAGAACATTCCAGGCCCTAAGAAGGACCGAAGCTTGACCAGCTACTACAAAAAGCAATAAGTATAACAAACATAAGACACGATAGAATAGCTGGGGTAGGGTAGTTCTAAAAGAACTTAGGCTAACAGCCTATTTCCCCCACCCTTGCTTGAGTAATAGCACGACTTCACTCAGTCGCTATCTCCCCACTGAATGCCAAATCCTAACTCTAACTGAAAGTCCTGCGACGCACCTGATCTTCCGCATGCGTGCTGATACTTCCGCTTCACTGACCAATCGCAGTGTCCGTGTACGTCACAACGATCACGCGTGAACAGTGGCGCCTTCAAGCAGGGAATAAAGCGGACAAAGAACCCATCCCTCTCCCCGCTTGAATATAACAAAGACAGAGATTATCTCCCATGTAGACATTCTCTTCCCAGGTGACAATGCGGATAAGTGGGTACTAGACAGACTGACCACAGTGGCGAACAGCTGGGAAGACAAAGCCTTTGTCTATCCTATATATTATCTTATCTCACCCTCGGGTGATGAAAGCAGGGTAGGGCTTGGACTTGATTTCACTCATTAAATCACAGAATGTGACATATGTTTAGGAACTGTTATATGACACTGCAATATCCAAGTACTGTAAACAAATGTTTACTTTATATCGCATTAATGTTGCCCGATGTGCCAACATTATACTATCATTGCTTTTTTCTTTTTTTTTTTTTGTATGAAAACATTTTTAGAAAATACCAGTACCTATGATGAAATACTGTTACTTTACGTCATTCCATGTATTTTCTCATTTCTTTTATATTAATAGTTTGCACAATTATTATGTTGTTTCTTTTTACCCTCGTTATTAAAGCTTACAAACCATACAAAAGTAAACAAATCAAGACTGAGGGTCAATCTAGAAAACAATGGACACTTTTGATGCTCTGTACAGTGGTCATTTTCGTCTTATTTAATTTTCCGCTTACAATCTCGTCTATCATTTTACTTCAAACAGATTTCCATCCAAGCAAAAGTATATCTACATTGTTTCGTTTTTTTTATTTATTTTCATATTTTGTCTCATATGCAAGTATAATTTCCTTACACTTTCTAATTTTTTTCAGTAACTCGTTCAGAAAAAAAGTTTTCAAAACTGTTGCAAAAAATCAGGTCATTTTAAAACCTAGATTGTAATGTATCTGATTACTTCACTCTGGGGTCAACACAATTTTTCACCGTTGGCAAAAAAAATAGGAACATGTTCGTTATTTATTATATTGTTACTAGCATAACAGAGGGAACGTTTCGAGAAAAAAAGATAACTAACAATTTAGCACTCCAAGTTATCATATGTGAGTGTCGTTATAATAATCTAACACTCCGTGTGATCATATGTGGGTGTCGTGTTATAACAATCTAGCACTCCATGTTATCATATGTGAGTGACGTAGTTATAACAATCTAGCACTCCATGTGATCTTATGTGAGTGTAATGTTAAAACAATTTAGCACTCCATGTTATCATATGCAAGTGTCGTGTTATAAAAATCTAGCACTCCATGTGATCATATGTGAGTGTAGTGTTAAAACAATCTAGCACTCCATGTTATCATATGTGAGTGCCGTGTAATAACAATCTAGCACTCCGTGTGATCATATGCAGCTAAAGTAGTCGCTATCAAAAACACATTACATTGGACATATTGTGCACATACCGGTATGCGAATTTCACAAAATAAGCAGCATACAATAGTTTTAGTTTAAAAAAATCATATAAAATAAGCCTGTTCCATTCTGGGCACAGGACGTGTTAGCGCATTTTTGTGTTCTGTATCAGTACGTATGTTAGCTTTCGTAAATATTATACTTAAATCTAACTACAAGTGGTATGTGGTCACTGAAATAGGACTCATAATTGAAAACATTCTAAATTGTAGTCACTTAATCGTCCGAAAACTCCGTCAATTGTTGCATAGCTCTGATATTTCAATTAAACTTAGAACCCAAGCTTACTATTTCATTTGATGAGTTTCTTAATAAAAAAATTAAAATATATGGCGAATAGGTCACAATCTTGTCTAAATCAGGGAAAATTACTGGTGTTAAATATAGTACACAGAAACTGAATTGGGCACCAGTTTTAGACCACTTTCCGAAAAAGATATAGCTCTGAACACGTGTGACGTCATGCTGCCATTTCTGGGGTGATGACGGACAGACATATCGTGTGGGGAACAATAGAGCATTTTCTCGAAAATGCTCTAAAAATATCACCATCATTTGAATTGGAATAACGTCATTCCAATTCATAAAAATCGCTTACAGATGATCATGTATGAAACTCTATCAAATTTTAAAACCTGCATTTTCTTAGAGATTAATTTTTCAGAAAATTGGAATATGTTTAAAGATATGTGCATTGTCGACCGTAGAACATAAATGATACAGAACGTTTCTATAATGACGACCTAACTTGTGCTAAAAAACAGCAACATATATTTGTTATTTTATTTAAAAAAAATCATTACTACAATGTCTTATTTAAAAACGTAATCACCTTCTCTCAAATGTGCACCTTTTATATAGGGTCAAAGTCACTGGTTTATTCTAATGATTCCTGTATCTTAATTTCCCCGGTCAACACTATCTAGGGACAATGTATGTAGCAAACTTCTCCACTAGGAGCCACCGGTTCTCAAAAATTAGCTGTAGCTCTTTATAGTTTACGCTTTGCCATTTCCTACACCTATCTCTAGTCCACACTTTTGAGTTCGATACTACCCCGCCATCAATCAACACCATCCAGTTTGAAATGTCTACCCCCCTTTCCACACATCTACAAAAAATTTGGTGTAAAACTCAATAACTGTACAACTAACCAATTACTTCACAAAATAGATGTCCATCACATTCAATATGTCATGTCGGCACCATTACAGAATGACTAACATACAATTTCAAAAAACAAGATTGTACAAAATATTACAACCAACCCATCATCGAACAGGGAAAAAGCTTATTAAAATATTGCAACAAAGAAAATAAATTCTTTTTGAATCCCATACCAATAGAAAGATCTCTTTAGTATTCCAAATGTAATATTTTAATCTAAAAAGTATTGAAAAATATTGTCCCGCAATAAAAAATGATAGAAGTTATTAATATCGTCTGCGAGCCGGATGTAATAGTATCGCAAGCCGTAGTTAAGTGACTCCTGATTAATAGCAAACCACATGCAGTAGAATTAATAATACTGATGTACAATGCGAAAAATTACTTCAATCCATGGTAAACATTCTATTTCGCTAATGTCCAAACTCGATATCAAATTACACAAAATTTAAAACATGTTATAAAAGCATTTATAAAATTTATTTAAATATTACCAGCAAATGCATGTGAAAGAGCAGACAGTTAAAGTTGTTGCTTTGGTACAGTTGGTATAATACTTTGCATAAAATTGTATTCATAAAGATATCATTTGGCATCAATTCACTTTGCTTGACTTCAAAATTTATAGTAACGGTGTGTTCATTGTGATGTGTTATTATAAATGTTGTTTGAATAAAGCTTCATATTTTTTTAAAGACTAATTATACAGTACTTGTAATATCATTGTAATGGTATATTGTTAGTAGCCAGTACAAAATATATTATCTCTTTCTTTTCTACTATTAGAACCTTGAAGAATTATGAGCCTTATTACTTTTTTTATATTTATAATGGGGGGAAATAGCCTTGAAATTACCATGCAAAAAATAAGTACAATGCATAGCACCGTTGTACAATGCATAGCACCATTGTACAATGCATAGCACCGTTGTACAATGCATGACACCGTTGTAGAAGAGCGCTAAACGTTTTGCAATTTTTTTTAAGTCTTTTATAAACCAACCCGATTAATTAATTTATATTAAAACAATACTAAGTTTAACTTTACATGAGATAGGGAATACGCAATACATTAATAAATAATCTATATATTCGGTGGGACATAGTACGTATGGCACACTGAAATAAATACATGTACATTAGGCCTACATTAGTTGCGTTTTAGAATTGAAATAATTGTATTTTACCCCGTAAACCTACTGATTCTCTTTGGCTACATCGAGAATTATTATCAAACGTTTTATATACATTTTCCAATATTTTTTTTTTTTTGTATTTTGCTATCGCATTTTAATATATTAACATTAAAAAATCCGCTAAGGATGTGTATGAAACACCTTCAAAGATAATATGACATCTCTTAGATCAGTGGTGATGAACCTTCAGCACGCGGGCCACAGTCGGAACGCAGAGCCTAATTAGTCGGCACGCTACTAAAATATCACTTCCTTTAATTTTAATTGGCGTATTGGCACATTGCAATGTGAAGAAGTGGTACATTTAATCCCATCTACATCTATTTGTAAGTATTTTAGTTTCGTTTACCAACATAATATTTAGAAGTTACACACAGCTTAAAAACAAAGCTCGTGTCTTTTTAAAAAAATGAATCAGTGAATGTAAACAAAAACACAATGGGTGATAATATTTTATGATGTTGTATTTATTAGTTTGTTACATGTCTGTTAAAGAATTTAAAAATTAAACAAACGCTTATGGGCACACACAAAATTAGCATTTTATTTATTTAAAAGTAATACAAACTGATATTTGTGTACTTTATTATTTTTTTAAGAAATAGTTTATGTTTTACATATTAGTTTTAATTATTCCACAAATCTCATGATGTACAACAAACACAAAGTGACTGCAGTGAACAATGGAAAATATTTGAAGTATTGACCGATGCTGAGTTGTTGCAACCTACAAGGAAAATCAAATTGGTAGAACATGTATATAAATTTTAACAACAGAATAAATCAGTGTGTACATGAATCATTGTAAAACTTGAGGCTCATTAATTATACTTTCGTTTCATTATCATCATTAAAGATGTGGTAATTGTGGAACGCATGGACACATCAACAGACATATATTTCAATAGTTGCCTATCTTGCGTGGCTGTCTTTAGTTCATTCATTGGTACCCGATATTTTGTTGGGGTCAGTAAATGCGGTAAGTTTAGAAGCTACAGAAAAGATTTGAAGGGACGGATGGTCTTGTGGTAAAATGCTCGACTTTGATTAGAGGGCCCCTGGTTCGATCTCAGGTGATGACCAATGGAAATTTCATGTTATGATAAAAGTCTCCGCTATATTTCCCCGGTCATGCCTCCATGGCCAGTGAACTATTGGATTTGGTGTTGATGAAAGAAGGGCCTTGCAAGTTAACCATTTAGTGGTTTACAAGGACTTCACTTACACACACTGAAACAGATTAACTTTACTCTTCATGAATCGGGATCTGTATAGTCTTTTATTAGCTGTCGCTTAACAATATATTGTGAGAATTGTTTAACCTGACTTAGTCTGTAATAGTTATCAAGGTTAACCGCCCTTGTATTTTTACGAGACAAACTTTTGTGATAAAATGATAATCGACCATTTGATTTCGGATACGTTACCAACTTTACGTAGTCTAAATAAATATAAAAAAGAATAAAAAATTGTCGCATAATTACGAAGGTTGATTTTGTCTGAAATGTTTAAAAAGAGCTTGATTTGAATAGACATAAGTAAATGTTGAATACTTACGATTGATGAGTTGAGACATTGTAAATGCTAGACGGAGAGCGTGCGTAGCTACTTACTAGCAATTAATAAATACAATATCTACTAATCTATTTGAACAAAACGAAACTAATTAAAATGATGTAGTCAGTTTAACTTTCTTTACATATTAATTTTAATTTATTTTGTTTACTAATTTTAAGATTAACTAAGACATATGGCTCGTTTATCACTACATATAGTTATTATTGACATAGTGCATTTTTTTCGCCCCGTACCCTCTTGAACTAAAAGTTGGGAGTGGAAGACATTATCTGATTTTTACATATTTTACATTTTTACAATCAGTAGGACCATAGGCAACTTTTTGAATGTTTCAAATTCCCAACTCCAAAAAAAAATATTTTTTTGACCCACCCTAATATATATATATATATATATGTATATATATATATGTATATATATATATATATATACTTTGTATGCTGTTTGTGTAATAATTTATTCTGATATTTAAATATATGTTTGTTTGTGCTTTGTATATATAATAGAAACCAAAAAAAAAATATCTTAGAGTTATCACATATAAAGTTTATTGTCTAGATTTAACAATACTTTTTTACAATAACTAAACCAACAAAACTACGAAAATTAATTGGACAATAAAAATAATGTAATAAGATATTGTTTTAATACTATTTTGTTACAGGAAGTTCTCTTGCTTTCGCCCTTCATTATCTAATAAGTATTTGAGTTAATTTGTGACTGTAATTTATTTGAGTTTGTGCAGTTAAACTGTTGAATCTAGAAAGAGTACTTCATAAATAAATAGTTTCGAGCAGTAGTTAGAGTTCTTAGATTAGAGGTGGAATAATAATGTCAGCTTTTGAACTACTAGCAATGTACTTATCCACAATCATCCATATAGCTTTCAGCAAATGTACACATACACTGACAAAGAGTGTGTTTTTTGTTGTTTGTCTTTTGGTAATACACACACATAACTTGTAGTTATTTGTCATGGATAACTAGCAGTTTTACACACATATGTATATTCACAACTACAACTGGATAATGACCATCACAACAACATGGCATCTCTAAATGATTTGGGACTTTGTTTTTGATGCACAATATGGAAATCATCTAAATCTAATCTGATTAAAGAAAAAAAAATCTTTTTTTTTCTAAATAAGCAATTAGACTCATCAAAATAATATAGAACAGGTAATATAATATGGCATATATGCTGATATAGACAAATACGTAAAAATACGTTAACGCACGACTTAATGTATAATATGTGTTTATGTTTTTTATGTGAATGTGTGTGCTGTATAAGAAGAAATGTGTTGAATTAAATAAGTGTATGCCTATTTTTTAAATTGTCATTTAACTTTTTCACATACTTTGGCTTTATAAAGTGTACAATTTTACCATATAATAATATATGTACGTGCAAACATGTTACATAGTTTACCTGTACAATTTTACTTCTATGACTCTTCTGCAAATTGTATGTACATCCACTCCGTTTAAAAGTAATTTGTATAATTACTAATCAAACAATTCGTTGAATTTCATGAACGAGGTCTAAATACTTATTTTTTCTATAGAAATTAAAGCTTTAAACCAGTCCGTGTAAGAGTTTGCCACTGTAGGTTACCATCTTAATATTGAAAGGATTCTAAAGGTGAGACATAAAAAATGTAACAATGCATAACTCAACATAGTAGCATCTCTCTCTCTCTCTCTCTCTCTCTCTCTCTCTCTCTCTCTCTCTCTCTCTCTGTCTCTAATTTCCTGTTTCATTCGTCCAGCTT
This sequence comes from Bulinus truncatus, assembly GCA_021962125.1. Taxonomy (NCBI): domain Eukaryota; kingdom Metazoa; phylum Mollusca; class Gastropoda; family Planorbidae; genus Bulinus; species Bulinus truncatus. Next base: position 1,188,914 of record JAGDYQ010000202.1, on the reverse strand, counting down.
CTTGCTCCTGTTGAATTCTTTTTTTTTTCACATTTCCGCCCGTCATTCCAGACATATACATATGACCTCCTGAACAATCGTCCATCTGCGCTCTCATACATGGAAAAGCACCTAAGAGGAGAGATATAACGTAGTAAGTCTCGAGATCAAATTTAAAAGTAACTGACGAGGAGATCAGGTAGCCAACAAAAGGTTTAAAGTCACATCTTACAGCCAGATTCATATCCCGCGTCCAACTATCGACTCGTAAGTCGTTTGATCCGATGGGCATCTTCTCCTCTGACGTTATTGCGGGAGAAGTTGGTATAAATGAGGGATGAGATCTATTAATCTTAAAGGGTAGAAGTATGAATCAAGGGTTGAAAGGACATTATGGGAATGTTTTTACCAAACTACTCACAACCCGTCACAACCTCTATCTACGACATATAGTCTCCTCTAAAATAAACCAATTAGTAAAACAAAAAAATCAAGCATACATAATTTAAATGGTCCTGGCTTATACAATACATTTAAACATATTTGAAACTCAATAACCGTATCCTGAAAACGATTTTTTTTAAATATCTACAGCTACCTTCATTGACATCATAACAAAAGATAGAAATAGCAATATCCTCTGACTCCATAAGATTCAAATTTGTCTTTAAACTTTACGCGCAGACAATTCCCTCTGTTAGATTAGCATTTGCCACAACTATTAGTAAAGCACATGGCCAAAGTTAAAAAATATATGCATGCATCTTCCAAAACCTGTTTTCAGTCATGGACATTTACATGTTGCTCTCTCCATAGGTCCATCTTTTCATTCACTCACAGTCGTTTGCCCAAACCCACCCCATTTGGTCAACTCTGTCTTTCAGAAGTCTACCAGTCGGCTATAAATGTTTAAAATGTTTCAAAATAGATTCCTCTTTACCGAATACATTCTTCGCTTTGTCATTGCGTCCGTATCAAAGAGTGTGTAAGTATCAAATATTGTATCAGTATCTTGTTCCCTTTTACTTGAGTCGTATGCTACACCGATGGTCGACTAGTACACATTAACTGTAATGACAACAAATAAACTTGATTGACGACTAGTGCATGAATTTTAAAATGAAAAGTCAACATAATTTCTTAATTTAAGGACATATATTTCGCCAACATACTATGTCCAGAATGATCGGATGTTCAAAGCTTTGTTAGAACTTACATAAAACAGCAGCATTTGGAGGTAAAAAAAAGTATAAAAATAAAACATCATTATATAAAATATGTATATACAAAGTAAGAATGATGGGTCAATATTATTAAGGCTCGTAAAATTATTAATGAATCAATCCATCTTGCAGTTGTCAACATTAAAAAAAAAAACAAAGAGTGAGTATCTACATTCAATAGATTACACTTCCATATTGGAGTAAAAATGAAAGCTAAATAAAAAAAAATCCCTTTATAAGCTAAACATATTCAACACATATCAAATTATGCAAAGCGACCTATTTCTTTTACTTGGTTAAATTAATTTTGCCCCGTTACACATGTAAAGTTTTCGCTTAAAAAATGCTAAACTTAAGTTACACTGAAAAACTACAATCTAAGCTGCACATTATAATTTTCGCAGACGTTATTTAATAGGATTAGAAAAATCAATCTTGATAAGCAGATTCCTTACACAGATTATAAACACATAAATGAACTTCTAACATAATAGGATTTGAATTGAATTAGATACATAAAAATCTAGGTCTTATAACGCTAATAAAAACAACCAACTACTGTTAAGGTTTAAAATTAAAATGTCAACCGCTTCTTAGTTATCTGATTAGCCACGAATTTCCCGTATTTATCACTATTAATATCATCAGACGCCATTAGAATAACAACGTAACCTGGTGTTATTCTGAATCTTGTGTTAAAAAAAATACATAACATCTTAATTATTTTTTTAAGATTTTGAAAAATAATGGTGTTTTTGAATTCAACAAACTTACGAGGCATACTGTGTTTTCTGATCACCATCTGTATTTCTATGCGTGAGTAATTACTTAGTATATAAGATATTAGGCGTGAATTTAATCATTTATTTTTTATTATATTATTGTTACATTTTAACATACTTATATGTTTCTCAGCTACATTATGTAGATTTAGTTTTTTCTATTGAAATGCTGAATCAAGCAATTAACTTTTTAAAATTTGCAGTAGTTATCATTTCTAAGCTATCGGAGAAGAGAAAGAAATTCAAAATCAACTTGAAGTGGTCCCTGTCGAAATGTTTGATAAACCAATTTGTATCATGACTGGGATATGTTTCATTCAAACAGGTTACAACATTCGGTTTTTTTTACGTCCCATATTTATAACAACACCCATAAATACTCTTATTTCTGAAATATATGTAGGGCCTTGTTAAGTCCACTTTTGCACTCTCAAATCTGAAGTGCCTAAAAGTTTATTATAGTTCATTGTAATGAAGTCATCTACATAATATTAGTCTTGGTGGCCAACAAATTTATGAATGCATCAGTAAGGAACAAATTTAACTAGTTAAAAGACTTGGCATTAGCATTGTGAACCAAAATCGATCTTTCTATCGTTAACCATGTGACAGCATCAGAAACAAATGTTGTTGGATCTTGATCATAGTCTTGGACATGGGTCTGCAAATTACGGCTCGCGAGCCGCATGCGGCTATTTCAGTGTTAAGTTGAGGCTCTTTCGATGTCGATTTGTGGCCTTTCATTACAATGAGCATGAAAATATAATATTTTTTTTATTTCAAAGAAAAATTAATATTGCAAACAGAATAACAACCACGAAAGTAGGAATAAAGTTAGTAAAGCGCCCGTATAATAATTACAGTAGTCAAATCAAAGCTATATCGAAATGTAGCTGCTAAGCTGGTAGCAACGTCATATCCAGTAATCCTCTCTACTTCATAGATCCTAGAGAAAATATTGCAAAGTGACTTAATAACATACAATATAAATACCACTATATATAATGTATTTTTTTTCTTCAAAAATAAAACAATCAAATGTAGCCAAAAACTAATTTTTACATGCTACGCCCATCTTCTTAGCACACATATATTTTATTACTATTTTTTTTCCTTCATCAAATTTAAATTGTATTTCTGAATATCAATAACAGCAATAATAGTAATTTAAATTTATGCTATTTTAACTGCTTACATGTAGAACCTTCATTTAAATCACACTCAATTCTGTTCCATTGCTGGAATCATTAAAAAAGTAACATTAACATTCATTTCTAATAATATTTAAAAAAAAAATAGTTTCGATGTCCAAATATTACACTGAAGAGTTTTATAAGGTAATAGTTGGTCTACCGGAAGTATTTCCTTTTTTTTATTTTTAGCTAATCACATTTACTAAACGTTAACTTTTACCGCAAATATACACCAGCCACGCTCGTGGTTTGTTGCACTGTATGGATTTTAAGGATTTTTTAATTCCAGCAATGGGACTCAACAAACAAATTGGCTATTGTAAAATTTAGTTTTTGAAAATATCTGCATCTTTGAAGTTTTAGAAAGGAAATCAGTTTTTTTTTCAATCGTATGTAATCTTTGCATATATTACCGTTTTAAGCGGCAAAGTAAGTGTTTTACACTTCAGTGTATATATTGTACACTAAAGAGTAAGTATTGTACACATCAGAGTACATATTGTATCAGAGTATGTGTTGTACATATCTGAGTATAGATTGTGTCAGAGTAAGTGTTGTACATACTGGAGTAAATATTGTATCCGAGTAATTGTTGTATATATCATAGTAAATATTGTATTAGAGTAAGTGGTGTACACATCATAGTAAATATTGCATCAGAGTAATTTATGAGGGCAAAGTAAGTGTTGTACAATTGAGTGAATATATTGTACACTAGCTATAACCGGCCACGCTTTGCCGTGGCTAATCCATATGTAATGTATTGAGAAAGTCCTTGTTTCTAATTATGTTTTTAAAAAAGACACATTTTAGAAAAATAATTATCAATCATTTAAAAATATAAACAAAGAAAAATGTGTTCTATCAAGTGGATCTTCGTTTCTAAATTTGTTTTGTTTATTAATGTAGTGATTTTAGATATGCAATATTTTTTGGTTGTACCATCATTTGTGTTTATATACAATTTTTCTGGTTTGCTGAATATAGACCAGGCAACATTTAATTGTCCATGCAAGAAGAAATGTGTTAATCTACACCATACAATTCTTAAGTATAGATTGAGCATTAATGAAGGTAGTTGCAATGCCAAAGAATATGGAATTGCAATCTTTCAAATTGAAATGGTTTGAATCATAGGAATGCAAGAAATGAGGACATCATTTCTGAAAGGACTGATAATGTTTTGCTTCTATGAAGTTACTCATCAATACTTTTTGCTTCTATGAAGTTACACAAAAATATTTTTTTTTTCTGGAAGACATTACCATAGCAGCACTTCGGCTGGTTGATAAATTGTAACATGATTGGCACATGCTGTCTACTGCAGCATATGCGATGGTATCTCTGGACATTTTCCGGAAGCATGAGTTATATTTTCTTTTTTTAGACAGGAAATGGTTTAATTTCCTGTCATATTCACCAAGCGAATTGTTTAATGGATCTGGTGGTTACCCTTGTGGGGCAGTACATTATTTCAGAGGCAAAAAACATTCTTGTAGTTTCTCTAATAAATGCAATGAGAGACACTTTAGTTTATGTTGATAGCTAACGCTAAACAATTTTAAATATGTGATTTTATTTTCGGCGTGCTTACGTGAATGAACGTCACTCTGTTACCTCTGCCCTCATTTGATTCTGATGCACATAAGCTTTGAAGACTGGTTGCATAGCTGACGCTTTTCTAATATAACAAACAACAACCTTAGTTAGTTCTTCCTCTGCTAGGCACTTTTTTGATTAACTTAAACAAATAAATGAAAATTGTATATATATATATATATATATATATATATATATATATATATATATATTTATTTATTTATTTATATATAAATGATAAAGCATTTCCAAATATTTCTTTTTTAATTTATAAAAAAAATATTTTTTTTTTAATTTAAACATTTTTTTTTTTAGAATACTGATGAAATAAACATTAGTTTGCACTCATAATACAATTAGGATGAAATATTTAAACCTATTTAAAAAAGGCGTAAATTAGAATGTTGGTCAGGCACACTGTATAAGGTATGCTTCAGACAGTAAACTCTCATGTTTGACTACATGTCCTTCAGATGCCCCAATTTTTCTGATTTTCAGTTACTCACTACATTGTCGAATATAACAGATCTTCTTCTGCTTGACATTTTTCGAAGAACTGCGAAATTTAAATTAATGGAACAGAAAATGGCGGTGCATTACAAAAAAAAAAAAACAACACCCACACAAATTTTAGAAAAATAATTATCAAACATTTAAAGCTGTAAAAAAAGTACGCAGTGGCTCCGGCACCAGCCAAAGCCATTATATTAGGGTATAAAGAACATGGCATATATAATTTATTAAATTTTTTTCAGAATTTTTTTTTGAGGATTAGGGTTAGGGTTAGGGATAGGGCTAGGGATAGGGGTAGGGTTAGGGATAGGGTGTAGAGCAATATTATCTATGGCTGGTACCCGAAGTAAAAAAAAAAATACGGGTTCGGTCGGACCGAACCGTAGCCACTGCGATAAAAGTATCTACTGCCGACGACTTCTGATTTTCAGTCACTCTCTACAATTGTTCCACTTTTCGAATTAAACCGGTACTTCTTCCGTTAGGAATTATTTTAATAAATGACGAAAGTTAAATTAAATAGTTATAAAAATGGTAAAACATTTTTTTTTTAAAAAGCCACACACAAATTAAAGAGAAATAATTAGCACAAAGTTAGAACAATAATTATCGATACTTAAAGTAATAAACAAAGGGAAATGAATCATCTAAAATGTACTCTAAAAAATACTGATGAAATAAATATTAGTTTGCACTCTCAGTACAATAAGGTTGAAATGTACTTACTTATTTATTGTGTAATTAATGTAAAAGAAAACTACTTCCCGTAGATTTTTTACAAAGAATAATCTCTAAAGTTAAGAAAACCATTTTACGATTCCGTTCGATAAATAAAAAAATATTCTGTTGAAATAATAGTTTACAAACTGAAGTAAAAATAAATATTTTACGACACCGTTTTGTTAACTGAAAAGAAATATGATGAAATATGAGTTTTTACTCGGCGGATTGGTTTATTGACCATATATTAGTTAGCACTCTGTGACTTTTAATTTACCTCCCGTGGTTTTATAAAAAAAAGATAAAGTGAAGTAAAGAAATAATTTTACCAAATCGATCGTTTAAATATTATTTTTGAATATTATTGATATGATGTCTATATCAAATATATATGCGAACATACCCAGTAATTTTCTAGAATTTCGTGTGCACATTTTAAGGTAATTGGTGAAGAACTTTTGGAGTTATGAATAGTAGCGTGAATCATCTTTCCATTTTTATTTATATAGACTAGAGAGTGTTTTACATATTAAAGATTGTAGCAGACTAAGTGATGTACACATCAGAGTAAATACTGTATTAGAGTAAGTGTTGTACACATCAGTGTATATTGTAAATATTGTACACTTCAGATTAAGTGTTGTACACATCAGAGTAAATATTGTATCAGACTAAGTGTTGTACACATCAGAGTAAATATTGTATCAGTGTAAGTGTTATACACATCAGAGTAAATATTGTATCAGAGAAAGTGTTGTACACATCAGAGTAAATATTGTATCCGAGTAAGTGTTGTACACATCAGAGTAAATATTGTATCAGAGTAAGTGTTGTACACATCAGAGTAAATATTGTATCAGATAAAATGTTGTACACATCAGAGTAAATATTGTACACTTCATAGTAAGTGTTTATAATTCAGACGGCAAAAAAAAAAGAGAACCAAGATCCGTCAAGTATTTTTTTTGTTATGATTATTATCAAAATAATTAACCGAATTATATTTGGTCCTAAAATAGATTTATCTTCACCAAAAGTAGAATTCAGCACATCATTGTCTAAACAGGTCGAATTTCATAAAGATCAGACAGTGGTTTACGACACTGTTCACATCAACATCGGTGGAGGATACAATAAACAGACTGGTGTATTCACTGCACCTGAAGTAAGTATATACAGACTGGTGTATTCACTGCACCTGAAGTAAGTATATACAGACTGGTGTATTCACTGCACCTGAAGTAAGTATATACAGACTGGTGTATTCACTGCACCTGAAGTAAGTATATACAGACTGGTGTATTCACTGCACCTGAAGTAAGTATATACAGACTGGTGTATTCACTGCACCTGAAGTAAGTATATACAGACTGGTGTATTCACTGCACCTGAAGTAAGTATAAACATACTGTTATATTAACTAATCCTGAAGTAAGTATAACCAGACTGGTTGATTAACTGCACCTGAAGTAAGTATAAACAGACTGGTGTATTCACTGCAACTGAAGTAAGTATATCCAGACTGGTGTATTAACTGCACCTGAAGTAAGTATAAACAGACTGGTATATTAACTGCTCCTGAAGTATAGACAGACTGGTGTATTCACTTCTCCTGAAGTACGGTAAGTATAGAAATAAGTAAACATTATTGTATTTCGTATTCTATATAAATTAGCAATAAATATTTTTAGAAATATTTAAGAAACATTTTATAGCTGTTATCGAAAGCGGCAGAAACCTGAATAGCTTCCGCCACCGTATATTTCAAATATTGCTATATATTAAAGAATGCAATATACAATGTTGTAGTAAATGAATTAGCACTATATAGATATTGCAATAAACAATTTATAGACAATGTAATAGGCAACAAAAAAGACAATGTAATACATCCAATTAACATAGCTCGTGATGTCGAAATATTATTTTTTTCTGCAAATGACACACACCAACTGTCACTGTTTATGAATTAATTGAAAGTGTGTTCTTATAATTGGTTATATATTGCATGTTAGGCGCGTGCATACTGAATGGAAATCAGCTCAGGTAAAAGCAAGATATTGTTCAACAACACAGATGCCATTAGAGCAAACATCATAATGAACCATTAAAAGCTGGTAGTACACAACCTCAAATATCTGGAAGCCATCTTATTCAACAACGGAAGAGACGAAGCAGAAATTTGAGTTATGATTGGGTCAGCAATAGCAGCAATGACTAAATTAAACAAAATTGTGACCAGCACAAAAAAAATAAAATAGCCCAATAAAAGAGCCTCGACTTTACATAGCCCTAGTTCAAAAAAAGGCAAGCATGGGTGTGAGAAATGAATACTTCTAGCAGCCAGGGGTGTGTGAAGTCCCTGAAAGGATGAGATGAAATCTCTTAGATCCTATAAACCACTAATGGGACGGTTTTTATGGTGCCCTTCTTTCATCCCCACCATAGCCGATAATGCAATGGACATGGAGGCACCACGGGAGATATGTCGGGAACTTGAGCCAAGACCTGAAAAATTTCCATGGTCCTCACCGGGGATCGAACCAGGTACCTTCAGGTCGACAGTCAAGCGTTCTACCGCACGACCATCCGTCCCCAGGGGTGGGGTGTCGACATTCCATCAAACGCCAACACCGACACCGTGGGGGGGTGGGGGGGACAAAGGGAGATAATTGTGTTTTTTTCCCTGTATATATCTTACACTATATATATATATATATATATATATATATATATATATATATATAAAGATGCACGTCTATTGGTATATTTATTCTTCTCCCTTTGATTATACAACCCATTTATGGCCCTGACCTGTCATACTACTCTTCTTCACTTTTACCGACCCATGGTTATCTTTCTCCACTCTCTCACTCCAATGGCCTTAAGGTCTTTCTCCACATCCTCCAACCATCTGCTTCTTGGTCTGCCTTTAGGCCTTTTCTCATTGGGTGTTGCCTTATATAGTGTTATAGGACCTCTGTTGTTTTCCATTCTTTCTATGTGCCCTGCCCACCTTAATCTATTCATTTAGATTTCAGCATTTATATTTAGTTCTTTGTACATATTATAAGTTCTGGATTGGTTCTACTTCTCCATTTGTTATTTTCTATTACTGTCCATATAATTTCCTAAATATTTTCCTTTCCCAAGTGCTTAGCATATTTTCTGCTTGTTTTTTGGAATTGTATATTTATACTTTATCGATATTTTTTTTTATATTTAATGTATTCTTTTAATAAACAATATATACTTTTCCTGGTTAAATATTTTGAGCTATGGTGAATTTTTTTACTTTTGTTACTGATTCCTTCAAAAAATCAATGTATACTTATAATCAAAATAGGAAAAAAAAATCAATAAGCATTTATTGAATGCAGTACTTGGTGATAAATAAAAAAAAATTATACACATTTAGGCAGGATCAGCATAATAACTTTTTGGACGCACTTGCAAAACTTATTTATCCCCAACCACATTCCATTTTAAGTTGCGAGAATTACTAGCTAATTCTAAGTCTTTAGCGTGAAGTGTTTTAAGCTGTATTTTAATTGACTGAATATATTTAATTCGATCATTTGACTTTTGAATACTACTAAAGTAAAACTGATACAGTTTCGAGATTGATCATTTTTTTTTCAATACCGAAATGGTAATATAGCACCCACAAACACAGTGGTCCCCAATCCCCAGTACCGGTCCGTGGATTAAATGGCACTGCACCGCCCAAGTAACATTAAATTATTTCATTTTTATTTATTGTAGTGTATTTCTCTCAGGAAAGTGCGACACCTACCCCTCTCGGGCCGCGGTAAAATTATCAAATGTCGACCGGTCTGCGGCGAGAAAAAGGTTAGGAACACTGGACTAACACACACACACCTCTTCTATGGCACCGGTAGCTTTTATTTTGTTTAAACAAAATAAAAATAGCCTTTGTATCTTACTAAGCTGCTCTTTCAAATCAACTTTATTTTCCGACCTCACCATGAATATACCTAATTTTATAGATGAATATAAAAAAAAAAAAACTTAAAGAAGGTATACTTATTTTGCAGCATGCATTGTACGGGCCTAATTTGTAATGTAATTAATAAATAACAAAAGTAAATACAAAAAATGCCCGAAATGTGCAGTTAAATGTGTTTATTTCAATAATTATGCACAGGGCGCAGAGCTAGACAGGTCTCCGAAATAGTAATCTTGAAAACAATATTCAGCTTCTACGTCCCGTTAAACGTTTTGATTTGACCCGCAGTACACTCCCCTTTTTTTCATTTACATTGATAACATTTACATTCATGTTAGCCTACGTCAAGTATTGTAAACACCCCGGTGATCTGCTCTATGTCCAGCCCTTCCATCAAATTTAACAACCTATTGCGGTTCTTCAATAGTTATAAATTTACATCCCTGATCTGCGATTTTCCAGCATGTCCATTGCGATGAAAAAAAAAGTTGTTAGTTGTACATGTAACATTAAAAGGTCACGAAAAATACTAGATATGGACATCAAGAGTAGCTGCAGTGAATACATTGAAGTAACAAAAGTGTATGGTTTACTTCAAAATATGCCACAGTATGTGGGATGTTATTTTTATAGTAAACCTGAAGCAGCCAATTCGCTACGTTTAATAAGTTTCATTTATGAGTAGGCTTATGCTTAAATATTGGTCAAGATTATTATTAACGATTGCCTAAGTCAGCAAGTCACTGCAAAGTACAGACATATCCAACAACACTAGAACAATGATGCTTGGAAGTTTATAAGTGGTCATTCAGAGAATGCAGAATGCTGAAATAAAATCACGGCAAGGGCTACAGACAATGTAAAAAATGGTTGTTCCAGACCTATTTTTAGAAAATAGAGAGACGTATGAAGACACTACATACTTAACAGTTAATAGAGGAAGGAATCGTTATTTTACAGCTGAATTAAACCTGACATATGTGTTGAAAATGTTTGTATTGTAATAGATGGGGGGGGGCGCCTCAACAGCTCCAGCTACGGACTGAGATTAATGTAGTGCATTGTGACGTAGATTGGTAATGTTTCATTCTGGCTGAGAGAAATTATGCTGTGGAGAGTGTGATCATTCTTTGAAGTTCTAATAGACTTGAAAAGGTTTGTATGTAATCTTTCTCAAACATGGATATTGATTGAGAGATGCAAACTAAAAAAATATCATGATTTACAATGATTGAGTGAATAACAGAGTGAACATAACCAATTGCCGTCCAATCTGCTTTCAATCACGATTCTGTTAATGTTGACAAGTTGTTGTAATGTAGAGAATCTCGCTTCGGAAAATAATACATTTGTTGATAAACAGATTTATCAGGTATTTATTTAAAAAGAAAAGGAAAAATTAAGAAAACTTTATATTAAAGATTTGCTAAAAACTATCTAACGTTGTTCTGGATTATTTAATTAAAGTTCCAGTATTTTTTGGGGGGAAGTTTTTGCGCCGACACCGAACCGACTGTGGACAAGTACAAATGCCGACACCGATTCCGGACAAAATACAAATGCCGACACTGACACCGGGCAAAGTACAAAGGCCGACACCGACATCGGCAAAAACTACCGACACCACCGACACCGACTCCCCAGCCCTGCTAGCAGCCATGCAAAGCAAGCTACATGCATACAAAAATAAATGTTTGAGAAAAACCCTAATAATCTACTACCTAGAACACAAGCCCGATGTCTGGTAGATAATATTCTCAAGAGCGGATCCTTAGAAAACGATTATGACAACATTTAAGTGACGTAAGATGACATGGTTTGGACATGTTTCAAGGAATAATAGCCTTACAAAAACTATTCTCAAAGGGACAGTTGGTTTTACAATATAAAATAATTGTCAGGACTATCAATAAATGAACTCAAACAACCGCGCAGGATCAACAACTATAGAGAAATATGTGTCTTAAGGTGGACATGAGTTACGCCAACGACCACACTGGTTAAGAGTAGGATAATTATCACATTGTCAGTTATATATGTTATACGCATTTTTAGCTATTATTTGTATTGAATTATACAAGATAACATTTATCAAAGTGCCTAAACTTGATATATATATATATATATATATATATATATATATATATTTATATATATATATATATATATATATATATATATATATTTCAGCGCGGAGTGTATTTATTTAATATAACAATTCTCCCAGTCAATGGAACTACATTAGTGCTAAACATGTTTCATAATCATATACGTGTGGCATCAGTTTATCCGACGAATGGTTCAGGAAGAATTAGTAAGTATCTTAGTTATTGGATTGATTTATTGCTTGCACATTCCGTAAATGAAAAAAAAAATCCATCTTGTTTCAACGTTATTAATTTGAGAAAAGCAATATTGCTTAGAACTTATTTGATTTATCACTTTCACATTCCGTAAATGAAAAATGTACATCTTGTTTCAACGTTATTAATTTAAGAATAGCAATATTGCTTAAAACGAATTTTATATTAGTTCTTACAAGTATTTTTATATGTAACTTATGAAAAAAACAATTAATTTTAAAAAATATGTACCAGTGCAAGGAAATATTATTTAAAAATATTCCCTTTTATTGGCATATTCGATTTATCGTGGCCAGATTAAGTAGAACTTATATGTTCTTTAGCCACGGCTGCTATATAGGAGTGAGTACTAATACAACATCCATTATAATCTCCGTCCGCCAACAATGTGGTATACTTTTAGAATACTTTGCGGACTATGAAGCTACAGTCTAATCGAGAAAATCCCCTTGGTATGAACCAAACTCCCATCACGTTCCTAAACAATATTTAACAAACAGTTATTTACCTAATTTAAATATAAGTTAAATAATAATCACAATAAAACATTTTGGTCTTCTTTTTCATTAGCATTCTAGTAAATATATTAAACTAATTAATGATACATTCCTAGGCTATTTATTTTAGTGAACTTATATAACTTTCACCAGCAGTCAAATCATGTAAGTGTCATCATCAAATAAAACATGTCACTATACTTAATTAATTCTGTCCCTAATTTCTAATAGAGTATATTTCACTAATAAATGTCATCTAGAAGTAACTATACTTGAGTATATAGGCTTCTAGCAACAATTTTCATTAGACAACTCTCTCTCTCTCTCTCTCTCTCTCTCTCTCTCTCTCTCTCTCTCTCTCAATCTATAAATTATCTCAGGGATAAATGTGAGCTCAGTCTTAGTCTCTTAAAGAGAGTGAAATCAAAATCGATGTATCCATAATTATCTGGGAATTTCCTTAAAGGACCATGACAAGTTAAATACGCGTCTAGTCCAACATGTGGTCCACCAACCCGGGGCACTGGAATAGTACATTTACCAGCATTCCTCAATTTCTCACAAGTGTCGAAATGGGATCTAACATTGGACATTAACATCCCAACATAAGTGCATATGTCATACTGGAAATTTGGTAACTGATCGATCCTCCTAAGCCCGTAACAAAGATTTTAATGACGGCCCCACTCAATATGAATGCGCAAATTTCAGTACGTCACCCTATTTTGTCAACTCAAGAACCACATAGTTCGTTTAAACTCTCTGATCTCGGCACAGTAATCCTCAAGCGAGCTCTTGTCCGCAACCACGGATTGCGATCGGGTATTGAAAGTCTTTGCCACCAGGCCGTTCCCTGGCTGGTTCCCTTTTGGGGTTGTTCCCATTGTCGGGGTTGTCGGTTAGTGTAATCAGCAACACAGGCCCCGTTTCTGTTGGGGATTGTTTCTACTTGTTGATAGTGCAATAGAAGTGGAGGTGTTTTGGTAGTGGTAACCTTCCAATCTATTTCACTCCCGATAATTATAATCAAGTCCAAATGGCTGATTCAAAAGATATTTATTGAACAAAATACAATAAAATTATGCATACAGTCCTTATATCACACGTTTCTATAATGGTTTCACTTTAGGTTTTAATAACACTTCCGATGACTCCGGATTACAAAAGATCGTATCAAATTTCACTCCATCAAAATACAAAAAAATAATCTCGTCCTCCTTCAAGGGTAACAAAAATCTTTGTTCCGTAAACATAAAAATCTGGATCTCTAGTTAGTTATATAAAAAATTGCGATCCGGACCAATCTACAAAATATACCTTTACATCCCCAAATCAACTGACGAGTCATTGGTACACAAGACCGAGATATACCTTTATAAATTGACTCCAACATGGTTTCCAGCCACTGGGACCATTCTTCTAGCCCTGTTATAGCCTGGACTACAGAGTCAGTCAGGATCTCGATGCTCAAATCAGGCTAATGTACAGTCTATATGCCACTACTTTCTCAACTATGTATGCAAACTTTGTCTCGTACGCACAGAATGAATCACATGGTCCAGCGAAATCTTTAACAAAACATGCATACAATATTTCATTTTCAGGCGCCGTTTGAAATGTGCCAGTGATTAGCCGGAGAGCCTGATTCTATACTACATCAAGTGTCTCTGGTGACAATCGAGACTCGTAGACTAACATTAGTCATTCTATTCAGCTGACTTTACCAACACACTTGTATATTTTTATCATCATCAAATGGTGTTGGGAACATATTTTCAAATAAAGAAGAACAACATATTAAATAATCTCAACGATCATACATTTAAACATTCATAGATAAACACTAGAAAAAAGGTTTAACAGATTTTGAAGTAAAGACAAAACAATGTAATTACATTTTATATTACCTCTGCAGGTGAACATGTTGTAAAACTTGCCGAAAAAAGCGACGAAATCCAAATGAAGTCAGGTGGTTACGGTATCGCCTATGCTGACAATAAAAAAAATTATAATTCATTTTCAGGACGTCTAATTTATCCCATGTAGGCTATTCTGAATTGGATTTGTATTATAAACAAGATGATTATAAAATATGTTAGATGTTTAGAGTTTGTGATCTAATATGAGACATTTTTTCCACAAACCCAAACTTTATTAAAGTCTTACAGCATTACGTTTTTTGTGCTTTCTGTAATATTGTATTTGTAGTTTTATATATATATATATATATATATATATATATATATATATTAATACTGACCATATAAGTAGATGTTACGAAGTAGGTTTCTTAGCACTTAGCACAATAGTTTACGTGTCTCAGGAACAAAAATCAGGGGGGATCGTCAGCTCAGCGGTCAGCTAGGGAAAGGGCGTGTCTTTGTGACCAGCTGGCTAATCCACTTATGTGACAGGTTACAATGTCAGATCCATAGGTGGGGTTTGTTAATTGATTGGGAGCAAAGAATGGGTACTGGGACTCAGGAAACAAATACCTATAGTTGAATGACCATCATACGTGGAATGAAGTTTCATTGTCAGTGGACCGGTCAGCAAATTGTAGGTGATGTTAGATCTATTTAGGAAGACCGTTACGGTAGAATTTACAAAGGGGGGGATGCTTAGTTAGAAAGTCTACAGTTCCCCTGTTTAGGTGTCAATCTCTTTTCCATCTCCCAAACCCGTCATATAAATTATCATGAGAGTAGTGTTAGTTGGGCTAGCCTTTGTTAGGGGTAATAAATCACTGATGCCAAGCCAATCGTTTGTTGTATAAAAGCTGGGACGATTTCATATGTAAGGGAGGAGACTGGAGAGAGACAGAGAAACATGAATGAGATGACTAGAGAGCCGAGTGAGAGCAGGAGTGGACGAGCAGGTCGTAAGCTGAAGTGTTGTATGTGAGAAGAACTGGCGTTGATACATATGAATAATACATTTGTTTTATCAGCAACAGAACCGATTTTGTTGACGTATTATCATCAGACCAGTGCATAAAACTCCCTCATGCAATTACATAGAATATTTTACTTACAATCAATCATTGTTTGAAAGAGAGAAATCAATATTACATTATGAAAAACGCAATGTATCAGTAGGCATATTAGCAATTTAACTTTGTAAGAGTGATGTCATTTCTCCTTAAAAAGCTTTAGTAAAACAATATAAAATATAAAATACAATTTTATTCATATATTTTGCTTTTTTAATAAAAAGAAAAAAAAACCCATTTAATTATTATTTTAATTGTTGAATTAAAACCAACTAAAACATTAACTGCTGAAAATACAATCACAGCTAAAACTGAAGGAAAAAAAAAAAAAAGCAATTTAAGTTTTTTCCTTTTCGGACAAAGGACATTTTAGCGCATTTTCGTGTATAGAGAGGGAAGTAATCATGTTGAATAACTGTTACAAAAATAAATAATGATTACGCCCCTTTGATTAGATTTTATTATTTATATTTAAAATATAAGCAAAAACGGTACATAAGGAACTCTTATATTTTCGCCCTGGGATGTCAGATCGCGAAATGTAGTGTAGTAAACAGAACTGTAGTGTAGTACTTATAGAATATTTTTTTGGTAACCGATGTTGTATTTCTTATAATTTGGTAGATGTTAATATGAGCATCTTTTTGCAACACAATATGTGGCCCCAAGGATCCATTAGCGGCCTGATATAATGATTAACTTCCATTAAGCACAAAGATACAATTGCAAAAAAAAAGAACATAGACAAAAAAATACAAAACGTGGCTTTTAGCTAATTAATGACAACTGGATGGATGAGTGTGGCTAAGTGTTATTTCAGTAACACGACATGTAATTATTATTTATATTTACTCGGAACTCAGGAAATACCTGATATTAGCTTTTCTGTATTCGCCCAAAAATTAACTTTCTATAAAGCACTCTCACGAAAATCCACAAGCTAACTGCTGAGACTTCAATAATTAACTTCACGAATCTAATAAATAATCTAACATCTACGAGAAATGGGACTGACTTAATGTCAATCCCTAGAAAGGGGAAACTACTCTACCGATCACTGCTCCGTTGCAACGTCGTTCTCAACGTCCACTTCTACCATATCTTTCCCATTCTTCATTACCTATTTATACAATACATCATATCACAAAACTATCCCTACGTAATTTAAAGAAACTAATCGACTCAAATAAATTTAAATTGGACCATATATATATATATATATATTAGGGTGGTGCTTAAGAACCACTAAAAATTAAAAACTTGATTTCTTTAGGTCTCACCCCTTTAAATTGTTCCTTTGGATGTAGAAATGTCTAAAAGAAAATTGGTGCTGATATCTTAATATTTAGAGGTAGCTCAATGAAGCCAAAGTTTAGGTAGGCCACGTTCAACAAGTAAACAGATCACGCTCTTGGAATTTTTGGCTTTTTTAATCAAAGATAGTTTATCAAACACAACATTAAATAGTAGAATGAATTATTAAACAAGCACAAGCAATCCTGCATCTACAATATTCTACCTGTAATTATAGTTCAATGTTATCAGTCCGATAAGAAGTCATTTTGACAATGTCTGTTTCTTAGTGTCTGGATAGGATTGTCGATGCTGTTGAACAGTCTGCAGCAGGAACTGAAGCTGCTCCTCATCTCTGGTGAGGAGTCCACTGTACTCTTGAATCAATGCTACACCCCTCTCTGCATGGTCGTTGACAACCTGAATCTGCCGAACGGTCTCCAAAGATCGCCGATAATCTTCATGGTTGGTCCACTCATCTGGAACTCTCGATAATCATCTCTTGGCTGCTGCTCTTGAATATGCTTCTGAGCAAATTCAATCAGAGAGTTGCTCACATCTTCTAGCGAAGTAGACACGTCTGAATTTGTTAATGAACTGCCAATGATCCGTGAAGCGTTTGAATAACAGAACCTCAGGAGATGAAGTGGCACATAGACAGACTTGGAAGACTGCGCCCAGAATCAGTTCCATAATGTGATGTCTGCAAGCAAGTGATAGAAGACCTCGCTGAAGTTTTTGCTCCAGCAGGATACAGGTACACTAATCCGACCAGTGTTGGAACTAGTAGTATCAAAGCACATGCCTCTTATCTTGTCACTAACACCCCAGTCTTGCAGAACTTGAAAGACAGCTCCGGCCTGTGCAGCACCAGTTCTGGAAGGCAGTTTCGCAACAGTTAACAACTGTGATGCTCCTTTCCCAGAAACAAATACAGGAAGTCTGTCGATGCATTCTTTATTTGTGAGATCCGGAATCAACTTTCCATCCCAATGCACAACCATATGATAATTAGCTTGGAACTCGGCTTTGAGATGTTCAGCGTACTGGGATCTGTGAAGCATTCTTTGATGGCGAACTGTCCAACGGTTCAGAGCCAGATCTAGAACATCGTGACCAAGGGACGTGTCTGTCTCAGCAATGACAAGTGTTGCTGAATTGCTTGGCATTTTTGTTCGATCCAGTGCAGCTGTTAATCGAGGTGTTAGAATTGGCTTTTTGCCTCTCCTTTTCTTAGCACTAGCAGGTGTTTGAGAGAATCAGCTTGCAACAGGTTCTTCACATTCTGTTGTTTTCCGCTCTGTGCTGTCATTCTCCTCAGCTGAGCTACTGCTACATGACGAGGATACAAGAACTGCTGACTCCAGAAGCCTCTTTTCCTGCTCTTTCATCTCTTGGTGTCTTAACATCATCCGCTGCTTTCTGTCTGCTGAACGTCTTTCCTTGTTTGATCTACCCCAGCCATTGCTATAAAATTTATCTCTTAACTATTTGTTTACTGGCAAATTGCCAAACTGGTACGTTGCCAATAGTTTCTAGATGGTGTAGGTAGGCCTATACTGTGTTGCTAATAGTTTCTTTGTCTAGGCCTACTAGGCCTGCTGTGTATTAAATTACTACTTCCGGGCCTATTTAAATGTTTTATATGCTTAGTACAGCAGTGTAGGACAATCCACATAACTTGAATTAATATTATACAGTGTTATACACACAACAACAGTGCAGTACACTATGTATTTTTATCACTGTCCAATACTCCTAAACTTTGACGACATTGAGCTACCCGTAAACATGAACTGAATACCTTAATATTTTATTTTAAGAGTTTCTATATATAAACGAACAAAAATAGGGGGTGAGAGCAGAGATTTTTGAAAGTTCATTTCTAAGCACCACCCTAATTTATATATATATATATATATATATATATATATATATATATATATATATATATATATATATATATCTTTTCTTAGTTCATTTTATAAGCAATAAAATAATTTTGAAAAAAAAATGACTAACTGTTATGACAGAATTTTAATGATTGAATAATGAGAAAATGTTAAAGAAAAATAGAAATTTAAGTTTTTAGTTTTTGCCAAGGAACATATTTTTTTTTCAAATGTGTTTATAAGTTTAAAATAATAATAATAAAAAAAAAACAACAACAACGGAGCTTTGCATTACGTATTCCAAATTAACATTCAATAATAGTTAAATTAAAAGACATAAGAGGTGACATAAATACACCCTCGGGCAGCACATTTATTTATCATTACGGAGGCAGCATTTTGAGAATCTAGTTTCGTAATATGTCACAGGTTAAGTCGTATGAATTGTTTGAATTCATAGTCGTTAAGATTTCTAAATACTTTTCTTTTTATAAATTTTGTAAAATAAAATTATTTTAATATTCCCAAAACTATTATGTAAAATTGGATGAAAAATAGTTTCATGAAATTAAAGTTAACTCATACTTCGTAAGAAACAAAAAAAAATGTGTTTTTAATGTTTTAGATAGATGAAGTAATTTTGAATCTACAAACTAAATCGATTCTCTTTGAAAATAGTATTAATAATATTTAGGCCATTCGACAGCCTAGTTCTTGACGAATTTTGAAGGGATACGGTCTCCTGTGGGAAAGTTTCTATATTTTGCTTACCTTTTTTAATTTTATCAATACGGAATATATCTCACTTTAAGGTCATGCAGTTTTTTTTTTTTTTTTTTTTTTTTTTGTTTTTAGATAATACGACATAGATCTTCAATTTATATTCCAAATAAATTCAAAGTATAACCAGAAGCGTTCATTACAAACATATATAATGTTGGTTGAGAGTGGACCATAATACATATTTACAGAAATAACACGTCGGATAATTGAAATTCATTTTATTTATTATACTTTTTTTTGGTTTTAAAAACATTCCACTTTTACAGCGTTAGTATTCAGACTAAAATATTCTATTTAAATAATTGCCAAACTACTTTTAAGCACAATATTATCATATATTTATATATTTGTAATAATAGTGAAATATTTACACTACTACTAAATTATTTGGAAAATATAAAAAAAATGCCTTGTATTACGATAATAAGTAAACCAACTATTCCGACTATTTTCTCTTGAATTACAGGTTTTCTAGTGAGATATAAATAAAAATAATAATATCATCCAATACAAATAATACAGTTATCTACATTTACAAAGAAGTTAAAATAAAGATTATGCTAGTCCTTATCGTATTACTATTTTTTTATACCGTTAACTGATATGGTAGTTGGTGGAACAAGTATAAACATCAACAGATGGACTTTCAAACTTCATTTATGTGTGCGTATAGATGTTGTGGCACCCATTTCCAATACAAGTTATCGGCCACTATATTTCCCGCACATTTTGCCGTTCACAATTGACTTATCTATTCAGCCATCAAACAATTACATATAAATAAACAGGCGTTTGTATAAAATTTTAAATACATTTATAATTGTTGGTTTTTATAAGACATGTAATAAACAATATCTATAATAAAAAGAATGAAAAAAAAAACAAGAAGAAGCAAATGCATTATAACAGTTGAAATATGTGTTTTAAACAGATTAGTCATTCTGACATGATTAAAAAACTGTACAACTAACGTAAATCTTTTATATGCTCAATTTTTACGCGACATTAATAGAAAATCATAACACATGTTCATATATAACACAAACACTAAATGAGTAGAACTGGGCTAACAGCTACTGTAGATTATCATCTCCGTCTTACTGACATGAGTGGTATTTATGTATGTTTTAAAAAGCTAAATAAATAGTTTATGTTGCTACTTTTTATATTTGGAGTAATACTATTTGAATATAATTGCTTTACCCACTTTACCGATTTCTACATTTTTAGTTAAACAAAGCAGATCTTAAACTGCATTAAATGTAATGGTGTAAACGTCTTCCTTTACCAAACGAGTCTGCATCTAAAGTACACAAGTTTATGTTTCCATATTTTAATTTAATGAAGTGATCTGAAAATGTGAACGGCCCATAAGTGTTTTACATGATCTGAGAGATTTCATATCTTTCTTAAAGGGAGCCTACACACTTCATGTTATGTAATGGTTAGCTTTTAAAGAGCGTGAAACGGGCCAAATAAACGTTCTACAATAAGAATTGGTGAGGGGGGGGGGTAAAAAGTTCTCATGTGATCGTTCAATTTGTTTAACCTATTAATTTAAGTTTTTACTTCATCACTTTGAAATAATTTTAGCAAAGACGAAGTTTAGTTTCTTAAATTTTGTCCGTACTTATACATAAGATGGTAAATTAAAATAATGATATTCATATTTTTACTGTATCGCTTGATATATTTACACTCTATACTCAGGTCCGTCGTAGGCTCTTTTTGTGGTCAAAGTATTTTTTTTTTATTAAAGTATATAAATGAAAAAAAAAAATCATAGAAGTGTTCGATAGTCTCACAAAGTACTTTTATGATAAATTCAGCACATATGAAACAAAGATGTTATGGCAAAATATTTAAGAATCTAATTACAAGTAAGCTAAAAAAAAAACCGGATGATCTTTCGAAGTGGTTTTTGATGAATACATCCAAATTCAAATAAGCTCATCCAAATCAAAATATGATAAGTATTTGTTTCTCTATTAGGATAATGTTCTTTTTTTAAATTGTCTTTGTTGTGTAGTTCAAACAATATTGCCTGAGCAATACTTTCGTTTATCGAAGTGGTTACGGTACCATCAAGCACCATTATATTAGGGTTAGGAATATGGCTGGAGCCCGTATTTTTTACGGGTACCAGCAATTATATTAGGGTTAGAATTAGGGTTTGGGTTAGGGATAGGGTTAAGGATAGGGTTAGGGATAGGGTTAGGGATAGGGTTAGGGATAGGGTTAGGGATAGGGTTAGGGATAGGGTTAGGGATAGGGTTAGGGTTAGGGATAGGGTTAGGGTTAGGGTTAGGGATAGGGTTAGGGTTAGGGTGTGGAGCAAAATCTATGGCTGGTACCCGGAAAAAATACGGAGACCCGCTTGATGGTACCGTAGCCACTGCGTTCGCTTATTTATACTAGTAGCTCTCGAGATAAGTAGCTTTTTCCACAACAAATCCCTAATAATGAAGTTGACACAAATATCATTTATTGGATATAAATTCATTAATTGTATAAAGCTTACATGCCTATCAATATCGCAACTTATAAATTATTAACCTAATTGAAATAGCTATTACGGACAAGTAAATATATCGCATTTATTACTTTTGCAATGGACTGAATAATTTAATCTGCCACATGTATTCAAAATGTATGGAGGAAACCCAACGCGTATGGTTAAATTGTTCATAGACAATCTAAAAACGCTTCTTTTAACTATGCACTTCATTTCAGGAATTTATTTGTTATGAATCAAGCCTTGTCGCACATAAAAATAAACAAATAAATAAATAAATTAAGTTAAAAATAAATAGTTATATTTTTTTGGCAGTTAAGTTACCCACGACTATTATTATTACTGAAGTACAAGAAATATATTACAAACACCATGTAATTAAGCGTAGCAAAAACGATTCTGCAACGTAGAGGATATTCATTCGGCGCTGTGTTTCCAGGATATTAATAAAACTTGACCAAAAGAGGACAGCATTGATGTCAGTACACACTCTCAATTATCTATATCTGTCAGCAAGTTAGCGACAAAGGCCTACGACAGACCTACAACAAACCTACATTAAACACCCACAATGTTCATTATATATGAGCACTTTACCCTTAATTGATATGTTAAAAAATAAAAAAAAACACAAACAAATTCAATAGAGTTATATAAATAAAACAGGAACAAAAATGTGAAATAAATGACTGATTAAATATTAGCATCATTAATTATATATGTATATAAAGAAACAATATAACTTCAACACTGATGAGTTTGTCTGCAAGAGACCAGTAATGACAAATAATACACTCCAAAACACTTCAAGATTCAATAGAAAAACCACTTTTTTTTAGGTATTCACGCCAAGGAATAATGACGTCAGAGATACGTTACACTGAGACAAATAAGGACGCATCACACGCATTTTAGACAATGAAACACAAGAAAATACTAGCAAACTCATACGCAAACCAAGCAATACAAACTAGTATTCCTCTAACCCCTACAATACGCATTACACAATGCACAGAGAAATGAAAAATCAATAATACATATCGATTTCAGTTAAATCACAAGTCATTTTCCAGTTTGAGTTATTGTATAGAAACATTTAATAATGCCCTTGAATTCGAATTTTTCGTTGATCGTCTAGTTCATTGTGGGTTTAGCGACACAATACAAAATACAATGTAGCAGATATATGGAAATTGACAAAAAGCATCAAGCATATAATTAATTTTTAATACCATCTTAATTATACACAACAGGATAAAGGATATATATTTCTTTAATACATGACATATTGCATACGCACACGGATGAAATGTATGAAAATATCTGACCACCAGATGACAAATAAACAAAATCAATAAATAAATGAATTATGTTGAATGTAAACCATACTGATAAAACTTAACTGGACTTTTTTTGTATTTAAAAGTATTGCTGGTTTAGCGAAATTATTTAAACTGCAAATACTACTAATAAAGTAATTTTCTTGTCGTCCGTCCGGCGGAGTCCGGGCAGAGTGGGAAATTATTTCTTAGTGGTCGAAAATGCCCTTGTTTAATCGTTATTTATTTTAATATACGTTATTAAGACAACATCCAAAGTTAATGCAATAAATACACATTTCATTTCATAGTACCATTTTTGTATGTTGTTTATTATTATTATTTTTTTTTTGGAAAGAATGTAATATAAATAATAGGATTAAAAATATTTTGTTAACGGGTCTATACTGTGTTGTTTAAATTTAGTATATAATAAAACATACACTAACTAGTAGTTGCCCGTTGCAATCGCAACTAAAGTTGTTTATCTCAATAAAATGTTTAATATGAGAATTAATAGGAACTATTAACACAGAATTCCAAGTACACAACAAAAAACTTAGTAAATAGCCAGTTTGAGCAACATCTGCCAGTGATCTACCAATTGCACCTAAATCATGGCTCGATGTCATTGTGCACTCATCCAGCAAAAACATTTCCGCTGCAAGTGTATTGTGCGCAAATTTGTTTTACTATCTTCTTTATTCAGAACCATATATATATAAGACTAGATCGCTTACGGGCTATGTAAACGTGTTATATGGTCGGTCCCAGAATTCAATGAGTATAACCTATTTATTTTTACAAATTCTTTGCAACTATGATGACGTAGTACGGAAGTACGCATAGATTGCACAAACAAATAACAAAAAAAAAAAATAAAGAAATGTACTCTTCTCTTTTTGAAGTTAGGGTCCGCACATAAAACACTTTTTCGGTCTCTGTTAAATAAGCATAAGCGATCTAGTCTATATATCTATGTTCAGAACTATTAACTTTGAATTCCTTGTGCATAATTATTTATTTTTTTTTTTTTCATTTATAGCTTCGGCGTTACCATTCTGCCACAAGTGCAGCCAGCTTCCCTGAAATGACGTGAAAGAGGATATCCGAAGTGAGGAATTTTTATATTTTTGTTATTTATAGATACATTGTACCATTTCAGAAATCAATTTAACTACTGAAATTATAAATACGATTAATTAGGTTAATGAGGTGCTGATGTATGCCACCTTCGAAATGTGCAGAAACGACCTACATTTTATACGTCATAAATTACGTATTACCCGTCAACGCTAGCCAGCCAAACCAAATAACCAACCCAACAAACCAACTAACCAACCAAACCAAACCAACCTAATCAACAAATGCAAACCAACTAACCAAACCAAACTAAGCACCATTAGGTAAAGATATGAGCGCTAATTTATGTCACCTGTTACGTTTTGCCCTTAATTCTATTAAAGTTAAAAGCAATGTTTCTATAAAAGTGCACTGAAAATGCAGTACGGAATGCAGTCCTCTTATAAAGAATGCAATCCTCTCCTTTTTAGTTTCTGCCTGCCCTAAAATGTGTCCTCATTTTGCGGCATTCTTTTCTATATTTGAAGGATAATACAATTACGTCAATCGCCTTGTTTGAACGATAACGTGTGATATGTCACATTTTGTACGGCAAAGAAGACGACAATAATCGATTGAAAAAAAAAATGTATTTGGCATAGTAACATTTTGTCTAATATTAAATGTATAATGTAATATTTTTTTTTATTAATCGTATCATTTTTATTGCAAATAATAAAATGCTTAGGTAATAAATGAAATGTATTCCCCTTACAGGTTTCGTAAATTCGTTCATCGTAAAAAAGTAATTTTTACATTGCTCTATTCCTTTAAAAAAAACAACAACTGTGGTCGTCTTAATATTAATGACTGCTATTAATTAAGTATATTTTTTTTTCTACAGCTGTTCCATTAAAACCTAAAAAAAAAAACGATTTGTCCTTAATTCTAGCAATGTTTAAATCAAAACAAAGCATTAAAAAGGTTTCTTAGATAACTGCAATGAAAAGTAAAAAAAAAAAAATACTTTATTATGACATTTTGCAGCTCGAAGGCACGATGCAGCACCCATCGGAAAATGACGTCATATAGGTTTCTTTTTTATTATTTATACAGACGGCGTTCCCATTTTGCAAAAAAAAAAAAAAAATCCATCGGGAATTGACGTCATTGTTTATTTATACCGACGGCTTTCCCATTCTGCACGCCGGACGGACGACAAGTTAGGTGCAAAATTAGTAGGATATAAAATAAGATTATATGACGTATTATATGAATATAGTCATCTCTCAATTCGACCATTCCATAGTTAACGTAAACAACTGAAAAAAAGAATAATTGTGACGTAGTTTAGGGTTAGTGTCAAAGGGAAAATATTGTACATAAGATATAGATATATTTTAGAAATAATAACAAACTGAACATTATAAGCATTACATTACCTTGAGATATTTATAATACAAAATTCGTTTGCTGTAAAATTTAAATTGTGGAAAATAATTAATTTTATTAATTGAACGATTTATGTAGATATTTTTCGTAAGATCGCTTCTCATTTAATAACAAATTAGACGCCATATGTAATTAACATTATTGTGTAAAATACATAAGAAATTTGTTACAGTAAAAATATATTCTTGGAAAGTATATATATATATATATATATATATATATATATATATATATATATATATATATATATATATATATATATTAGGGACTGGTAATCTTTCTAGAGCGTTTGACTGTACACCAGGGAAATAGACTTGTTGATATTAAGTGTTATAGTCAAATTTGATAGCGATAATCGCAATTAGGGGGCGAAGCTAGATGTTTTTGTTTTTCTTTTTTCAATATATTTAGGGGAGAGTTGTATGCACTTTTTACTGAATTTTAATAATTGAAAAAAAGTACTTCATTCAACTAGAGAGTACATCTTTTGTTTGACACTTATTGACATTAATAACTTTTAGCAATTAGGATGTCGAAAAAACCTGATGTGTGAGAACACTAGGGCAAGGACAACAATTTCATATACGCCAACTATATGAGAGAATGAACAGGGCTACCAATGACTGCATTAATATTATCCCTCCAGAATGTGTAATTATGGCGAGCTGTGTCTGTTCATGCGTTCACCCGATGGTCACATCGTTTAAGGGTATGTTGATGTTGTTCAAACTGTTCGTGAAGTTCTTTGTAATTTATTTTATTTTTGAAGTACAATTGTGTATGCAATGTATTAT
Organism: Bulinus truncatus; assembly: GCA_021962125.1. NCBI lineage: Eukaryota > Metazoa > Mollusca > Gastropoda > Planorbidae > Bulinus > Bulinus truncatus. The sequence continues at coordinate 1,161,973 of JAGDYQ010000202.1, read as the reverse complement.
GTGTTGGCAGAAGATTGTTAATATAATGCATTATGTGTTGGAAGTACATTGTTGTATGTAATGCAGTATGTGTTGGAAGTACATTGTTTAATGCATTGCATTATGTGTTGGAAGTACATTATTTAATGTAATGCATTATGTGTTGGAAGTACATTGTTAAATGTAATGCATTACGTGTTGGAAGTACATTATTTAATGTAATGCATTATGTGTTCGAAGTACATCGCTGTGTGTAATGCATTATGTGTTCGAAGAACATTGTTGTATGTAATGAATTTTGTGTTCGAAGTTCAATGTCTAATGTAATGCATTATGTGTTCGAAGTACATTGTTAATGTAATGCATTATGTGTTCCAAGTACAATTTTGTATGTAATGCATTATGTGTTCAAAGTACAATGTTTAATGTAATGCATTATGTGTTGGAAGTACATTGATAATGTAATGCATTATGTGTTCGAAGTACATTGTTGTATGTAATGCATTATGTGTTGGAAATACATTGTTAAATGTAATGCATTATGTGTTCGAAGTACATTATTGTATGTAATGCATTATGTGTTCGAAGTACAATGTTTAATGTAGTGCATTATGTGTTCGAAATACATTATTGTATGTAATGCATTATGTGTTCGAAGTACAATGTTTAATGTAGTGCATTATGTGTTCGAAGTACAATGTTTAATGTAATGCATTATGTGTTGGAAGTACATTGTGTATGTAATGCATTATGTGTTGGAAGTACATTGTTAATGTAATGCATTATGTATTCGAAGTACATTGTTGTATGTAATGCATTATGTGTTGGAAGTACATTGTTAAATGTAATGCATTACGTGTTGGAAGTACATTGTTTAATGTAATGCATTATGTGTTCGAAGTACATCGCTGTGTGTAATGCATTATGTGTTCGAAGAACATTGTTGTATGTAATGAATTTTGTATGTAATGCATTATGTGTTCGAAGTACAATTTTTAATGTAATGCATTATGTGTTGGAAGTACATTGATAATGTAATGCATTATGTGTTCGAAGTACATTGTTGTATGTTATGCATTATGTGTTCGAATTACAATGTTTAATGTAGTGCATTATGTATTTGAAGTACAATGTTTAATGTAATGCATTATGTGTTGGAAGTACATTGTTAATGTAATGCATTATGTGTTGGAAGTACATTGTTAATGTAATGCATTATGTGTTCGAAGTACATTGTTGTATGTAATGCATTATGTGTTGGAAGTACATTGTTTAATGTAATGCATTATGTGTTGGAAGTACATTGTTTAATGTAATACATTATGTGTTCGAAGTACAATGTTTAATGTAATGCATTATGTGTTGGTAGTACATTGATAATGTAATGCATTATGTGTTCGAAGTACATTGTTGTATGTAATGCATTATGTGTTGGAAGTACATTGTTAAATGTAATGCATTATGTGTTCGAAGTACATTGTTTAATGTAATGCATTATGTGTTCGAAGTACATTGTTGTATGTAATGCATTATGTGTTCGAAGTATAATGTTTAATGTAGTGCATTATGTGTTCGAAGTACAATGTTTAATACAATACATTATGTGCTCGAAGTACAATGTTTAATGTAATACATTATGTGTTCCAAGTACAATGTTTAAGGTAATGCATTATGTGTTCGAAGTAAATTGCTAAGTGTAATGTTATTTGATGATAGCTTTTGTTTTTAAGATAAAATATCATACTAAACAACTTTCAATTATTTCCGACACATTTCAACTTTCTCTATTTCTCAGTTTGTCAGCCATACATCTATGATAGAACCAGATCGGTTAAACCTTACTTTATGATAGAACCAGGCTCGTTTAACCTTACATCATAATAGAACCAGGTCAGTTAAATCTTAAATTTATGATATAGAAAGGACATGTAAACGTTATGTCCATGATAGAAACAGGAGAGTTAAACTTGTGTTGTTGTTTTTTTTTTTATTGATTTTTTCTACTAGAGGAACTTTAAACGAAATATTATATTCAACCACAATGAGATAAACAAACAACTGCAGCACAACATTTTTAAAGCAAGAAAAACAGAAGCGATACATTAGGTTTAAAGTTTTGTCTCAAATCGATTCTTAATATCATCAGAAAACCGGACTAAACTTATGTAAAATGAATTTACCGGGATTGGGTAGCAGTAATGACATGATTTTAAATGTTTTTTCAATAATTGTTGGTCGTGCGGTGCGGGTGGTCGTGCGGTGTATAGCGCTCGACTGTCGACCGGAGGGTCCCGGGTTCTAATCTCAGTGAGAACCTTGGGATTTTTTCAGGTCCTGGTGATAGGCGGCTGGGCGTTGTGCTGATCACATATACTGAGGTTATAGAAACAGATGAATTCTACACTTCATCTGCCCCGATGGCCCGTTAGGGTTAAGGGAACTTTACTTACTTTCTTACTATCTTCTAAAATATAGCAGTCTTTTAATCAACTGAGACAAAAGAAATCAATTATTTATTTTTCGTGATTATCTTTAATACCAAGATACTCGACTACACTAATTATCGATGAGGTCGACTGATCTAGCGAATGATTCCGTGTCAATGTGGAATGTGTGTTTTATGTGTTATCCTTTTAGGTGTGTTCAACGATCAATTTGTAAACGCATGTGTTGAAATTGGGTTGATTTTTTAATTGAAGGTATGTAATCAGAGACTCGAGTCCTCTTCTTCAAACATTAATGTTCTTCTATTTAGTGTTTTTTTTTTATGTTGTCAAACTACCAATTGCGAAGAATGAAAAATCGTAGGTACACATTAGCTACATTTACTCAGTCAAAAAATATGGCTGCTGATTAACGGCCTTAATTCGCGAAGAACGCGTCAAAAATCGCGACGAAAATTCTAAATGCAACAGATAAATGCGTTAATTTCACCAAAATGTTGAATGTTCTCCAAATCGATAAATAACAGAATTTCACTCAACAGTTTGAAGTTAAGGTCCGTACACTTATTAAGTAAATGTACCAACCTACTATTTCACAGCTTTCTCTCTCACACACACACCATAAACCCAGGTTTGTCGACGAAAACCCAAATTGTATTATAAAATAAAGATGTCGTTTTATATTGCACTTAGACAAGTTAACCTCCTGCTTCCTTCTCTGTATATGTAATAGGTTGATGTTTTATTTACTATTTTACATTATAAACTGTAGTGTATTGGTGGAGGTAAAAAAGACAACAAATGTATAATTAACCCGCTTATAAATAGGTCAAAATAACGAGATGCAAGAATTTGTATGTCGTCATTTTGTGAGCATAATTTTTCGCATTTTGATAAAAAAGCATCTCGCTGGTCACATCTGCAACATTTGTACTAATAGTTTCCAATACCTCTTAATTAAGGTCTATACTAGGATGATGCACACATCTGTACACGAGTCAGTGGTTTTATTTTTCAGAATTTGTGTCACTATGAGCTCAAATTAATATTTTATATGGAGTTGTTGATTAACTGCAATTCAAGCGTTATTAATGCAGTGAAAATGCGTGATGACTTCTTTTTAACGCTAACACCTAAATGCATTACTTTTTACCCGAATGCCGTTATTTTAGCGATGCGGAAACAGAATAAAAAGTAAATAATCCAATTATATATTCAGAAATGTATTAGACACGATTAAAAAAAGCAAGGAAAAAAAAAACCCGAACACAGAAACTATCACGTTTACATAAAAATCAAGCAGCTATTTGGCCTTAAATCAATAGAATTGTCATTTCATAATTCTAATTTATTACCTTTGGATAGTTAACACACATATGCTCCTAGTTAGATTTACTGGTTCCATATTTTTTTTGAAAAAATAGAACTTGTGCCAACTTGTTTTTGGACATAAGGGTAAGGTGGTTGGGAAAGTCGTAAGTAACGTCATCTTTGTGGGAAAAAAGGCTGATATGTATGTCAAAAATGAACTTGGGTTTAGAAAGGGTGCGAAATAAAAAAAAATAAGTTAATAATAGGTGAGAACTATTTTCTGGCTATATTATTTTTTTTGAAGAAAAGGTACATATGAGATATATATGACGTATACATTTTTAGGGTAGGGAAGTAGAGGAAAGGTAAACAAGACTTAAGTGGGGAAACGTGTAGCAAAATATGACAGGGAAAAGGGGAACATGGGATTGACATGCGTATTAAGTACGGAAACTACAGTACGAGGAAAAAAAACATGTTTGGTATTGTAAAAAAAAACCAAAAATCTCGTTTCACTTGACTTGATTGATAAACTGGTCTCAATAGCTAATCCAAATGACATATATGAATATAGTTTATAAATTTGTTACATTTAATTATACATCTTTTGTCAATTAATCTGTTTTGATTTTTTATTATACCAATTTTATGTTTGATATTATGACATACTAGTTTGAATACAAACAAATCTATGATAATGTGTCGATTAGTATGTGCATTACTTATCGATAAAAAACTTTATTCTTGCGTTAATTTTGATCAATCATTTAAATTGAAAAGCAGTTCAAAAATAAACACATGATGAGAAATACCATTGAGGGTCTATAACAGTCTTTAATGAATTATTTTGCGTAACTTACAAGAAAAATAGTTCATCTGGCTCGGCCATTTTTTATTGTATGAATGGGCGAGTTAGGGATAGTGTTTTTCATATTTTTGTTGCCAAAACAGTCATAGTGCCATGTTTACCAATTACTTTTTAAAAATGTGATATTTTCTTAGCCTCATATGTCGACACATTTTTTTTTTCGAAAGTACCGCTTTCCAAGCAGGCAGTCAAAAAACTTCATTATCAAAAATATTTCTATTGGTAAAACGGGTCATGCAATTTAAAAGCATGAGCGAAAAAAAAGCAAACGAAATGGTAGGAAATAGTCCATTTAAAGTCTGATAAAACGGCTTATTTTTATTGGCAAACTAAAAATGAATGTGTTTTAACGTCACACACACACACACACACACATAATTTATATATATATATATATATATATATATATATATATATGTTGTGCGTTTAATCTAATTGATACCAAGCTTTAATTGTAGACAAAAAATTATTTATCGGAAAAGATAAAAATCGATCTTTTGATTCGAACTCGCTGACCTCCTTACACTTATACAAACTATTATCAATTTCTGCAATTTTTTTGTAGAATGAGCCGTAGGCGTCTCCACATCCATTTTGGCGTATTCGATCTGCAAAACACGCCCCGATTCTGTTAAAATACCTGAGGACAGACATAAATACACTTATAAGATGTAGTTTTCGCTGACCGTCGTGCGAAAAAGGAAATGATCTTAGAAAAGATGTAACTATTTATGTTCACTTCTTTCTAAATTGTTGTATTTATTAAAGACTTTTCATATTTTTTGTGAGATCTTCAGTGTATTTCTTTGTTTTTACTTATATTAACGTTAAGCCATGACTTAGTTAAGTCATTATTGGTGAAATGACACGATTTGAGAAAAGTCTTAACTGTTGTTGCCATGTTTGTTGTAAAACTATGAACTTGCAAAGCCATGATTGTATAATGCCATATTGGTGTAAAAGCAAACCTTGTGTAAAGCCATGATTTATGTAAATCTATGATTGTGAGTCATGATTGGTGTAAAAGCCAAATTTTCTTAATTCGTATGTTGTATAATGTCATGATTGTGTGTAATTATTGGTTAGAAAGTCACGCCTGCCTACAGCCATGCTTGGTTTACTACCCTAAAATTAGTGTAAAACCATTATGTTGCCCCAGGATTGTGTAAAGTCATAATGGTTGTAAATATAAGATTGCGTAAAGCCATAATTGGTAAATAGTAATAATATATTGAAAATTTAATGTACCATTGTTTCGATGACACCAAACACAAATCATAATGGTCAATGGTTTAATTACTTTTTATTCATCTGCGCTAATGATACTATTTCCGGTAAAAAAAAAAAAGGTTAACTTGTATTTGTAACATTAATGTGAATTTGTTTAACGTGTTTTGTTTTTTCTGACGGTAAATCTGGTTCTAATATAATGCAATGCTTAACTGACCTTGTTTTATCATGATGCAAAGTTTAGCTGACCCGGTTGTATCAAGATGCAATGTTTAAATGACCTGGTTTTATCATGGATGTAAGGTTTAACTGACGTGATTATATCATTGATGTAAGGGAAAAACGCATTCTGAAGTCCGGACCTTCATTTTTCTTAGTTTTAACAATCAATGCCATAATGCTGATTTTTTTTTCTATATTGGAAGAATGTGTTTACAGTGGACATGGGTAGACACACACACGCAAGAACGCAAGTACTTACGGGCATGGCCAGCCAGGTCCATCTGCCCAAAATGGGCAATAGTCCATATTATGTGCTATTATTAGACCTATGTGGTAGTCATCGCACAGATTAGAGCTACGCATCAATGCAATACCTATAATAGAAATACGATTTTCAAAGTAGAATGATACTTATAGTAGTTAATAACACAGAAGAATACTTATCGTTAGCCGGATAGAACAATACTTATAGTAGTACCTGATAGAAGAATACGTGTAATAGTACCTTATATAGCAATATTTATTGTAGTACTTGATATAAGAATACTTATAGTAGTAACTGATAGATGAATAGATTTAAAAGTACCTGATAGAAGAATACGTATAATAGAACCTGATATAACAATATTTGAAGTAGTACCTGATATAAGAAAATTTATAGTAGTAACTGATATATGAATACATTTAGTAGTGCCTGATAAAAGAATACTTATAGTAGAACCTGAAAGAATAATGATTATAGTAATACCTGATAGAACAATATATATATATATATATATATAGAGTGAGATGAGAGGGAGGGGAGAGAGTAAGGGAGGGGAGAGGGAGAGAAAGGAGGGAGGGAGGGAGAGCGGGGGTAGGGAGGGAGATCGAGGGGAATGAGGGAGATAGAGGGTGGGAGAGAGAGGGTGGGAGACAGGGAGGGAGAGATAAAGAGAGAGGGAGGGAGAGATAAATAGAGAGGGGGGGCAGGAAGGGAGAGAGAGGAAATAAGGTAGGGCAAAAGGGGGAGGGAGGGGGAGGGAGAGAGAGAGGAAGGTAGAGAGAAAACAAAAGGTTAACAGAAAAGCTTATTTTAAACCCGGGCAAAGCCGGGTACTTTCAACTAGTATATATATATATATATATATATATATATATATATATATATATATATATGTCATAACTTTGTCATATTTACTGTGGTCGGTACATGTTGTGAGTTTGTAGTCAATATAAAATTCTGCTAGTGATGGAATAAGTGAAGACAAGTTAAAATGCTGACAGGTAAAAAGTAGTTAGAAAGAGGGACAGTGTGTGTTAGGACAGTTTGAGAGAAAGAATTTTTTTTTTTTTTGAGAAAATTGTAAAAATAGGAGCTGGGCAAGTAGTGTGAAATTATGCAGATGATAAGTTTTGTACAGACATGAGTATTGTGTTAATGTGTGGACTATTCAAATTGTGAATTTCCGTTGCTTATAAAGCTGTTTATAGGTGATTATTGATGTTCCCGATTTATGTGTTATTTGTAGATGTGTACATTTAACTTGTACATTAATACATGGACCTCGGCTAAGAAAGTATTTTGTGATTTATGAATGAACGTAAAAAGGTGTATCTATTGTTCTAGTCCTTATTTACACTCACAAGTACAGATGAAGGGGACTTGAAAGTAATAAGCTCACCATACTCGAAAGAGTAATTATATATATATATATATATATATATATATATATATATATATATATATATATATAATTACTCTTTCGAGTATTGTGAGCTTATATATATATATATATATATATATATATATATATATATATAAGCCGATTGTTGGGAGAGAAATGAACAAGTCGATGTTGAAAAAGAAAAGTCACCTTAACACAATTTTGACATTAATGTATGAAATTAACACAATTTTTTTTCTTGCACCGAAAAACTAAAACAGAAAATCATGCAAATGTACTGGCTTAACAAATGTAAAATAGAAACAATAGAGTGCATACCTTTTTTCCCCTCATCTGAGCACAGAAACTTATTAATGAGCCGACGTTTTTCAAAAAAAAAGATATACTTGGCGTCTGTGCATTTGTTCTCCTGCTGTTTTTTTAAATAACATTCATATATATCGTCTTTCTTACTGAAAAAAAAAAATAATATTTTAATAATGTTGGCAACCTTTGAAGATAATTTATGGGTTACCCATTAGCGATCGTAATAAAAATGTGTTATACATCTGAAATATCTATCGAAAACATCAAGAGTTCGAGCACGAACGAAGTTCACAATGTAGACCACACAATTATCTGGGAGTAAAAAGACATATATGCACTTTACTAGCTTAAAAAGGGCATGGCTATAATAGAAACACGAAGCTCAACTGTATCAGACACATACGACAATTAATTTCTATTTAATTCTTCATATATTTTAGTTGTGTATGGCTGTTAATTGTAATATATCGTTTACATTTAGCTCCATCTGTACATGTATGTTAATGGCTGTTACTAGTCATGGTATATTGCTATAGCTCCAACTATCTTGGCGTCATGAAAAGAGGCCTGTGTTCTGTGTTAAATTCAATTTAAATAAAACAGAATTCGGGAAATTGTTGCATTAGAAGAAGTTTTTTTTTTTTTAATAATATTGATTCTTGATTCGATATTTCTTTTTTTTTTTTTTTAAGTCTATTTTTTTTTAATTTAAATAGGTTGTTTTGGTTTTTATTATAAACGTAAAAATATAAAATATTAAACAGTAATAATAACTAGGGCTGTACCGGATTGTAATTTTTAGATCCTGCAGGATCGGAACCGGAATTGGATTTAATATTTGAATCCTGCCGGAATCGGAAAAGGAACCGGATTTTACCGAATTAAATAGTATTTTTTCCGAAAAAAGTAGTAATTTCTCGCATAACATAAAAAGATATAAGAATAAAAATAAAATAAAAATTTAGTTTTTAAGTTCTAGATAGTAAAGATCAGTATTAACATTTTAGATCTTGAAGACTGTGACTAAAACCCCTTCCCTAATTTTGAGTTAAGAATGATAAATCTGTCAAAATAACAGGTTCTTCTTTTTAAAAAAAAATATTTTAATAAAGCTGTATCTAATTTAACTCGGTTTCTATTACAATAAAACAAAGAAATGTATAACATATTTTAGAAAGTATAATAAACATGTTTATTAATAAATGAATTCCAATATATATATATATATATATATATATATATTAGGGTGGTGCTTAGAAATGAACTTTCAAAAATCTCTGCTCTCACCCCCTATTTTTGTTCTTTTATATATAGAAACTCTTAAAATAAAATATTAAGGTATTCAGTTCATGTTTACTGGTAGCTCAATGGCGTCAAAGTTTAGGAGTATTGGACCGTGATGAAAATACGTAGTGTACTGCACTGTTGTTGTGTGTATAACACTGTATAATATTAATTCAAGTTATGTGGATTGTCCTACACTGCTGTACTAAGCATATAAAACATGTAAATAGGCCCGGAAGTGGCAATTTAAATACACAGCAGGCCTAGTAGGCCTAGACAAAGAAACTATTAGCAACACAGTATAGGCCTACCTACACCACCTAGAAACTATTGGCAACGTGCCAGTTTGGCAATTTGCCAGCAAACAAATAGTTAAGAGATAAATTTTATAGCAATGGCTGGGGTAGACCTGACATTATCTGACAAGTAAAGACGTTCAGCAGACAGAAAGCAGCGGATGATGTTAAGACAGCAAGAGATAAAAGAGCATGAAAAGAGGCTTCTAAGTCAGCAGTCCTTGTATCCTCGTCATGTAGCTAAGCTGAGGAGAATGACAGCACAGAGCAGAGTACAACAGAATGTGAAGAACCTGCTGCAAGCTGCTCATCTCAAACACCTGCTAGTGCTAAGAAAAGGAGAGGCAAAAGCCAATTCCTACACCTCGATTAACAGCTGCACTGGACCGAACAAAAAAAAATGTCACGCAATTCAGCAACACTTGTCATTGCTGAGACAGCCACGTCCCTTGGTCACGATGTTCTAGATCTGGCTCTGAACCGTTGGACAGTTCGCCGTCAAAGAATGCTACACAGATCCCAGTACGCAGAACATCTCAAAGCCGAGTTCTAAGCTAATGGTTGTGCATTGGGATGGAAAATTGATTACGGATCTCACAAATAAAGAATGCATCGACAGACTTCCTGTAATTGTTTCTGAGAAAGGAGCATCACAGTTGTTAACTGTTGCGAAACTGCCTTCCAGAACTGGTGCTGCACAGGCCGGAGCTGTCTTTCAAGTTCCGCAAGACTGGGGTGTTAGTGACAAGATCAGAGGCATGTGCTTTGATACTACTAGTTCCAACACTGGTCGGATTAGTGTACCTGCATCCTGCTGGAGCAAAAAAAAACTTCAGCGAGGTCTTCTATCACTTGCTTGCAGACATCACATTATGGAACTGATTCTGGGCGCAGTCTTCCATGTCTGTCTAGGTGCTACTTCATCTCCTGAGGTTCTGTTATTCAAACGCTTCAAGGATCATTGGCAGTTCATTGACAGAGCAAACTATGAAACATCTCTGACAAATTCAGACGTGTCTACTACGCTAGAAGATGTGCGCAACTTTGATTGAATTTGCTCAGAAGCATATTCAAGAGCAGCAGCCAAGAGATGATTATCGAGAGTTCCTGAAACTTGCTCTGCTATTTCTTGGGGTTGTGCCTGACAGAGGAGTGCACTTCATTGCTCCTGGAGCAATGCACCATGCTGGCTGGATGTCGAAGGTTCTGTACAGCCTGAAGATATGGATGTTCAAAGGGCAATTCAGACTGACAACCAAGGAAGAGAGAGGTCTTCAAGAGATGTGCATCTTTATTGTACGTGTCTATATGAGAGCCTGGTTCACTGCTAATCTGGCAGCCGCTGCTCAATACAATGATATGCTGTTGATCCAATCAATTCTCAGCCACTCCGGAATCAACAGAGCTGTTTCCAGTGCTGCATCCAACAATTTTTCAAAGCACCTCTGCTTTTTTTAGTAACTTGTAGTGCTTTTTGATTTTTCTGTTATTTGTCATGAGATAATGAAATAACAACAAAAACTGAGTCATTCTAACATCATTTACTACTGCCTCAAGAGGATTAAAAATGGTGATAACTGCCGATTTTCTCGTTTTTGTATCTGTCCCCTGAATTGGTTGGGTTGGCATTCTTCGAGGATCAGGCATCGGCGGAAACAAAAAGATGCATGGTAAATTCTATGAATGAAAGCGGTAATGAGGAGCCAGAGGACATCAAGCTAATCTCTGTTGATTTGGAATCCTTCAACAACAGGAGGCTCGAGGACTTCGTGTCGCCAAAGTCTAAGAGATTCTTTGACATGATGGAGCTTCAGACTGGATTCCTGGATGCTGACCCAGATGAGTGGACCAACCATGAAGATTATCGGCGATCTTTGGAGACCGTTAGGCAGATTCAGGTTCTCAACGACCATGCAGAGAGTGGTGTAGCAATGATTCAAGAGTACAGTGGAATCCTCACCAGAGATGAGGAGCAACTTCAGTTCCTGCTGCAGACTGTTCAACAGCATCGACAATCCTATCCAGACACTAAGAAACAGACATTGTCAAAATGACTTCTTATCGGACTGATAACATTGAACTATAATTACAGGTAGAATATTGTAGATGCAGGGTTGCTTGTGCTTGTTTAATAATTCATTATACTATTTAATGTTGTGTTTGAGAAAATATCTTTGATTAAAAAAGCCAAAAATTCCAAAAGCGTGATCTGTTTACTTGTTGAACGTGGCCTACCTAAACTTTGGCTTCATTGAGCTACCTCTAAATATAAAGATATCAGCACTCATTTTTTTTCCTAGATGTTTCTACATCCAAAGGAACAATTTAAAGGGGTGAGACCTGAAGAAATCAAGTTTTTAATTTTTAGTGGTTCCTAAGCACCACCCTAATATATATATATACTATGGCACCACCCGATAGCTTATTTTTCTTTAGTTCTATATAGTGACGTCACCGAACAGTGTTATTTCATTCATACTTTTATTTAAACCATTATCTGACTATTTCTCATAAAAACGCAAATTAAAATGCATTCAAATCTAAATCAATATCAGTTTAATGTTTAATTATAAAAATGTAATTTCAAGTTATTTATCTAAATATGCGAGGAATTTTATCCAAATCGTGACAAAATGCACGAAATTAAAAAATGTGTACAAAAATAAATTATTTAACTATTTTTAGATCGTTGTCTGCTCTTGAAAGAAGTTAAATTTTGGTAGCTAAATATAATTTATAGAAAACACGGAATCAAAAGTAGCGGAAGATAAGGTGTCGTATTACTAGACCAGGGGTCAGCAACCTTTTGAGACGGAAGAGCCTAAAGTTATAATTTACAATTTTCTCAGTTTTTAAAGAGTCACTAAATTTGTTGTTTCAATATTATGGTATTTGATTAGGGCGCAAATTGACATCGAAAGAGTCGCATGCGGCTCGCGAGCTGCAGGTTGCTGACACCTGTACTAGACTAAATACGACTCCAATCTTCATTTTTAATATATGTTTACTTATATATAGAACTAAAAGCGATCCACGTTATTGTAGTTTTAAAAAAGAAAAGTTAGTTATTGTTTTAATTTAATTGTATAGCGCTAAATATTACAAAATTATGTTGCGCTAAAAAAAAATTCTTACAAATTTCAAACAACAAAGAAATCCGGCTTAAATCCGGCACATTTTAACCGGAACCGGAATCGAAACCGGATTTGTTAAAACTGCCGGAATCCGGTTTAACAGGAACCGGAATCAGATTCCGGTACAGCCCTTATAATAAAATAGTATCCTTCAAATTATTGAACATATTAAATATGTTCATAGACAATGTTGACAAGCAAACAACAAAAATATTACAAAATCGAAAGAAAACAAATGCGGGATGGCGATCAGAAAGGCACCACAAATGATAACGTCAATGATGAGAAAGATAATGATATTCCAGATCAGGATGCTGAAGATGATGAACTGATTGTTGCAGACTTCTCCAGCGATGAGGAATGTTCCAAAGAACAAAACATATATCAATATGAGGAATTATGCAAAGCAGTGGATCGATGTAAACTAAGCAATAGGGATACATGTATTATCGTTAATGCTGTGTTGAAGGACTTAAAAATGTTAACACCATTTACAGCTCTAGATCCAGCAAAGATGCGTCGACATAAAAAAATTTGGAGATAGAGGCAGCCAAAGAAACATACTGATGAGAGCAAAGATGGTTAACAAAAGCAAACAGGATTTTTGCGATCTGTCTTGTCAAAGTTGGGCTAGAAATTTTTTCTATATGATACAACTGTTTCAGAACCTTGATACTGCTGATCAATCTATTATATTGCCTGTACTGGAAAGTAACTGCTTCTTTGCACATCCAGAAAACATTCTATTGGCTGCAGTTAGGACAATGATGAAGAAATTGGAAGGTAAATTCAATCATAACAGCACGGCATAAACCAGCTCCATGCAGAGTTAGAATTTTCAACAAAAATGACATAATCCTGAATATTGCAGCTAAATCATATGATCAGATGATTAATTGGGATCTTTGTGCAGTGAAATCCCCTCCTCTGCTAGAACATATTTGTGATGATGAACTTAAACGCAACAACCCTATCATACTGGATCAAATTCCCTGTCACTCTCAAGCTGTTGAAATAGCAATTTAAAAAGTTACTGCTGTTAGTTTGAAAGTGTATGGACATAGCTCTCTATATGGGATGGTCTTGCAAACAAAGAAATCATCCGAAAGTTGAAAGCAAAGCAAGTTTCCTATGACAATCCGTAAACAGTATTATTCATATGTACATTGTATATTTTGCATGAACGATTTATAGATTTTACAATTTTATATTACTTATACCAAACATTCTAAATGTTGTAAATGTCTTAAATTGGCGGGTACCCGGGTCAAATCAATAGAAATAATTGTGTGCAAAAAAATATTAAATATTAATATTTGTGGGTGTGGCATGCCGCCATCTTGAAATGTATGACCTTTTTGTGGCAAATATTTCTGAAATATTTATAGACAGATTCATACAAAATGTACATTTTTATAATTTTTATAGTTAGGAAAGCTTACTTTAGGAAATGTCAGAGTACATTTTTGATAATGTAATACATATTTTTTTTATAAATTAAAAAAATGTGTATGTTGAAAATTAGCAAAAAATGATAATCTGAAAATTAAAAATATTGCCAAAAAAAAAGGATTCAAAATTTCTTGAAAAGTCTCTTACATTCTTTAAATACACCTCTTCTAAATATAAATTAGACGTTTTATCAAAATCTGAAATGTTTTTTTTTTTTTTTTAGATTTTCTTGCCACAGAAAAGCAAAATGTCAAAAATATTTTTTTCAGAGAAAAATGACTTTTACGTTTTTAAATTATTGATGTTTCTGAATGAGTAACATTCTGAAAATACATTTTAATTGGACAAAGTATTTTTTTTTCTGCAATGTAGTTAATTCATAGTTATTATTGACACGTTTTAGTATCTAAACTTGTTAAAAAACATTTTTTTAGACATGGTGCCACCCCCAAAATGTGTTCGTAATGTTATAAGAATAAAATTGGCAAAATTTGAATGTATTCTGATAATATTTATTGGTAGCTCAACAGTGTCAAAGTTTTGCAATAATCAGTGTTTCTTGATATTACCATACGGTAATCGGTAATCCTGCTGTACCACAAAAAAATCAAAAAGTTATATTGCTGTAAAAGAGAACAAAATAATGTTTTGTACATATCACTAGAATAGTATTTTAGGAACATTGAACTAATAAACATAAAAAGTCAATTTAACATAGTTCACTCTGAAAAATCACTATTCACTAATTGCATGTCTTCAGGTTCAAGTAATGGTATTCTTGCTGGGGCTGGGACAGTTTGGGTGGACTTGTTAGCATTATGAAAGTCACGACGGTGTTTTACTACAACGTGTAACAAAAAATGTTTATGTTCCTCTTAATTGAATGGTGGTACTTCATTGGATGCGTAAATCAGGCAACTCCACGCTCGGCTTCATCATTGACGACTTTCAAACTTGCAGCTTTCTTCTGGCCAACAATGTAGTTGTTATCAGTGGCCCATGTGTCTGGATTCGTGGTCATGAAATCTTGTGGTATGTTCAAAGCTGTGAAAAGTTTTCTGGTGTGTTGCATTACACAATCAGAAAGTTTACTTTGTTGTAATGTTAAACAGAATGTTATTCTGCGAGGATGTTATGTTGTTATCTTGTCAAGTGCTGCAACCATGGCTAACTTCATTTCAGATGAAACATCATTGTCAAAAAATGCAAAAGCTATCAGAATTTCACTCATGTACCACAAATGTCGAGATAATGATTTTATTGCTATTTTGGAAGCTGTGTCATTTGTTTCCTTGTAATATTCAAATTGTTGAAGTAGCTGCAAATCTCTACGCGAATCAGATGTAGCACATGGTGATGTAAACCACGAATTCAGATAGACATTAAGTAAGAAGGTACTGAATTGACCCAGTGATGAAAATTCACGTTCTGTAAGTAGGAACTGAGAACGCAAAATGAAAATCTTAAGGCTGTAAATCAGTTTTGCCATCCACCGGGCCCGTATATAAGGTCCAAGAGCCATAATCTGCACCACGAGCTGCACCTAGAAAAAGAAGTTACAGTTGCAGAAGCTCACGATAATCATCTCTGTGCTGAAACACTGTTAGCTGATTCTAAATGAAGTGAATGAGTTCATCCCTAACTGGATTGAGAACCACTGCAATATAATCTACATCCATTCCACTTGCATACATCGATGTGTCAATTAAGCCCCAATATTCACGAAATCTCTGAAATAACTTGATATTTGATCCACTAGATAGCCCCAACAGTGAATGAAACATCTATGCCATCTATAGAAAAATTATATAGTTTTATTATGTGGCGCATGCATGCTAAGCTGATCGATTATCAGCAAACTTTCTTCTCCAGAAGAATGCAGGCACCTGCATTTATGTCAGTGTTACTGACCATAGTATCGAAATGCATGAACTTGATATTATTAGCAGTGTTCCATTCTTAAATAGTATCAAACACATTAGTTTACTGGGCATCTCCAGTTCCATTTGTCAATTTTGGTACTCCCAGCAACTTCATTGTTCCATCACCGGATACCAGAACAGCAAGACGATCAACGTAAAAACAAAACCCTTAATATAAAAAAATAATTACTCGTAAATTTGTAATTTCATTTTTAGAAATTGACACATTTTCGTTTGTTTTAATTTATGCGGTTTTTGTTGAAAGAAAATCAGGCAACACTGTAGAAATAATCACCACAGATTAGATAATATACACATTGTCATGCCTTGTTTTAAAAAAAATGTTTTCATTTCTGCCTTTAGTAATATTCACACTCTTCAGTCCATTCGTTGAATAGAAATGTTTATTTCAAATATAAAACTCCTAAAACACATGAACCCGTAAATGAAACAAAAAATATTCATTTTATAAATTTACAAAGTGAATTGAATTTTTTTTTCATTCTTCACACCTTAAAAAAAAAAAATAACAAAGAGGTGTAAATAGGTCTGTGTGTTTTTATGAATGGAAAGCGACATTCGAAACAAAAGCGAATAACATTAATGACGCAAGAGTTTTTAACACAAATCCGAGGACATACAGAGATGTGATATAAGTTTAATATATAATATATGATACTCACTTGCAAATGTTGTTGTATGTTGTCTTGTTGAACAATGCCAAATAATCGTCCTCGAGTACTCTGTCTAAATAATAGCAAGAAGAGTGCAGCTTATCGCAAACTTTAGACATGGCCCTATCAGTAATACATCATTTAAACGTCGATTAAAAAAAAAAATAAAACATTAAAAAAATAAACATAATAAAATGTAGACTATGCTAAGGCCAATAATAATCTCTATTTAGTTTTTCGAGTAACGACTGACTTTAAAAGAACATGTCTATATGTCATGGGACTAATAGCCATTTATCCTATGGGTGTAACGTGTAAGTTGAGCAGCGAGCTTGCAATGGCATGACACCATTTTACCGATACGACTATTACGATTTTAACCATGTTGAAAAATACGACCGTTTTTTTTTTGTTTTATTTATTTTCAAGCCTGATAGAGAACAAATTAATTTTTATGTTTCTTTTTTAGAGTTTTGTAGATCCAGAGATTGAAATAGATGAAATTTTATTAAAGGTGCAGTCACGAGTAGCTTAAATAAAGTTCAACTTAATTTATATTGCACATAAACAAGTGTTTGTGTTGCATCTGTTTTTATGACTGTGTGTTTATAGAGTATCTACAAAAAAGCCCGTAACATTTATGGCACCTCCGACGTGAATTCGTGACTGCTGATTAAGAATATTTTGAACATTGATGTTAATGCTAACGAAGTTGTGTTTATTTTATTTTCTGTGGATAACATTGGCACGATGGACATTATTGTCAAGTTGATGTATTCTTTTGTTCAATTTGTTGTGACTGAGAAGGAAGAAGTTACACTGCTGGTTTTTGAAATTTTGAATTTTTTATTTGTTGAGCTGATGTTGATGTGGAGACGAGAATGCCTTCGAGCCTAGGTTACTACCTTATGTAGCACGGTTAGCACGTATAGTACTTACTGCTATACCACAGTACACTGCTGTATGTCATACAGTGTCGTCAGGTATTCTCAATTGGACAATACGGGTTATAACATTTTTGGAGCTATCGACATGATTCTGATGTGAGAGTGAGACTTGTGTGGAACTGAGACACATGTATTGACAATATTACCTTATTATAAATCAATATTCAGTACTGTAAGACTAACATTAGTTAGAATTCGAATGGATCTTTATTAGTGACATCCATTCAACAAGAGGATCTGGAAGCTACAGCTAAATTTAAAATGTTAAATCGTGTATTATTTTTTATAAACATTTGTTGTAACATACTAAAGTATTTTGTTCATTGTCCCAAGTGGAATTATGTAATAATTCGAATATATTGGGGTTTATAATAGGGTCTACTAGGAACAACTAAAACAATTGCATTGTGGTTTATTATTTTGTTTCCATTATTTAGGTACTTAGTATTGCTGATTTAGTATATTGTATATTTTTTGGTGTTGTTCATTTCTGTGTAGTAGTCTTATAGTTAGTTATTTATACACGTATTTTTTTTTTAATTTCGTATTAGGGATACACTGTGCTATATATAATCATTTTCATGACAACCTTGGCAGTTTTAATAGAGAATGGTAAGTCCATCGGACTTACTGGGCAGGAGTTACGGGATTGGGTTAGTGTAAAAGAGGCCGAGGAAAAAAGAGAGGGAGCATAAATTGAGGGAAGAAAGACTAGAAGATAGGACAATAAGGATATTGGAAGCTGAAACTGCTAAAGGGCTTTTTGATTTAGACAGGCAAAGGGGAAGTGAACCCCCAAGTACTACGGCTAATGATAGAGTTACCTTATTATAGTGAGGACGTGGATAGTATGGATACGTACTTATCACGTTTTGAACTGTTGGCCAGTAGCGCAAGGATAACGGATAATGTTTGGTCAACCTCACGTTTGACATTTATCGGGAAGGGGAGGCTGTAGATAGTTACCTAAAATAAGATAGGGCTGAAATCAGAGATTACTTAGTAGTCAAAGAAACACTGATGCGGATGTACGGCAATATTTCTGATGGCTATAGTAATATCCTCAGTCTATACTTTAATAGGTGGTTGGCGTTGTCACGGATAGGGCAAAATATAAAAATTTGAGGGAACTTATTTTAGTTGACAAAGCAGTAGACGCGTGTCACAAAGATGTTATAGCATTCTCCAAGGAAACGGGGCGAAAAAACGTTAGATGAAGTTACCGACCTATTGAGAAAATACAAACTATCACACCCAGAAAACCCCAGATTGAAAGCTGACATAGACCAACGACAAGACGTGCTACGTTATGCCAGGACAGTCACACAGCCTGAACGTAGACATAGCTCTAGTCACGGACGTCAAAGAAGCAGTTCTAATGACCGCCATGACTAAGACATATCGTGTTACTCGTGCGGGAAGGGCGGGCATTTTGCAAATGACTGTAGGAATGACAATGTTTATAGTATACCATGTTTCTCGTGCAACGGCACGGAGCATGCCTCACAACACTGTACAAAGCCAAAGAGAAACTACCCTGGCAGAAAGATAGAGCAAACCCGCTGCTAGCAATACTAGCAACAGGACATAGCCTCAAGTACTACCATGGGTTTGCTTTCGGCATACCAGTAAACGTGTTACGGGACAGTGGGGGGGGGGGGTTACAGTGGTAGTATTAGAAGATCTTTGGTTAAAGATCATGAGTTTAAGGTAAAACAGGACGTTGCTAGTCATTTGTAGGAGGGATACACGAGCTACGTCTCGCCGTGTTTAAGATCAAGACCATTTTCTACTCGGGTGTAGTAGCTGCACTTTGTAATTGATGCTCCACCCAGTGATGTTCTATTTACCATGCAATGTACCGTCTACAACGGAGGCTAATATCAGTTGCCTCTTATTAAAAGAGGACAATCTATGAGATGATAATATGCTGTCACAATATTTACCAGAAATTGGAAATACGGAAACCTGGAAAGATGTACGAATTAGTAGTTTACCTTCTGACATAGCCGTGGTCGTTGAAAGACATCTGGCGGATGATTTAAACATTATTTCTGAGTTCAAAATAAAAGGAGTTAATAGAACTACAGAAACAGGGGATCATTGATCCATCGGAGTCCCCATATGCTGCCCCTATAGTGCTAGTGAAAAAGAAAACTCGTGACATAAGACTATGTGTAGACTATCGTCAGTTGAATAAAATTACTGTTCTAGATTCCTATGCAATGCCTAACTCTGAAGAGTTAATGACACACTTAGCTAATTACAAATATTTTTTTTCAAAATCGGATTAAGCCAGACGTTACTGGCATATAACATTAACCCCAGAAGCACAGCCTCTGACGGCATTTATCACTCCATTTAGTTTATTGCAATGGAACTTTATGAGTTTTGGGTTGGTCAATGCGCCGGCCACATTCAACAGAATAATGGCCAAGTTATTCTCCCATAGACTTGATACAATTTAATACTTAGATTATATCTGTGTTGATTTCCATGAAGACTGGAAATAATATATGCAAAGAATTCTAGAGGTATTTAACATCTTAAAACGACACAACCTGACTGTCAGTCCAACTAAGCTATAAATATAACTAACAGAGATTATTTTTTTGGGACGTAAGGTAGGCAATAACTCGATACAACCAGTAGATGAGACTGTGTCGATAGTATTGAACATAGAAGCACAGTCGTCAAACAAGCAAGTCCGCATATTGCTAGTTCTGTGTTATTTTTACCGTAAATTTATACCCAACTTTGCACATGTGATGGAACCACTACCCACGTTAACCAGAAAGGGAGACTCGAATAAAGTTTTATGGTCTGAAAAGTCTCAAC
The DNA here is from genome assembly GCA_021962125.1 of Bulinus truncatus. Lineage (NCBI taxonomy): Eukaryota > Metazoa > Mollusca > Gastropoda > Planorbidae > Bulinus > Bulinus truncatus. The sequence goes on along the minus strand of JAGDYQ010000202.1, from coordinate 1,141,399 downwards.
ATGCGCTCGATTTAATTAAGACAGCGTTCACCCAACAGCCCATTCTCAAACTACCGGACATCAGTGCTGAGGTATTATAATTGTGTTATTTCGGCATTATTTTGTGCATGTGTTTGATCACTAACTGGAGATCCGAGTTTCTATGTTGTTATGTTGACGTAGGAAGTATGTCAGCTAGATACAAGCTCTTGAGATCTCAAAACGTGCCTCTTTTTTGTACTTAGTTATCTTAGTCAGATTCTTACTCTAGTAGAAGAAGTGCCTTTTGTTTAGTGTTGGTTTATCATCAAGGTCAATTAGCACCACATGTTTGTATATTGTATATATTGAAGTCTTCGTACAAATTAAATGATGTATCAGCGATCAGCTTGTTCATTCATTAATTGAAGAGAATGTTGAATGCTAGTTAGACATGACGCTACCAAACGTACGCCTCCATATCTCAACAGACGGGCCCAAAGCTCACACCCTGACACTTATATTCTAGCTATTTTTTTTGGTTAATAGTTGGGACCAAACAAATTGGTTTCATAGATTGTAGATTAGGTGACACTTCTGTTAGAAGACGTAATTTTAGGAATATGTCTCTTGTGCGTTTTATCAGCATGTCATTTTGAAAATATTAATTATGTAATTTCCAAATGTATGATTTTTTTTTTTGTTGTCTAGTAGATCACCCCATTTTCATGGGTCGATTATGATCAATTGTTTACCTACATTTGCATATTTATTTATTAAATGTATGTATAATTTATTTTGTATGATTGCATCATGCTTACTGACAAGGAAGGAGATGTTGAGATCGAAACCTCCCCCCCCACCACAGTGCCCCATAATATGTTCCTGGCATCCCCATACCTTAAAGGGCTGTGGTCTATTGCAGTTTAATTTGACCGAGATCAAGCCCTACTGGACTCAGGTAAAACCTCAGAGTCGGGATTTGATATCGGGAACGCTTTCCCCCAATGCTCCTTCCGAGATCAAAGCACCACTGGACTCAGGTCAAACCTCTGAGATAGGCTTTGATGTCCGAAACGCCCCTTCTCCTATTTCCCACCCACCGTTTTTTCGGGGACCAGATGTCCTTCGAAACGAACGAGCAGTTTTAAGTTGGTTTATGGCAGTGTTAGATTGAAGTTTTTTGGTGTTTTTTTTTTTTTCGACAGAGAGTTAGTTTTGTAGATCCCAAGATTGAAAAAAAGGGAATTTTTCTAAAAGTGCAGTAATAGGTATCTTAAACAAAGTTTTACTAAGTTTATTACACTTAATCAAGTGTTTGAGTCTTATATATTTAAATGACAGTGTGTTCATTGAGTATTTACAAAAGAGCGCGTAACACTTTTAAATAAACTATATTTTTTTTAAAGTTTCTTACCTTTTAACTTAAAATAAAGTATTTTATTTTCATAAATGGTTTCTTACCTTTTTGTTCTTGTTGTGAACACACTAGCCTTTTTAAAAACTTTATTATATCCCACACTTCGTTACTTGCATGTTTCTCGCAATATCTTTTATATTTATCCTCGCATTTAATAAATGTGTCCCTCTTTCTTAAAATACACACACACATATATATATATATATATATATATATATATATATATATATATATATATATATATATAGTTGTAACACTTGGATAAATATTAAAAGTGGTCTTTAAAACAATGGATTCAAAATAAATTGAAAAAAAAAATAAGTGCTATTGTTCATTAATCAGAATAATCACACCTTGTTATGTTACTAATTTAAAAATCGGTTAATATATCAATGTGTTACATTCTATAGGTAAATACTAATTCATTTCACATAATGCTATATAATGGTTTTAAAATCGGTCATTCCCGCTGTATTGTAGCAGTGGGTCGGACCTTCAATAATGTGGGATGTCCGGTCGTATGTCTACTTTGATGCCTTCTCACTATCGTCTATGGTGGTTGTGAAAAATGGGCTTTGTAAATCCGTCTAAATAGTCTATTAATGCACATATACAGATATCTAATTATTACAAAAAATTTAGAAGAAAAATGAAATAAAAATACAATACAACCGTAATGCGAATATGGAAGGTGGATTATTGATCGATGAGAAAATATCCGATTCTCTCTGTTTGTGAGTGTCAAAAACTATTTTTTAGGTAAATGGTGAAACTTATCTCTATTTCTCCCTTAACATTACATTTTCGACTGTGGTAGGACAGTCCAATACTCCAAAAACAATTCCATTTAGGGTGACGTTTTTTTTAAGGAAGTCTATCTGCTACGAGTTGCGTATGTAGACTCCAGAATGTTCCATTCGCCGAAGTTGTTTTTTTTTTATCGCATGATTCCTACATGACCATATTACTGTTTGCTATGAATTAAGGGCACAACCATTAAACGGTTCTATGAGTTATTTATAGCAGTTAGATAGTAAATATCTTTTTCTTCAGTGACAGAGACCTGTTAGCATGAGACAAGATGTCTTAGAACCTACGTTACGGATGTGAGTGAAGTCCTTGTTAGCATGAGACAAGATATCTTAGATCATATCTTACGGATGTGTGTGAAGTCCCTGTTAACATGAAACAAGATAACTTAGATCATATGTTACTGCTGTATGTGAAGTCATTGTTAGCATAAGACAATATATCCTAGATCATATGTTACGAAGTATGTTTTTAGCACAATTGTTTAAAAGTCTCAAGAAAAAATCAGGGTCAGCTAGAATAGGGGCATGTCATAGTGACAAAATAACTGAATCAACGATTCGACAGGTGGTGGCGTTAATTTATAGCAGTCACTGGTACTCAGGGGAAACAAATACATGTAGAAGAATGACGTGGGGTGCAGTTTTATATCACTGGACCTCTCAGTAAATTGTTGGGACGATTAGATTTATTTAGAAAGGCCATTATGGGGGAATTAACCGAGAAAGGGAATGCTTAGTCAGACGTTTTAAAAGTCTCCAGTTTAGGTGCCAATCTCTTTCAAATCTCCTAGAGCTGTCACCCAAATTATCCCGAGGTTTCTGTTAGTTCGGGCTAGCAGTAGTTATGGATAAAAAATCACTGATGTCAAGCCAATATATATAAGCTGGAAGATCTGTATGTCAGAGAGAACTAGAGAGCAGAGTTTTAGCTGGATAGGTAGAGCGAGAGAAATAGTAGGACGTAAGCTGGAGTTATGTATGCGATCATGCAATAAATTTATTTATTAGCAAAGGATCAAGTTTTCTTTGATTTTATTAGCGAAGCTTTAAAGTGAGCTGTGATCAATAGCATAAAATTATCTTATATTCCTAGACAACGATCTATTCGTGAAGGATTCACATCGTCTCTCTTGTACGTAACATCCTATAATCCACTAATCGTGCGGTTTTATGACGCCCTTTTTTCATCCCCACCGTAGCAGATTTCGTAATTGCCCTAAAATTATCAAGGGAATTTTAACGAATGGTAACACTATCTACTTACTTGCAAAATTCTTTTTTAGCTGCGTAATCTGTGGATGTTTCGATTTTTTTAAGTTCAGCAATGTCTAAGTTTCTTATGTCGTTATAACATTTATCTCTAGGACATCCTTTTTTAATTACATGGCAGAGTTCAGCAATGTCTGAAGAATTGTAAATATTTTGTGGTATATATATATATATATATATATATATATATATATATATGTATATATATATATATATATATATTATTTGTGACTAACAACAGTATCACATTTTGGTCTTGTACATATTAAAAATAATTCACCTAGTTCCACGCCGAGATATGAAGTATACAGAATGCGTAGAGTCAATTAAAAATAATTCACCTAGTTCCACGCCGAAATATGAAGTATACAGAATGCGTAGAGTCAATTAAAAATAATTCACCTAGTTCCACGCCGAAATATAAAGTATACAGAATGCGTAGATTCAATTAAAAATAATTGTCCTATAAGCCGCCACATTTGTGTGATATTGTATTGTGTATCCATATTATGGTGCTACACCATTTAAAAACAAACACACATAACGACCATTTAACTAATTGCATTACATTACTTTCTAAATACCTATACGTCATTTGTTTAATTTATATTCTCTGGTGCGATAACAAAATCTAACCGAAAAAAAATATTCGCATGCCATTCTTAAAGCCACGTGCAGTTTTTAAAGCTGCTTTCTATTTATAAAAAATGTACACAGCCACTTTCCGTTCTTAGAGTCCTATGTCATCATATAGCCACATGAAATTTTAGAACCACTTGCCGTTCTTAGAACCGCATGCAGTTTCCGGAGCCAAATGCTTTTCTTAGAGCCAAATGCAATTCATCGAGACACGTGCCATTCTTTGTGCCTCTTTCATTTCTCAATGCTGCATGTCATTCCATGAGCCCCTTTCAGTTATCAATTCCGCATGCAGTTGTCAGAGTCACATGTCGTTCTTATTGCCCAATGCCGTTACTAGAGCAACAACACATTTTTAGAGCCACGTGCAGTTCTTAGAACTTATTTAAGTTCTCAGATCCTCGTGCAGTTTTCAGATACACATGCAATTCTTTGAGCCGCTTTCAGTTTTCAGATCCACATGCAATTCTTAGACCCGCTTTCAGTTCTTATAGCCACATGCCATTCTTAGAGCCGCTATAGGTTCTTATAGCAAATTGCAATTATTAGAGCCGCTTTCAGTACTTAGAGCCACATGCAATTCTTAGAGACGCTTAGGTTCTTATAGCCACATGCAATTATTAGAGCCCCTTTCAGTTCTTATAGCCACTTGCCATTCTTTGAGCCGCTTTCAGCTCTTAGAGCCACATGCAATTCTTAGAGCCGCTTTCAATTCTTAGAGTCAAATGCCACTTTTAGAGCCGCTTTCAGTTCTTATAGCCACATGCCATTCTTAAAGCTGCTTCTAGTCTCGCATGCAGTTGTCCGACCGCGGAATAGGCTACGCCGGGCCATAATTAAAAAAAAAAAATAAAATATCACGATTATCAAAACTTTATTGTCATTTTCATTGTTTTTAACTTATAAGGCGTAAATCAGGACAGTGGGTGTGGTTAGTGGGAATCGTCAAATGACATGACGATGATCAGACGGATGGATTGTTCATATGAATTTAAAATTAATTCCATTTGCTTTTGTTAATACACTTTTGGTATAAGAGTGTACAATAAGACTAAAATGACATAATTATATGCGTTCATGGAAATGTGTACTCCAAAGGGGCCGAAAGTGTGTGGTAGTGCGTGATCATATGGACCAAAGACTGTAGGAGTGTATGATTATGGGTAAACCAGTTGGTGAGATAGTGTGATCAAAGTTGACCCAGTTTGTGGGAATGTCAGATCAGAAGGTCAAAGATGATGATATTAATATTGGGATCATGACTATCTGTCACCGATGTGGATCATACTTAAATTGCGTTGCCTGGAATGTTTATTTTTTCCTTACAATATATATATATATATATATATATATATATATATATATATATATATATATATATATATAATGTGTATCTTACAGTCAGCTCCATCATTTACGCAGAAAAGTTGGTACATATCCATTTGAATTTGAATCCATATATCCATGCCTCTGATCTCACAGAAACCTTTTCTCTTTGCTATGCACAATTTCAGTTTTTCTGAATTCCTAAGAAAAAAGAAAATAGAATTAGCGAACTAATAATATAAACAAATATAACAAAAATATGTTGTATTACAATTACGGAGTATTATATTTCTGGAGATTAATACAGAGTTTATTAAAATGGCCATGTTTTATTGGATTTTGTAACCAACACAACGCTCTGCTGCCTTAGCTATTATAGTAAAGTAACAGTTACACAATTTAAGTTTTCTAGTTGCTAGCTTGCTAGCTTGCCCAACACGGCTGGAGAGCCGGTGTCGGTGTTGGCAGTTTTTGCCCAGTTTCGTTTTCGGCTTTTGTAATTTGCCCGGTGTCGGTGTCGGCGCAACGTGAGATAAAAGATACTAGTACTTTAATTAAAAATCCAGAACAACTTCAGACAATTCTTAGCCTGTCTTTTATTTAAAATGCTCATCATTTTTTTCTTTTCTTTTTAAATAAATACTTGGTAAATATGTTTGTCAACAAATAAATTATTTTTGAAAAAAAATTCTCTACAGTACAACGACTTGTCAAAATTAATATAATATATATATATATATATATATATATATATATATATATATATATATATTTATATATATATATACATATATTAGGGTGCATCACCAAGAAAAGTCTATATATTTGATCTGCCTGCTATTTAAATTTGTTCCATTGATAAAAAAAAAAGCATTGTGTAAAAAAATAAAAAATATTTGACAATATTTAGAGGTCCCCCGGACTTCAACAAAGTTTGATAATTAAGCGAAAACTCGATGAAACCATCCTTTTCTTGTAAAGTCTTACAGACTTACTTACAACAAATGAAGCGCTATATAAATTGTTTTATAGTCTTTGTTTAATAATGTTTGGCAGCCATGATTCATTTTGATAAACAGTTGTGCTAGAAATTAAATTTAAAATTCACATTTTGTTAGCAAAAACAAAACTTTTCATTACCGCATATTGATGACCAAGGTAATCATTTCAATTTCTTTATTTATATTATTTTAATTTCTGATACACGCGACCTTTAAAATCAGAACATGGAAATAATTTGGAAAGTAATAATATATTTTTACACATTCTAAGGACATGCTGGCTGACCCTGACACAACTTCAACTGTGTCAATCCAGTTATTACTGCGTAAACTGGAACAAATGAAATCTATGTTGGCAACAACTTTTCAACTATGGCCACCAAATGTTGAAACTATTATCAAGAATGTAGTGTATCTAGCAAAGGAAACAGGTCTTCCAGCTTTGGATCATTTGCCAAAGCACTTTCAAAAATAGTCGCTCGACACCATTTACGAGATGCCCCTGCATTGGAATATCAGAAAAGCGCAATAGCAGAAAATTCAGCACTTTCAACGATATCAGTTTCCCCCAACGAGGCTAGCAGTGATGATTATACTTCTAAATCTGAAGATAATATAGAGGTTGTTGATAACTGTTTTGATGATATAATGCCATTGCAAAAGCGAAGAAAGCCAACAGGAACTTTGGTATTTGTACCTCCAGAAGTTTTAAGCTGACCAAGTCTTTTGTCTCTAGCGACAAGATTATAGAATACACCAACACAGCAGGCAGCTGTCATACAGGGCCTTATTTGTGAGTCTGGGGGGTGATGTATTAATGGTGGCTTCTTCCTACTCCACTGCAGATCGTTAACGTCGCAAAGATATAAGTGAGATAGCTGTAAAGATTCACGACTCCTGTGAACCACACAAACTCTGCACGTTCCACTGGGATGGTAAACTGAAACCTTCTCTAAAATATCATCATGTCACTGAAGAACACAAAACAGTTGTTTTTAATGATGCAAAGCAAATGAAACTGCTAGGAGTGCCAAGGCAACAAATAAACCCGTTAGTGAAATAATTGCCGAAATAACCATCAAGCTAATGGCAGGAGTGACATTGTAATGATTGTATCGTTATTACGAAATTCTACACAACAACATCAAACACTGGTCATCAGACTGCTGCCTGCATTGCCATACAAAATAAGCGGCAACGTGCTTTTCTGTGGTCACTTTGTCGCCATCACATTGGTGAAGTTCTCCTCTCGCATGTGTTTGCAGACATAGAAAAATATAAGTTTCCGAAATCCACGGATATAAGTTTGTTCACCAAGCTGCGAAGTAATTGGGAATTGGTGGCACATGATTGGTCTCAAGTTCGTAGTTCGTTTACGTTAGCTGATCATGATCCGAAGGCTCAAGAGCGACTGACAATAAAGAGAGATGCGGTAATTGCTCATGCCAACTTTAGTAAAAAAAAACGAATTTTTGCGAGACGACTACCACGAATTCCTTAAGATGTCCTTTTTACTTGAATGCTACAAATAAGGAGGATAACTTTAAAAGACCAGGTGCCTCAAGATTGCACTGTGGGAGGAACAAATTCAATTATTGCAACCAGGTACTATTACCACACGGGACCAAGTGCCAAAGATTCGTTTATGTCGTGTTGTGGCTCACTTGCAAAAAGAGTGTGGATGCACCATGGAATGATCTACAGCTCTTCAAACGACTTTTAGATTACAACGATGTCAAAGAAAGACATATCTAAGTCAGCAATCCGTGCCCTGAATAGGCATCTATGGTACCAGACTGCTGAAATGATCTCACTTGCTCTGTTCAGCAATGAAGTACGTGTGTTGGAAAAGCAAGCTCTAGCAGATGCTCTACTTAGGCTTTGACCGTTGGTCGCCCTCCAAACTCCACAGAATCCATTTGGAAATGGTTGGGGAAAACCACGATTCCAATCAATTGATTCTTCAACTCGGTTGTGTCATCTGTCTGGATTTAACTCATGGTTTACTATATACAAACTTCAGTTGGATACAGGATTCTCCGAACTGCCTGTTGATGATTGGTGCCAAAGAGCTTCTTACATTCCCAGTGCAGAAAATGTTGGAGCTATTAGCGTTGTTAACGATTGTGCCGAGAGAGAAGTGAAAATGGCATCCGCCTTTGTTGAAGCAACGTGAACGGATAAACATATTCAATACATTCTTCAAGTGGTAGAAATGACCGCAAAAACATATAAAATTTGCGTAAACCTTACAAACTTGCAACAAAGAGATACTGAATCGAATGCAACAGTAATAAACAATTTAATACTTTTATGTAATTTTTATATAGGGTAGAATAAACGTTTTTCTTTACATGTTTTGTGATTTCTTGGAAGGTGGGGGGGGGGGACCTCTACATCAACCCTGGTTTGAAAAATATTTGACACAAGTTATTATTAATGACATTAGAACAAATTAGAAACATAGACAGCTCAAAAACATACAATTAATTTTTTCCTCTATTGTGGTGATGCAACCTAATATATATATATATATATATATATATATATATATATATATATATTCATATATATATATATATATATATTAAGTGTAAATATACAGTTAGACGTGCATCTGTATATATAGTATGAGATTTAAACAGAAAAAAAACTTATTTATTTCCTTTTGCCCCTTCCCAAGCCGCCCTGTGCATGTGTCGGTTTCGGCAGCTTTTAGAAAATTGACACCGACGTTGGTGTCGGTTTCAGTGGCTGATAGAATGATGATACTGGAGTCGGTGTCAGTGGCTGATGGAATGATGATACTGGAGTCGGTGTCAGTGGCTGATGGAATGATGATACTGGAGTCGGTGTCAGTGCCGGCAACTATTTTTTGTCGACACCCCACCCCTGCTGTGCACTTCTTTTTTTCCTGGCATAAACCCTTATTATATTACCACGGGAGCCACTTTATGACGACATGGCAATCTCATTATATGTAACCACGGACTTTATATTATAATGTCATGAAAACATCTTTAAGTTGCCACAAAATCCACTTTATTTTATCACGGAAGCCACATATTTTACATGAAAACCTCTCCATTATACAATGGAACATATTTTATGTTGATATGGAATAATAGTATGTTACCACTGAATAATCTTTATGTTTACATAAAAAAATCACTTATGCAACTCACGCGCAAAGGTTCTTATAGAACTTCTCATCCATCCTACTGTGGTACCAACCCAAATAAGTGTTTTCCGTTTCGATAATATGTTTCACACAGTGAAACACTTCTTTACAATTCAAGTCACTATTTTTCAAAAGTGTCACGGCATCTGTTAATATAAAAAGCATCATAAATAATGTTGTGGAGAGAATTATTTTCATGCTTCTGAGTACAAGCTTGTGTGCACATAAAACTCAGTAGTTAATCAGTAAAAAAGCTATATTCAAAATGTATATATATATATTAGGGTGGGTCAATTTTTTTTTTTATTGAAACATTATTAAAAAGTTGTTACATCATGGTAGTACATGGGATATGTACAAATATTTGAAAACTACATAGTTTTACTACTCCCAACTTTTGTTCGAAATTTTTACTATATTTACTGTGAGTTTTTTGTGACTGAACATGTTAAATTTGTGACCTTGGTTATTCAAAAAAGAAATGATATGCATATAGAATTTTTGTTTTATCTTTATAACCTTTTTTATGAATAACTAATTAGTTCGGACAACTGGGATAAGCATTGCATCCATTTTTCTCTCACTTTAACTGGTGTACCATGTATTTATTATCGGATCACGCATGATTGTTTTATTTCATTTTTGATTAATTTTTCAATTTTTTTATTAAGTTCTTCTATAAACATGAGTTCTTCTACAAGAAGAGCAACTGTACATTTTGTGTTTGGGTCAGCAGCTGAATTGCCTAAAAGACAACTTTCAACCAAGGAAGATGTTTTCAAGGCTATTGGTGGATGCTTAAAATGGAACAATACAATCATAGCCTTCATTCACGAGCGCACGCATTAGCGCATGAAGTTAAACAATTATATGACCAGGCTAGTATCCCTACAAATGACATTACCAGTATTATTGTTCGAGTAAAAAGATGCAGGTGTTAGGGATAGAGGAGACTGTAAATGTCCACAATCAGTAATAATTTCTGTGCTTGAGTGGGCATTTTGGGTGGATCAAAAGATGGCAAGAAATATGTTCATAGACAATGTTGACAAGCAAACAACAACAATATTACAAAATCGACAGAAAAAAAAACATTCATTGATGCAGGGTGGCGATCAGATAGGAACCACAAATGATAACGTCGATGATGAGAAAGATAATGATATTCCAGATCAGGATGCTGAAGATGATGAACTACTTGATGCAGACTTCTCCAGCGGTGAGGAATCTTTCAAATAACAAAACAGATATCAATATTAAGCAGTGGATCGATGTAAACTAAGCAATAGGGATACATGTCTTATCGTTAAAGCTGTGTTGAATGACTTAAACATGTTAACACCATCTACAGCTCTGGATCCAGCAAAGATGCGTCAACATAGAAAAATTTGGAGAGATAGGGCAGCCAAGGAACATACTGATGAGAGCAAAAATGGTTAACAAAAGTGAACAGGATTTTTTTCGATCCATCTTGTCAAAGTGGGGCTAGAAACTTTTTCTATATGATACAACTGCTTCAGAACCTTGATACTGCTGATCAATCTATTATATTGCCTGTATTGGAAAATAACTGCTACTTTGCACATCCAGAAAACATTCTATTGGCTGCAGTTAGGACAATGATGAAGAAATTGGAAGGTAAATTCAATCATAACAGCACGACATAAACCAGCTCCATGCAGAGTTAGAATTTTTCAGCAAAAATGACATAATCCTGAATATTGCAGCTAAATCATATGATCAGGTGATTAACTGGGATCTTTGTGCAGTGACACCCCCTCCTCTGCTGGAACATATTTGTGATGATGAACTTAAATGCAACAAACTGGATCAAATTACCTGTCAGTCTCAAGCTATTGAAAGAGCAATTAAAGAAGTTACTGCTGTTAGTTTGAAAGTGCACGGACATTTCAAACTGTACGGACATAGCTCTCGACATGGGATGGTTTTGCAAACAAAGAAATCAACATATTGATATTTGTGGGTGCGGCATGCCGCCATCTTGAAATTTATGACCTTTTTGTGGCAAATATTTCTGAAATATTTATAGACTGTTTCATATAAAATGTACATTTTTATAATCAGAAAAGCTGTTTTTAGGGAATTTCAAAGTACTTTTTGGATAATGTAATAAATACATTTTTTATGATTTTTTTAAATTTTGTATGGTGAAAATAAGCAAAAAATGCTAATTTTGAAAATTAAAAAAAAAAGGACTTAAAATTTCTTGAAAAGCCTCTGACATTCTATAAATGCACCTCTTCTACATAAAAATTAGAAGTTTTATCAAAATCTGACAGGTGGTTTTTGAGATTTTCTTGCCATAGTGAAGCAAAATGTCAAAAATATTTTTTCAGAGAAAAATGACTTTTAAGTTTTTAAATTATTGAAGTTTCTGAATGAGTAACATTCTGAAAATACATTTTAATTGATCTAAAAAAAAATAATTTTTCTGCAATATAATTAATTCGTAGTTATTATTGACATGATTTAGTATATAAAAATTAAAAAAAAATTAAAAAATTGTTTTTTTTAGACATAGTGCATTTTTTTTCGCCCCGTACCCCCATTGAACTAAAAGTTGGGAGTGGAAGACATTATCTGATTTTTACAAATTTTACATTTTTACAATCAGTAGGACCATAGGCAACTTTTTAAATATATTTCAAATTCCCAACTACAAAAAAAAAATTTTTGACCCACCCTAATATATATATATATTTATATATATATATATATATATATATATATATATATATATATATATATATATATATTCAGTGTTACATTATTACGTATTAGAAGATAATACTCACAATTACATACTTACCCTAGCACAAACGTCTATTAGCCTATCTAAGTCGTTTACTCTACCTTTCTAAATTGTCAATTCTGCCTATCATATTGATATTCGATCAGTTTGAGTATCAATATCTTCAATAATTAAAATTGACTACCTCCATTAAATAATGTATCAAAAGTAAGCATTATACACCGATCATTGAGTAAGAAAAAATATACAACTTGGCTGTTTCTATTTTCTCAAACGAGGTTGAAATTCTGTTAAATGTATACTTTTCTATTCTACCTTCTTTCTTCCATATTTTGCCATAGTCATCGCACGATTTCGTAGCCATATATTTGAAGCTACTGTAGGCTACATTTAATTGAAGTGTTTGACATCTATGTTTCAATTTTTCATAGCAGTCGTAAGATCTTAATACATTACTGGAGAAATGAAAATAAGAACATTATTTAGAGATAGACCGTAGTTAAACCTTGAAAATGTCAATGCAATTACATGGGTCTGTGTGTTTTAATACACATTGAGGTTATCATGAATATGCCATTTTAATTCAATTGGCTTCTTTTTACGTTGTGATAATCAAAAAATAAAATTCATAAATTTAGACAGAGTCAAGCTTCTATTAATTTAAAATGAAACATAACTCTTACTTTCGACCTTCAAACGTGAGACGGAAAAACTAACTTAAAAAGATTATTTACTGATCTCACTGTCTTACATCGGTAGTAGTCTAGGGGTACTTAATGTTTGACGTAGGTCGAAGTCTAGAGGTATTTAATGTTTGACATAGATCGTAGTTTATGGTTAGTTAATTGTTGACATAGGTCGTACTCTAGGGGTAGTTAATGTATGACGTAGGTTGTAGTCTAGAGGTAGTTAATGTATGACATATGTCGTAGACTAGGAGTAATTAATGTTTGACAAAGGTTGTAGTCTAGGTGTAGTCAACGTTTGACGTAGGTCGTAATCTAGGGGAAGCTAATATTTGACATAGGTTGTAGTACAGAGGTAGTTAATGTTTGACAAACGTCGTACTCTAGAGGTAATTGATATGGATATAACTGTCTGATATCGCTCGTAGTCAAGGATAATGTATATATATATATATATATATATATATATACATATATATATATATATACATATATATATATACATATATATATATATATATATATATATATATATATTACTTAATGATGCATATTTTTACCGGAAAAGTTTGAAATATTCCGGCATTTTATAGAATACCTAAGCAATGTATAAAATGCCTGGTGGTTTTAGGAAAAGTATATATTTTTTTTTAAACTGTGCATACTTTTCCTAGAAATTCTATACAATGCCTAGGCATTGTACAGAATGACTAGTGTCGTTTAGGCAAAGTATCAGTAAATAACAAGAAAAGCATGTATTGATAAAATCGTATTTTAATGGAAATAATACAAAATAAAGCATATTGTGTTCATACCATAAAAAAAAAACAATAGCATAGCATGAGATTGAAGTATTTGCTTCAGCAGGTAAGATGGGATTCACACTTAGAATTGTAATGTACTTAATGTTCTTTTTTCACACAAAACACTTAATATCTTGGCATTTTGATCTTTCATGTTCATATTTCACGAATTAGTGAACAATTGATTTGTAAAAAAAAATGTTATTTCTGGTGAAAACAAGCAAAACACAACTGGAATGAACTACTTGTTGCAGCAGGGAAGACTAGATTGACATTTTAAATTGTACTTAATTTACTTATTCACAAAAATACACCTCATAGTTTGGCATTTCGTCTTGCACATAATCCGACGAAATCTCAGCCGCTTCTTGTAGACTGAGAAGTAGCAGCAAATCGGAGAGCTATTTCAAGATCAGGAACGTCTTCCACTTTTATTAAATCATTAGGACATAGGGTAAATTCTGATCTGGCATATATCTGCTTCAAGATTTCATGTGAAGTTCCAAGGCGGTAAAAGCCATCTTCTGTCATGCTCATAACAACTGTAAACAGATTTCGTGAGTCTCCCCGCCCTCTGTCAACATCGGGAATCGGAACTCGCACAGTGGCTCCAAAAGTCACAGGATGAAATATTTTGTCCTAATCCCTTTTCATTTATTTCGCCTGGTAACAGCTTAACCTTCTACTTCGTTGTCGTCATCATCCTTACTGGAATGCACACATATAACATGAACATTATGGTAACATTTTCGACATGTATGAGCACCGCTGGTTTCTTTTAAGCAAACGCAACAGGCAGTGGAAGAGGAATGGTATTCGGTAACCACGGAATGGGAAGTCTCTTCAATAACCATGGCTGTACTACTGCTTTGGTTACCATCATCATGGTTTGCATCATGCATGCCTTCTGCAGAAATGGTTGCCTCTTGCATTCCTTCATCTCTTTCTATCTGCTCTTGTGTTGTTTGTATGCTTTACATTCTTTTTTCGAGGTCTTCCTCTATTTTCACATCTTGTAAAACATCATCAGGTAGGGACGACGTTGTGAGGCTTACTTTAGCTATGCAGCCAAAGAGTGATCTTTTAATCCCAGAATGAAAAGCGTTTTTCTTCATGAGTTGGACGAACCATAACTCCTCACTCCAGCGGCAAGTTTGCATCCAAGAACACAACATATTTTCGATGTCCTTGTTAGCTATTTCGACGCACTCCTGGCTTTGTGAGTGGTGCGGCTTACCATGAAAGATCTTCAAGGTGGGCCAGTACTCCTTTAAGCTGCTTACCACATTGTTAGCAAATTCTCTGCCGAATCGACCTGTAGAATTTTCGGAGCACCAAGCAACTTAAATAAGTCTGCGACTGCGAGATGGTTGGCTACTTCTTCTGCCCTCTTTGTCTTCAGGGCCCAGAAAACTTCGAACTTGGTGATATGATCTTGATACACCTTTCTAAACTTGGTGATATGATCTTGATACACCTTTCTAAACTTGGTGATATGATCTTGATACACCTTTCTAAACTTGGTGATATGATCTTGATACACCATTCAAAACTTGGCGAGATGATCTTGATACACCAATCCCTACAGTGCCCGAAGTATTTTTTTTTATATTTGTACTATTATTAACATCAGATCGGAAATAAAAAAGCGAAAGTCGATTTTGCATGCTTTTCCGGTAAGTTTACATCCCTCTGAGTTAACATGAATAAATACATTCACCTTTTTAGGCCAAAGTTAATAATAAGATTATAATAATGAGAAAATATGGTTGATTCATATATGAATCATGGGGAACTGTAGGGCGAGATTATCTTGATACACCATTTTAAACTTGGTGAGATGATCTTGATACACCATTATAAACGTGTATTCCCCATCAGGTTGGGATTGAAAGTCGATGAGATCAACCTGACAACGGGAGTTGAACTCAGAAAAAAAAAACATTGGCTTGACTACAATGCCTTCTTTGACGCTTTTTTTTCTGGCAAGGTTCACAAAGGTTAACATACAGTTCAATATCATGACGTGTAATGTTCTTGTATTTGGGTAATAGTTCTTTAAACATTCTGTCCCGTCCTCCATGACCAATTGCCAAATGATCCTTATGAAGTACATCAAATAACTCGGAGCCCGCGACGTAAAACTGAATGTCACTCACACCTTCTTTAACAGGTAGATCAACGTGCTCTTATTTTCCACCATCATGACATCATAGTGTTTCACCTGCCAATAGTCCCTTGGCTCTTTGTTAATGGTCGTCTTAGCGTTTTTCACATCGTCCTCCAATTTTCGGTAACTAGTTTTGGTTAAAAAAATGCAGTTTTTTAGCAGCATTGGTTCTTAATTGAAGTAATTCATCGTAGAACTGTCGTTGCATGTCAACATGGCGCGATTTCTATCCTGGCAAACATTCCCTTCCGGCATGGCTACACAGTAATCGGCACTAGATCTCTTAAATATTGTCGTAACTCCAGTCGCTAACTAATGTCCGAATCCAGTCGTATTTATACTCCTAACGTCCACACCTTAATTTCCCTATATACGTCACAGTCTCCTTCAGAATTGTTCTCACCTAAGGAGCGCCCCCCGGTCGTCATTGTTGTGTCTCCTAAACTATCTGTCGTCGCCTCCCGGTCTACTTCTAGAGTCGTCACACCTTTGCAGTTTAATATTATATTGTTTTTTTGCCCACCTTGTCCTAAATCGTCTGTCAAATTGGCATCCATTGTTTGCATCACTCCTACCTCTGATATATATTCTGATATTACAATGTCGAAGGGGGTTGTCTATGTCTCTAAATCTACTCTTGTTTCTAACAAGGCCAGTTGCATACTTCACCGCACGGGAACTCGACATTGCCTAAGCAATGTATGAAATAGAAATTTATTTCATGCTTAGCCCGAAAATTTCAGGCATTCTATACATTTCACACTTTGCCGGTAACACACACATTTCATAAAATCATTCGAATTATTTTTTTTTATTGTCGCCAACAGTAGCGCAACCAGCAAAAAATGCTGAGGGGAGGGGGGGGTCATATTATGAAACAGACAGTTTGAAGTTGCAGAAGAAAGTTGAAAGAAGTAAGAGACAGATATCACAGAGACCATGAACAATTTGGAGATGTATAACAAATTACATTTGTGTCGTTGTGCTTCTTCTGATGTAAGTTCCATGCACGCTGACTTCGATGATAATGATAATGATGACGTTATACGTAGTAATGATAATGATGATATGATGACAAGCAGTGACGAGGAAATGAAAGCAGTACGAAATACTTTACAATATCGTGAATTGTGTAGATCTCTTGACAGGTGTAAAGCTAGTAACAGAGATGCCTGCCTAATTGTCAACTCTATGTTGAAAGATCTAAAACTTCTGACTGCAGAATCATGCGTAGATTTAGCAAAATTTAGCAGACAGAGAAAAGTTTGGAGACAGAAATAAATAAACAGACATTTGGATGATGTAAGACCATTTAAATTTATGGAATGTGATGGCAAGCAGAATGTAACAGTGGTTAGGATAGGTACAGGATGTAACAGGAGATATATTTAAGAACAGCATTATGTCGTAGTATCCTATATTGATGAACAGTACGTAGATCATGTTGTGCCGGACGGTAGCAAATCAAATTTTGGAGAGTTAGTTATGTCAAGGAGTAGCTTGCAAAGAGCCAGAATAAAACATCTATTAAGAAAGCACTTGATATCAAAGTAAGCATCCAAGTTGATGTTCCGCTGGTAGTCTATTTTGAATTTTCATAGGATTTTTTTTCCCTTAAATCTATGGTAGTTCCGAGAAGGAAAATCGAGTCACTGGATTAGGGTTTGTCAAGCTTTTGCGTTTAGGCCTACTCAAGTTAAACAAGGAACAGGAAAACTTGCTTCAGAGGCGGTTAAAATATTTGAAAAGAATAGCAATTGACAGAAACGATACCTGCCATGGCATTCGAATCAACTACTTCATACACATGCCACATCATTGGAACTTGTGCTGTTGTTGAAAAGAAAGTGATTAAAAAGCTACTTTGGTAACCGTGCAAACATTAAAAAGAAATGTGTGCACAATACATTTGCAGCGGATCAATTAAGTACATTTTTTTTATTATTTTAAATGGGTAACATTTGTAAAAAAAAAGATTGACAAGTAACCAGCCATTTGTAAATTATACATTGCTAAGCATATAGTAAATGAAACGATTGTTATTCGGCCTGGCAGTAAGAACATAAGTCTTGCTGCCAGTTTGCGTGTATTTTTGATAAACTTCAAGCAATCTTTGAAACAAAACTCCCTACTTTTTTTAAACTTCAAAATGGCCCGAAAATCGTTTAGATTGGCAGTCCCCATTTTTTGCCCTGGATTAAATCGACGTTAAGCCTTTATAAAATTTCGTTGATGAATTGTGAACGTAATCGAATTAGCAGACGCCTCTGTTTATGACATGATTATTCTCATATTACACATTTTATTGAGATACAACATTTAGTAGCGAATGCACCCGGCAACTACTAGCATATATATATATATATATATATATATATATATATATATATATATATATATATAACTATTGTAAGAAGTAAGATGACACTCACTGACAAAATTTGTCGTATTGGCTCTTGTTGTGCACTTCACCAAAATAATCGAGTTGCAGTTTCTCTATTTCGACTTGTTCTTTTAAACATTCAACCAGCCCTGAACAATTCGTATGATACTCCTTCACGTCGCTACCTGTTTCTGTAACACAAGATGCCAAAGAAAAAAACATCTGTTTGACTTTGTTGTATTAATATATTTGTAAAGTATTCATTTTTTTTTCGGAATCTGTTATTGTTTATGAAGCTCATATTTGGCAATTTTCTTTTTTGTTAGTAAAATATCTGGCCACTACAGGAAGCTAGGTCAACATCTGCTATGTCTCGTTATGTATTTGAAGCTTCATTAGAGTATGATGTGCGTTTTCATATATATAGAAGCTGCATTAACGTCGTATGTGTATAGTCATATGCATGAAGCTAAAATTAAGTATGATATGTCACGTCATATGTCTTAAGGGCTCGTGAATAGCTTATGTCAATAGTTTAGGGGAGGGGAGTGTGGGTGGGGATCTTATCTCATCAACAATTAACACTTTTGTACACAAAATTTAAATATTTTGTAACATACAAATGTATTCCTTTTTTTTTTTATTTTTATTTACGCCGCCAATGAAAGCATGATAGGGTGTAGTGTGTCTACCACACCAGCATTGTTAGCGGCGCTGATGCATGTCTGCCATGCCTTCAGAGAGGTGGGTTGAGTGTGCCCGCTATAATCTGCTGGGATGGGAGAGAAAAGAGGATTTTAAGACTTGCCCAAAATAGCCAAACCAAGAGAGTGTGTACTCTGATCGGCCAGAATGGCAAGGCAAGGGGTTTTCCTGCCGATCGGACAGAGGGGAGGGTATAATGTGTCTGTAACCTCAACCCGAAATGGCAAAGCTCCACGGTTGTGTTTGAGTGGGATTGAGTGGAAGGGTGTTGTGTGCCGACGACATGCGCCACCAACGCCAGCATGAACACTATGGTCTTGGATAGTCCTGATTTACCACAGTAACACCACCTTTGCATGAAGTTTTGTTTTGTTTTTTTTTTCTAAATCCCGATTAGAGAACCCCAATTATCTATTCCCCGTAGATCATGGTATGTCTCTCTGACTAGAGAACCTCAATGAACTATTCACCCTAGATAATAATATGTCTCTCAGACTAGAGAACCCCAATGATCTATTCCCCTTAGATAATGGTATGTCTCTCTGACTAGCGAACCTCAATGAACTATTCCCTGTAGATAATGGTATGTCTCTCTGAGTAGAGAACCCCAATGATCTATTCCCCGTAGATCATGGTATGTCTGGAGAGTATCAACTTAATGCAAAACAAACGTTATGATACTCGCCACAAAAAAAATACAAATATATAATAAAAGTACATTGTTAGACACATACCATGGTAACATATGTTATCTGATGAATGAAATAAAGTGATGGTGTATTAAATATTAATATGATTTATGTTATATGAATTTTAGCATACAGTATACTATATTAAATAAAGTAACTCCCATTTTAACAAGTCTATCCATTACAACTTTAAACATTATATTAAATTTTGAAATTACCCAACTGTGTAGGCCTACATGTTCTGTCAGATATTAACAAATACTTTAGGGTGTGACATATTACAAACTGTTTTTTTTCGGGTTTTGGAGTAGTGAACAGTTAGGGTCTAGCTAAACAATTCCTTTTATTTACCCTGGACAGCATTTTTTTTTAATTTCCTTTTTACATATACTAATATTCTAACTTAACTATTAAATATTTTTTTTTTATATTGGAATTTTTTGCTATCCGACCGAATGTTGCGTATAAACATTCGAGCATCTCAATTACTGCAAAATAGTGTACTACTTTTCCCAAGGAGGATAGATTACTGGAGGCGGCATGTCGCCACATTGGGCGGAACCTATCACCATATTGTTTGACTCAAAATATTGGTAGCTGTGTAGTGTGTGTGTTATATAATTGTAATATTTTGAACGTTATAAAACACTGCGATATAATTTTAAAAAACGTAATAAATGCTCCCTTGTTCGGCGTACGGTTGTACATAACGACGACAAGAAAACGGGATATCGCTTCATGTTAGTCACTATAATAATAATGCAAATTAGTTAATTTGTTTGTGCTTAATACTGTTGCTGTAAAGCAGTGCTGTTGTGATATGTATTAAACATCTAGATGATAAAACGATGCCGTTGGCAAAATAGAGCCTAACATTTATGGTAGTTGCCGTCAATGGTACAGTTAAGTTGCCTGTTGGCTATTATTTAATCGATGGATCAGGTGGCATCGAGGGAGCTGGTGTTGTGTGAGAGTGCATTACAGGACTTCATGATATTGGTTACAGTGACTTCTCTGACTTTCTACGGTTTGGCATAAAATCTAGCCATAGTAAAAAAAAAATCTTGGGTGTAATCTTGATGCAACCGGTAATCAATTCAAAAGCTATTCTAAGCATCTAATTACTGATCTAAATATTGCTGTAATTTTAGATCCATGCCACATGATGAAGCATTACGTAATACTTCGTTGATGGTGATGGTAATTTTATCAAATGGGATTACTTTGCAAAATAGCATAAAATTCATGAAAATAAAGGGTTTCATTTTGTTAATATATTGCGGTCATCACATATCATGTGGCAGAAAATAAAAATGCTGCTCAGTGAGTCCGTTGCGTCTTCACTTGAGTTTTGTTTAAACAAAAAGGGCCAGAATTTGAAGGTTGTGAGCCAACTATCATTATTTTCCATTCATTTTTCGACATATTCACCAGAAAGGTAAATGATTTTTATAGTCCTTTGAGCATCTCAAATATTGATACGTTGCAATGCAAAGACATACATAGCTGGTTTACGTGAATCGCCAAATTGGCAGGCTCATGTTTGATTCTTGTCGCAAAACAGGCTTTATTGGCTTTTTATATGTGCATCCAGGCTCACCGACAGAAATTTCGGACCCCTGGGCTGGGATGTCACACACCCCCCGTGCTGATAATAATATTTTCAAAAGTTGATTGACCAGCTCTGTCCGGACCCCTAAAACTCGCCGGGCTTTTTGGGCATTTGCCCCCTGCAAGCCCCTCTCTGCGGGTCTGTGTGCATCGATAGTTTGTTGCTATCGTTTGATTTACTGATTGCTTCGAAACGTCTCTAAAATCAATATTGACAGGATTGTTCTAAGCTAGTTTACGTTGCTTAGTGCTAGAAATTTTTTCATTGTTTGATCTAATGCTTTGCAATAAACATCAAAATATACATACAAAATATTATACATGTATTGTGTAAAAAGGGGTGGGGGATTTTACATGTATATATTTTGTTGTGTATAAGTTTGTATTTTTTTTTTGGAAAGGCGGTGTTAAAAAATTACATAAGTTGACTTCGGGGGTGGGGGGGGGAGGGCACCGACATTTCGACAGTTGTTGATAAGGGAGGTAGGCGGAAGGCCTAAAAAGTGGTAATATTTGTTGACTTTATGCAAAAAAAAACTAGTTATAACAATGCGTAGTACAGATTCAAACGTTATAAAGTAAAAAGAAATATGGAGATAAGTAATACATATATATATATCAAAATAAATTTAAAATAGAATTAAATTACAGAAGAAAAACAAAAAAATAAATAAAAATATATAGCCTCATAATAACCTATGACACTGATAGAACAAAAAAAATGTTAAGTTGGCATGATACACACTCATGCAGGCTTAATAGCACTTAGATCAAAAAATAAAAGAAAAATAAAGATAAAAAAAAAAAAAAAAGAAAACTACGAATCATAATGGCTTAATTTTACATGTTTATCATTTGAAGCTGTCGGGCATGTCAAATAATTTACAATATCCAAGAAATTTCAGACCATCATTTTTTTTTTCACGAAAAAGAAAAAATAAAAGCTCAAAATGATAAATACGTAAACTACTGCATAGAAAATATATATATATTAGTTACATGATATTAATTCAAGGAGTCGAACATATTAAATTAGTTTTTGTTATGTAGGATCTATACGCATGTCAAATATGAGTTTTCTCCCTTTATTAGAACATAATGTACTAATTAAGTTAAGCAAGCTATTGACAAAAAGAAATTGGAGTCGATAAAAAGGAGCGGAAAATTAAAACACGTCTTTAAAACACTTATTTTCTGACAGGGCAATATGGTACCCAACATTTTGGTAAATAGTTAGTTAGTATGCCTCTAAAATGTTTACCGATTATAATATAGCTACATATTCTTCTTTAAACTATGGATTAAGATATGATTTTACATTGCAATACATATAAAATTTAGATAATTATTATCGGAACAATTATAGATATGTTTCAATTCGATATAAAAAGAAATCGTTTACTGGATACATATTCTTCAATTGCCATACCACCAAAAAAGTCCCATAAAATTAAACATTCTAGTATATAAAAATAATATTGTACACAATATCAACCTAAAAATAGAAATATCTTTATACACTTAATGGCATAAGCAATTAACATACCGCAAAATGCAAAGACTGAAACCAAAGTAAACAGTAGAATGTACATTGTCAACGTACTCTGCCCATGCATATATTTGTACTAGTCTATTTTGGTCTAGTTCTGCTGACAGATATTTTCTCATTGGCTGTGTGCCAGCTTTACGTGGTCGCACTTCTAGCAGTTTAAAAAATAATTATTTAGAATTAGTTTAATAGGATTAATGTTGTTGACATTGTCACGTGACCTGTTAGTCTATTACAGTGTTAGAATGAACTTTGCATTGGATTGCACTATTGCTTAGAGGAATACTTATAAAAAATGTCAAAACTGTATTGTGTATAAATGTATTTAGAACCTCAATTATAGTCGCTCTAAACAATTCTTTAACAAATAACTAATGGCGTGGTCACCTTACTTGAAATATGTACATATGTTTTGGGGCATGAATTCTGTAACGCTGCCTTCAATAATATCAGAGGGGAAAGATAACAAGTATAGAGTATTTAGTTTTGAAGTCAACACATTTTCAGCTCATACTTGCTGGATGGATGAATGAACACACATCGTTCAATCGCATCTGGGTTTACATTAATTCATTCCGTATAGACTATGGCCAAAGTCTGCATTGAGTCAACACATTTTCAGCTCATACTTGCTGGATGGATGAATGAACACACATCGTTCAATCGCATCTGGGTTTACATTAATTCATTCCGTATAGACTATGGCCAAAGTCTGCATTGAGTTGGAGGTAAAATACAACAACATAATTTAAAAAAAAAACGCCTCACGGTACGTGTTAATCAAATATCCACCGATGAGTGATACCAATAATGTTATTGAAATATGTTGTTGTATTGTACCTGTATATGCATTAAACAATCCACCGATGAATGAAACCAATTATGTTATTGAAATATGTTGTTGTATTGTACCTTTATATGCATTAAACAATTAAGTAGCATAAGTTTGATTAAATAACAATTTAATTTAATAAGACATAATTTCACATCATTGATAAATGAACACATCCCTCACACCGTAATATTAAATTGACACCTTGAAAGGTTTCATTGTGTCGCAGTTTTACAGTGTAATGACAGGCATATAAGATATCGGATAATTTTAGCAACAACAAACTAGCATATCCACCATTTTTTTCATTTAATGATGAGTCCATTCCTGGACAAAAGGAGGTGGAATTTAAAACAGCAAGAGACAAATACATCTATAGAAATGGGGCAGCTTAGTTCAGGGCTATACAACTGATTGAATGGTTTCAAACCAAAAATGGCAAACAGAAACTAATGGATTTTTTTCCTCTTGTTTGCCAATTGGTATGGATCACACCTGCTGCATTATGCTCTTTACTTTAGTTCACATCTTACTGATAGACAGACAAGGTTGGTTATTTAGGCCGATTAGGGATTATTCGGGCTGATTAGGGCTTCTTTGGGCTGATTAGGGCTTCTTTGGGCTGATTAGGGCCCACTAATCTACAGGCCCCGCACCACGTTTGAAGTTTTGTTTAACAGTTATCTGAAATGTCTGCTGTGATTTAATATTCGGAGGGAGGGATGGGTCATAAGGGTGAGGGCGCTCACTGTCAATCATTAAAAATGGCCCCAGGACTTTGAAATCTGGCAGCCTCGATAGTGTTTTCAAATAGCCTTTGACATTAGAATAGTACTAGGACTCTCCCAGATGATGACCATTTACAGACGATCCCTGATTTGTTTTAACCATACAAGGGGGCTATATGTCTAGTACAGTGCTTCTCAAACTTTTTGAAGTCACGGCCCCCCTTGGAACGACAATCAATATATCGCGGCCCCCATATTTTTTTTTTTTTGGTTTAAGATTGACTAAATTTATAATTTTAAACTTCCATATGCAAAATTTTACTAGTCAATACTTGCTTTTTCTAATGTTAACAATGAAAGAGTGAAAGGATGCAACATATAAAATAAATTAGATTTTATTTTAAACATATATGAATACTAATTACATACAATACATTAGGTTAATTATATTTTATGTGTCACATTTACCGAAATTCCACGGCCCCACTCCAGAGAGTCCACGGCCCCCTAGGGGGCCGCGGCCTACGACTTTAAGAAGCACTGGTCTAGTACATTGAGACCCTTAACTTTTAATCGAAGTCAAAATTTGTATTGATTTTTAGTTGCAAAACGGTGGTCATATATTTTCAAACACAGTATTTTTTTTTGTCCCAATGCATGTGATATATTTATATTTGTTGGTAATTGAATAAACTTTCATAATCTACTGATTCAGTTGGTGCAAATTATATTTTGTTAAAAATATATGAACCTACTTAAAAAAATGATTTTTTTTTTTTTTTAAATTTCAAAGTATACACAAAGACCAATACAAAAAAGTATCAGAATCTTAATATTTCTTTACACGTTTTATAAAACTACATTTAATTCTGCATAAGATATAATAAATTTCACAACATTTGATCAAAAAGTAAATTTTAGGACTATTTTCCTAAATTGCATAATTGTTTAAAGTTTGAAGATTGTGGTGGTCTCTTATACTTGCATATCCAGAAGAACTAATCTGTGCGCAGGGGTAAAATAAGAAAATACCAAATAATAAAAGGTGATAAAACGACGTCTTAATTGTTGTTTAAATAACTGGACGATTCATTTTTATGGAGGTTTAAAAAGCTTGTTGTTTCTTACCACTAACCACTAATTAAGGAGTTTACACCATCCAATACAAATGTCTGTGCGCCCTCGTTATTTCAAACAATATGTATGTCTACGTATGTTTCTTAAACTGAACATAAGAAGCAATAAAAACTCTTAGGCGTAAATCCGTATTAACGTCAGATACAGCTTTCCGAAACAACGTCTTCTAGCCATAGCTGTACGGCTGCAGCAAGAACGGTATAGCCATCATAAAATAAACAATTACCATTCAAAAGCTCGTGCCTTATGCAAGCATATCATTTTTGTTTTATAACGAGTGCTTTCTATATCCATATTATTAACAACGATTGATTTCTATAATCATATCTTTTATAACGAGTGCTTTCTATAACCATATCTTTAATATCGAGTGCTTTCTATAGGCATATATTTAACAACCAGTGATTTCTATTACCATATATTTAATATCGAGTGCTTTTAATAAGCCTATTTTTAATAATGAGTGTTTTCATTTTGTCTTTCTTATATATCGAGTTTTTCAATACACTGGTTCTGAAGCACCTACTAAATGTTCATGTAATTGATTTATATTTGTGTGTTACGAAGTAGGTTTTTAAGCACAAAAGTGTAAAGGTCTCAGGAACAAAAGTCAAGGGGTCATCTCAGCGGTCAGCTAGGGAAGCGAGCGTGTCATAGTCACCAGATAACTGAATCACCAAAGCAACATGTTAATGAGTCAGATCACTAGGAGGGGGGGCGTTAATTTATAGCGGGCAACGGGTGAGCATTGGGACTCAGGGGAAACCAATACCTATAGAAGGATGAGCGTTATACGCGGAGTGCAGTTTTAGTTTCAATTGACCAGTAAGTAAATTGTAGGGGAGGCTAGATTTATTTAAGAAGACCGTTACAGTAGAATTTACTCGAGGTGAATGCTTAGTTAGAAAGTTTTATATATCCCTGTATATGTGTCAGTCTCTTTCCCATCTCCCAAAGATGCCGTATAAATTATCACGAGGGTAGTGTTAGTTGTGGCTAGCAGTAGATATGGCTAATAAATCACCGATGTCAAGCAAATCGTTTGCAGTATAAAAGCTGGACAATTTGTATATGGAGAGACTAGGCAGAGAGAACTAGAGAGTAGAATGAGAGCTGGAGAGAAATAGTGAGTGGAAGAGCGGGACGTAAGCTGAAGTTATGTATGCGAGTGGCGTTTTTTTTTTCTTTTACAGCAAAATACATATCCAAGAGTTGGCCTGGTTTAGATAATTGAAATACTGTTACACATACTGTAAGAACGACTGGGCGTTTTAGGGAATTAATTTTTTTTTACGTCTTTAATGTTGTTTAATATTAAATAATATAACGAAGAAAATTAGCAAAATAATGTAAGTAAATAGCTAAAATTTCTCTTTATTTTAAAACACCTGTCCTCAATCCTTAAAAACTTCGACCAGGATAAAAGTGAAAAAGTTTATTTCATCATGGATGGTCAACATGTTGGCTCTTGAAAATAGCCTTTACGAGACAAAATAAAAACAAAGAAAAAATCGTCGTACATTTTCTAATACATTTTAAAATTAATGTACATAAAATCTAAAAATCAAAAAAGCGTAGGGTAATTAAATATTTTAAAATGACGTATTTTTCTTATATGTATGTATATATATATATATATATATATATATATATATATATATATATATATATATATACTTTTAAGTTACATGATATCTATTAAAATATTAAAATTAATATGCCCTAGCCATCCCGAGGCATAGCATACGCCACCTTATTAATCAATATAATTACTGTATTTTTTTTATTTATCAATCAAACAGAATAACATGCTGACATATTCGGAGAAAATACATGTTGCGCAAATTTGAGCTTTGACCTATCATGTGCAGACTTTATGGTCATTATCTGGTACCTTCCAGCAACTTGTTTTTTTTTATTATTTTATTGTTTACATATTTTTATTTAATTCTTTGGATGCCTTGATTCTCAATGAGCTGCCAGGCTTAATTTTCTCTTTATTGGTTAGGTTTGTTTTTTTTATTTTGTTTGTAACTTTTTTCATTCATTTTCTAAAAAAAAAAACTTATTTTGCGGGGGTGGGTGTTCTAATTTGCATTGCTTTTTATTTTGGTTCCCTTTGTGTCAACCTCAATCCACTCTTTCCCCCAGCAAACCATTGAGTTATTTTGATGTATCTTTTTTATATCATTCAGGTGATGTCAGACTTCTGATTACCTGTTGGTAGCTTTTGTGTGTTGTTTTTTTTATAAGACTTGCTCAACACAGCTTAAGAATATTTTAATATAACCTTTATCCTAAATTATTCAGTACATATATATGTTAGTTATTTTCTTTTTGTAATGCATACATATTCTGAAACAGTTAACATTTATTTGTAATGCGCCAGAATAAGTATAATTCACTTAGTCGGGGCTTTCCCCACAATATCAGCACAAAGACATCAAAACAAAAAAATGTCACCATATGTAATATTTTATTGTCTACAATTCTGCGTTGAATGTGTTCTCTTGGCCCCCTTTGTAGCCTAATGTTAGCCCCAGCCCAGCCATAGCATTTTAATATCTTATCTATATTTATACACAATTTCTTTTTATTCTAAAATTGAAAAACAATTAGTTCAATATTACTTTATTATCCACATATAATTGTGAGAGAGAGAGAGAGAGAGTGAGAGAGAGAGAGAGAGTCTATTTAGTTGTTTTGTTTTTTTTTCAGATTACGTTCAGTTTGATTTAATTTAATATTTCTTTGTGTAGATTAATAAAAAAAGGAGGTATCTTAACATATGTTAATTAAAATGCATGGGGCACCGAGTTTTAAGATACAATTGCCTTATATAGCAGTTTTTTTTTGTTTTGTTTTTTTTAAATCAGTTTTTTTTTAATAATTAAAAAGGGATTTTCTGTATCATTAATAAAAATATGCATTGTTATAGTATTCTACATTGTTTTTCTACACAGTAAAAAAGTAAAGTTCCCTTCTTAGCCCTAACGGGCCATCGGGGCAGATGAAGTGTAGAATTCATCTGTTTCTATAACCTCGGCATATGAAAGGATTGTGTGGTTAGCACAACGCCCAGCCGCCTTTACTTCCCCAACTTAAAGTCAGGTACCCATTTAAAGCTGGGTGGACTTGTGGGACGACTTTGCACCAAATTTCACCTGGAAAAATTCCATGAGCCTCACCGAGGATCGAATCCAAGACTCTCAGGTCGACAGTCGAGTATCTACACCACTCGGCCATCCGTCCCACTTTTTTCTACACAGTAAAATGCAATAAAATATCAACATAAAACTTCATTTCCCTAAACGTGATTAATCAAATTTTAAAAGTCGTTTACCTGTAATCTCAAAAAAAAACAAAACAAAGTAAATGTCAGTTAAAAAAAAAAAAAAGCATTATGGCAATTGTGTATATAGGTGTTCAAATACTACATAAACGTCACACTTCGGATCACAAACGTCTAATGATTGTAAAGAACGATTAGTTGTAGTTTAAACGTAAAAAAAAATGTTACAAAAGCTGGTGTGTGTGTATGTCATGGATATCTAGATATAGCTATGCTATATCAAGATTTTCATGGTGTATGTGTAGGTATCAAAACCACTTATATAATACAGATATCTGACACTATTGCCACAACTTTACATACAAAGGTTTAGCTGTCATGTTAGTACTCCAGAGTTTAAAAACAATTAAATTTTGTATGACAAATAAAAATGACGATCATAGGTGGTGAAACTGTTTGTGAACATTGAGAGTGAGATGTACTCCAAAGGGCGGGTCCGACCAATTTTATCGTTACTATGTAGTAAATATTACATTACAAATTCACTGGTATATCTTTTTATTTAATTTATGAATATTATTTTGAATTTAATGAATGCGATAATTAACTTACATAATAACGTGTATTAATAATAATTAGTAGTTTACGAATGTCAAGAGTTTTTATTACAACGACTGTTTGGTATGTTTATTTTTTATCATAACATTGAGTCATTTTAATTAATTAAAACTAATATTTTAAATAAATATCGTATATTTTGAGTACACCTAGAAATGTATGCGCTATGATGGTGCTTTTTATTTAAACTTTTGTTTATGTTGTATTAAAAAAAAGTAAAAAAAAAGCAATATTTTTTTTTAATAAAGTCTAATTCTAGATGTGTAATACATGAGCCCTTACCAATCATATTTGATAACATAAATACGAAATAACGTTATCGTATCATTAGTAGTATGAAAACTTAAAACGTTACAATGGAAACAATTATACTGTGAAATTTACAATATGACATACAAACAATTTTCATCTTTAATATTTTACTGTGTAAAATCTTAACGTAAATTATGTTTTATTACATGAATTATAAACGTATTTTTTTTACTATATGAATTATAATAGTAAATTTTGTTTTACTTTAGGAACTCTAAACTAAATGTATGTTCTACAGTAGGCATCCGCCCATCTCAGAATATGATGGTAGCGCTCTAGGTTAGTCATCGAGTGACGTCTCCAGGGCGCAAGCCTGGGCGAAAATTGTGGAGGCCTTGTGCTGCCCAGACAACAGGGCCCCCCTCTCTGCTTTGTCGACGGGTTCCAAGGGGGTGCAAACCACCACGCTTGGAGACGACTTGGCTGCAGGAGTTGCCAGAAAGACATCATGAGTGACGTTCATCCGCCTTAGGGACTCCGACTACGGATCTTTCCACGGGGTTGACTCCCGAAGCCTCTACCATAGATCGGTGAGCCTGCAAGGCAGCAGTGGTTTGGAATCAGGGTTTTCCTTCTCCTATGTTATACAAAGTTACAACTAAAAAAAAATGCCGCATTGTTATTGAGCTGCACAACAGACTGCATGCTGTAGATCATGGGTTCGACTCCGTGAAAAAAAAATATATATATTATTACTTATTATGTTTTTTTCTGTTCTGTAGTACTTCTGCTTCTGGGAATGTTTTTATAAATTTGTATTGTCAGCTTCTTCGGAGTTTCTTGTATATTTATTTATTAAATGTCTACATATATATTTATATGTAGACATTATATTTATATATAAAACAGTTTTTATTCACTGAGTTGACTATTGGCTGATATATATATATATATATATATATATATATATATATATATATATATATATGTACTGATATTAAATGCATATATAATATTGCAGAATAAATGAATCGATATCAAAAGCGTCAATCCATAATGAATCTCTGTCAACGTCTGTCTTTTCTATTGTCTGCATAACCTACTTCCTAAAGTGGTCAGTTACTTAAACTAAACTAAATGTCAAGTAGTAGTAAAGTAAACGTAAAGTTCCCTTAACCCTAATGGGCCATCGGGGCAGATGAAGTGTAGAATTCATATGTTTCTATAACCTCGACATATGAAGGGATTGTGTGGTTAGCACAACGCCCAGCCGCCTTTACTCCCCCAACTTAAAGTCAGGTGCCCATTCAAAGCTGGGTGGACTTGGGGACTATCACCATGACCTGAAAATATCCCAAGGTTCTTACTGTGGTTTGAACCCGGGACCCTCCGGTCGACAGTCGAGCGCTCTATACCGCACGACCACCCGTCAAGGCCAAATATAAATATTACAAGATCATACATGGTCTTTTTAATACATTATTTGTTTAGCAAGTTAAAATTATTACAAATTTTAATTTCATTTTTTTTTTTACTACAGGATGACACTAACAAGAGTGATAGGATTATTGAGTGGTCCAAAAAGTGCTTAGATTTTATTTTCAAAAATCCCGTCGAATAATTTCACCATCTTGATGACGATGCATATTTGTATCATATCACCCTTATGGCTCTTGTTGGATTTTTACTGATAATGACACACGCATAACAAAGACACCTTTTAAAAATGTTAGTAAATATAAACACTTCTAAGAAAGAAAACACATCACAATCTCTAACACCATCGGATTTATTTTTTCTAAGGTCAGATGAAGTGCACAGGCACAAGAAACAAATATGGGCATCTTCTTATTAAGGAACATACACACGAATGTTATGTTAGGAGCTGTTTACTTACTAAGCATACCAATAGAGCGAAAATAAGAATAAACTAAGCAATGAAAGAAAGATAACTCGTATTCCCTAACTATTAGAGAATAATATTTGTAATAAGTATGTTATTCCCCTAAATTAAAATATTAAGCTATATTTTATACTCAAATTTTAAATGCAAATCCATAATAGAGCAGAATATTGATCCACAGCCTAACAATTAGAACGAGATGAAATATACATTATTAGCTTCCAATGTTTTGACGTCATTAATATGAAATTGTAGCATTAGCTTAAAATATCAACGCATCATACTATTATTAATTTTATTTTTGTTTCGGCTGAAATTGTTTTTGTGTTAAAAAGTTGTGCTCCATTTTTAGCGCATTCTCCAGAAGTCGAATACACTATTGCCACCGTTTGTCCATCTGTCCGTCATCACCCTAGGTCATAAACGGGGGGCTCAGCCCCCTCCCTAGCTCACCCCTGGCTACGGGTCTGGACCCGGGTACCAATAAACTTCGATTTTTTTTATTCGGACCCCGTCCCAATAATGTCTGATTGTTATTCGGACCCGTGGTAAATATGCACTTAGCTTAGCTATACATAAACGTTATTATTGCTTTTTGTTTATTTTTTTTTATAATTGTTTGAAATGTATGATTTAATCGTTACTCAGTGTCTAGGGTTCCACTAAGCGGACTCTGTATTATTATTTTTTCGGGTTCCGTCTAATAAAGTTTAAATATAGCTAAGCTTAGTGCATATTTGCCACGGGTCCGAATAACAATCGGACTTTATTGGGACCCGGGTCCGTATAGCCACAGACTTATAAATTTATCTACTCTATTTCAGATATTCTGTTTATAATAAAATTGTAAAATACAGAAAGAGACCTTTTTTTTTTTTTAGTCTATTACAAATTCGCGGTCAAATAATAATACGAAATGACGCGTTCTATTTGTCGTCTTATTATTTTTTTTTTTAAAATGATTGATACAATTATTCTGTGAAATAAAACTGTTTTAACTTGATATATAACAAAATAACATGCCATTAAAAAAATGTCAAAGGGTAAACAAGATTTAAAACGAACACAAAACGATTCCCCATTAAATATTTATTGTGGTGATGTGCGTGTTACTGTTGTGGTGTTCGTAAAACATGACAACATTTCAAATTGTAGGAGGCAAACAATCAAACAAATTGACAATTTTAAAGCTAAAAAAAAATTCTGCTGTAAAAAAAAAAAAACATTTGGGAGCCGTGGAGCCGCCATATTTTTTCTGTTCCGGCTCCGGTAAAAAGTAGCGGCTACAGACTTTTAGGCTCCGGCTCCGGCTGCACAAGCCTTCAGAAAACATAAAAAAAAATTATGTATATACCACGCCGAGGATTGACAGTCACACGAACATGCAAAGGAAATGTACATACTTAGTTATGATATAAGATGCATGTGCAAATCTTCATGCTTTTCTTGTTCATGTTTAGAACAGTTAATCGCGTTTCTTCTAAAACCCTATATAGTTATATAAGCTATATTTTTTATTCTAAAAAACCTATTGGAGAAACATAAATAAAACTGAACTTGATTGATGCATTGCGGCTGAATAATTCAGAAACTACTTAGTTACGTGGGTTAATTTATTAAGAGTATGACACAAGTGTCTTCTTGTAACTATGATAATATATGCTCAATGTATAATGATAGGGTTAGTGAAACACAAACTATTATTATCATAGACTACGGTGTTGGAGACTATCGTATTGTTGGAACATATCAGCGAATTGTCCAGTTCATTCCCTTAAACCTGGATGGTGAATGGAATGTTAAAATAAATCATTTATCAGACACATTTTACTGTAAAACTATTTCTACTTATAATTTGCCGCTCTCCATTCAGATATTAATGCATTTTGTGTAATTGAATTTCCAAAGTGTTAGACTTTATCTGTTGTAAGGCAATCCTATAATACGGTTAGGTTATGAAACAATTATGACGAATTAGAAACAACAACTCGCTTAAACAATATCAAATGATTTATTAACGACGATTTTTTTTTATTTTTTATTTAAAAATTGGATCGAACTAAGAACTTAATTCTAACGTGTTGCTCAAATAATAGACGGGGCGGTCAGTCATGTGCTATGACCGCTGTCAGGCAGGTGTGACATAAGGAATAACGAGTTGTTTTTTTTTTGTAACATTAATAGAGGTGTCACTTTAAAAGTCAGTCGGCGGCGCCAAACACAAAAGTTCGAATAG
Source organism: Bulinus truncatus (assembly GCA_021962125.1). Lineage (NCBI taxonomy): Eukaryota > Metazoa > Mollusca > Gastropoda > Planorbidae > Bulinus > Bulinus truncatus. Next base: position 1,107,426 of record JAGDYQ010000202.1, on the reverse strand, counting down.
TCAGAAAGAGATAAGCAATTGTTTGACGTAAAATTAAACACTGTAAGGCAACTAGTACCTTTCCAGCTTAAATATTTATATATGCTTTAATATAATGTTATATATACATTTTTCGAATAAGTGCTTTTACAGATTTTGTTTGCATTTTGGAGACATCTAAAAATCGTTCCGTCGTGTTAGTCAATATCAACAACCATGCACACAAATACAATGTATTCTTTTAATCAAGTGTATTAATCAACTGCACAAAACTTTCAAATAATATAGCATGCCTTTCAGATAAATGGCTGAATGTATTTTTTGAAATATAAACAAAAAAAAGTTTATTTTTCCATATAGTTATGTAGCCTCATAAGTTTTTTATTTATATCATATCTTATAATCTTTGACTACGAAAATTATCTTTAAGAATAACGCAGATCATTAATTATACAATTATTAGTCAAAATGTATTATGATTTTATTTTTTAACTTCTAGTCGTGCTGCACGAAGGCAGCGTAACTTTCAATCTAGCAGAGCATGGACATGAACACATATTTTTTATTGATTTTTATTTTACTTCTCATTTAAGCGGATGTCAAATGAATAAGCTAGTATATACTTTGGGACCATATGCAAAGTTATATTTCATTATACCTTGTTTTGGAGAAAACTTCAATAGTTATGGTCCACTGAGGTTTATAAAGCTTTTGTACAAGCGGTTTTTTTTTTAAAGTATATTTATCCAGGTGGTTTTCGTTAATATTACTTTTGTGAAGTTGTTTTTTTTTTGTTAATACTTTATCCAGGTGGTTTTCGTTAATATTACTTTTGTGAAGTTGTTTTTTTTTTTGTTAATACTTTATCCAGGTGGTTTTTGTTAATATTATATATCACTAACCCAGTAGTAAATTAGTTCATTATCCCTTTGTTTTTCAGATACATCATTTTAATTTCCTCATTTGCAGAAAATGGAACTCGGATTTTGTCGGCATTGTTTACTGCTGAAAAGGATAAAAATTCCGAAAAAAATATTTTTAATAAACACAAAAGTATGTAAGTTAAATAATGTGCTCTGAATCAAAATGAAATATTCCCAAAAAATAGGTCACTAGTTCAAGAAATCCAACATTAATCTTAATCATAGCATTACAAACGTGTGTATGATTTTTTTTCTTTAAATTCATATTACATGTTTCGAAGTATTTATTGTGAAATCAGAAGGTTTATCGCTGTTTACAACCAATTGAATTATATTTGATTGATTGTAGTAATCATTTTCCATTTACGTTTCTTTAATGCATGAAACTTATAAATCCAGGGATATTTTTGTTCATCTAATTCTTGGGTTTGTTATTCACTTCAGTAGTTTACTTAAAGTTAGAGTGTCCATACACTTTTGCATACGTGAGCTTTTAATGCAATTACTACACAGTAAAAGCAGTGATACCATTTAATAAACACTAAAAAAGTGAGTGAAAAAAAGTGTTGAGGTCGATCATATGGGAACAAGTTTAGTACAATGTAAGTTTAGATATATTTCACAAAAGCATTTATATGTTCAACCCACCTTTCTTCTCTCTTTAATGGCTATCACAATAGCCAGCGTCAGTTGTAGAATTTGATGTTGTTGAGATGTTTTAAAACAAAAACTCACATAGAGATAGAAAGCATACAGCAGGGGGGAAAAACACAATGCCGATAATAGCTGTAATTAATGTATTTATACAGTGAATATAAGACATACTTTAAAGAGCCTTACAGTTGTCATTGTATCAAAAAATAGTGAACAGACTAATTCAAAAATAAATGGAGCCACTGATCGAAGAGGCAAACGTAGCTATCAGAGCAGCTTTTGTCCCTCCCCTTTACTCCAATTAGACAGTATCTACATTCAATGCTAATACATTGTTACATTCTCAAGTTGTTAAGCTAAATTAGCACTATTGTTCATTTGTAATTTTATTTTTTAATCCATTTCAAGCGTAGTGTACTCTACTTGAGATGAATAAAGTACATGTTTAAACACTATGACTTTGTTTGCACTTTCGAATGTATGTCGTAATTTTTTATTTCAATGGTGTGCAGAACAATTAGGAATAAATCTAAATAGCTGCACACATATTGTTTTCTTTGATAAAAAGAGATTGTCGGTAGTATTAAACTGAATGCACTTGATCAAATTGATTTCCACAGGTCGCTGATATGGCCACTGACGGTTTTCAGGTGAGTTTTAGGAGATTTCTAGCAAATTAGACCAGGTAAAATAAAAGGTAATTCTAATGATTGTCCTTTAAATTTGACAAACTGGGCATATATTCAGTAAACAATCTTATCCCAATTGCTTTAATTTGAGCCTGGGGCAGATATTTAGCTTATGGCCCCAATAAATGTCTAACATAATATGCAATGGGCCCATGTATAGCCCCAATAAATATCTAACATAATATGCAATAAGCCCATGTATAGCCCCAATAAATGTCTAACATACTAAGCAATGGGTCCATGTATAGTCCCAATAAATGTCTAACATATTATGCAATGGGCCCATGTATAGCCCCAATAAATGTCTAACATACTATGCAATGGGCCCATGTCAATGTTCCACTGGGATCCTTTGGCTCGTTATCGTAGAGTATGAGTCGCTGACTTAGTTGAACTTGTATTATATTTTTTTTTCACTGCCACGATGCTTTCCACAGATGTCAATATGTTACAACACTTGAAAAGGAGAACAATTAAGTCGTGACTATAAGTATTTACAACTTTATTAAAGAGAGACCTGTCCTAAACAAGATCTAGTTTATTACAAGGTTCAAAATGTAAATCCATTCCAAAGTTAATAAATACGTTTTTATCTCCATCTCTCTCCCTCTTTCGTCAACTTTCTCTTCGATAATCTCAAGTTGAATGGCCATTTCTTACTATTTTACCCACGCTTCAGTGGCCAGTAGATTCCCACCATAAGAGGGATGAAGGGGTACGTCCAGAATTCAAAGTCCACTTTCTCGTCAGAAGAAGCTGCCCAGGGATCTAGGTATTTTCCATGTGCCGGTAGTAACTGACACAATGCCGACCACAGACAAACCTAAAGTGCAAATAGCATCCTCCTGCTAAATTCCCAGCAGATAGTTTGCCGTCCTACCGTAGGGTCGTTTGATCTGCGTTTCGCTGACCACCTGCTCGTATGATAGTAATTACAGAAGTAGGGGGAAGTAATAGGTGAATGAAACCTATTAATAATAAGGGGGTAGAAAAGGGATTCAACCCGTGATAGCCCATAAAAGCCTAAAAGTGAAAAGATACAATTCTTATACATCTTGGTACTAAAACAATGCTTCAAAGATTCAATAGGCTTTCTCTAATAAAAAAAAATTATGTGAAGTACATATTGTGGAAATGTACATAAACTATACTTATTTATATTATTGAAATTTTTGGGCGACGCATAAAGGATCATCTTCCTCCCATCACTTGTTAATAAATCACATGTAAGAACAACTGCAAAAGCTATCGTGTGGAAAAAAAAACAAGTAAAAGACCATTAGATTTGAGTCTACGTTTATATTTTATTAACAGGATGCAAAGCAGAAGTAAGAATTATGATAGTTAAAATAGTGAAATAAAATGAAAGATTGTTAACAAAATAGAAATGTATGTTAAGGGAACATTAAAAATATTGTTTCATAACTTCATTAATGGAGAAAATGTCACAAACTCATTGAGCTTAAACGACAGAAACAATAAAATTGTTTGTACCTTATGCAAATTAGATATTTTTTTTTAAAATTCAATCATTTTCATAAGTATGAATTGTACCCTCATCTAACAATTGCAATGAATGGCACATTGATATATATAATGAAATGTTAGGTTTAATGGGATAATCTACAGTACCAAATGAATTTTATGTTTTAGTAAACGTCACCAAATTTTAATCGATTTCAACAAACGCAAAATATACATAATTGCTTTAAAAGTTATAATGAAGTCATACGAGACATGAACAAATATTTCAATATTTCTAAAGATCTAATGATTGCCAGATACCTTAATATAAAAAAACACCATCAAAATGTGCTCTTATTTGATCTAAGGTATCAACATTTGTTGTATTTTTTTTTTACATTGAGTAGTGCAAATGTCAAAGCAATGCTAAGATTGAATTAGAAAAAAATATAGCGAACCAGCGTTTTAATATATATTTTTTATATCCCAGACTATATTTATGTTAGGCAGCTTCAAGGAAACTGCATCTGAATCTTTTTTTTTCTTTTATTCTGAAATTTTACTGCCACTTTTTTGAGAAATCAAAAAGTAATATCCAAAGCAGCGTCATAGCCACACATTTATTGACTCCAAAGAAATTTTTTTTTTTTTTTTTTTTTTGCTTTTTAACTTATTGGAAAAGTTGATGACAACAGCATCTTTTTTTTTTCTTTTAATTAAAAAAAAAAAAAAAAAAAAAACAACTTTTGATTCTTTTAGAAAAAAAAAAACCTCTGCAACTTTACCGGTGTCTTCAATCAGTACATTTACTTTGCAGCTTCACAGATGTATTCAGTGTTTCCATTACACCCAGTCTGGTAAATATCGTTGATATTTGGATTAAAAATTACACATTGATTGTTAAATTGATCTGACAGAGGAAAACAAAAATATTGGTGTTAATATTACATACCAATAAATGAACAAAAAAAATAAAAAAAAAATATATATAAAAATTTATTTAAAAATGTATTTTGTGACTTTTCTCAAAAAAGTTATTTTTTCGGGGGATAGGTAAAAAAAAAAATATAAAAAAAATTCTATTTAATATTTCCAAAAAAAAAAAAAAATTGGACGTTTGTTTAAAACACACTCATTAACATTTGTGCAAAGTTATTTTACGATATCAACAATAGATTTTAAAAATTGGTTCTTTGAATATTTTGAAAATATGTCTTAAAATAACACTTTTTTTACCCAAAAAGTCAAAAAATACATTTTTAAATATTTTTTTTTAATATTTTTTTGTATTTCTTTGTTCATTAATAGGTATGTTATATGCATGTGCCAAAAAAGGCTAGTGTAGCTTAAAAAATAAAAAAAAAAGATAGAAAAAACAACTAGCAGAAACCTTAAATGCCCCATGGACCACCTTAAAGAGCTAAAGTGAACCGCTACTTCAAAAAGGATGTGTAGAGATATAAAGAACATATTTAAATCGTGCTTAGTGTATTATTTAAAACTGTGTTATGTTTACTATTTTTAAGTATTCTTTCTACAAAGCTTTACTAATATGAAAATTACCTAATACAAATCCTGTACCTGTGTATGGGCTTTCATTATCATCCCATTCATACCAACCAGAACTCGTGTTAAACCTGAGACCTACCCATGTAACAACGTGTTCTGATACTAAATACTGAAGTCTTTCATCTGTTTTTACTGTAAAAAGATGTGCACCCATCGCTGTGGAAAAAATATTTTGAAAAGACTCCGAGCCTTGAAAATAACATAAATAAAGAATATCGGTTTTTTACCTATAAGAGTTTTTTTTATAACGAAACATTTCTATAAATTTCAATCATGCTAGTTTTAGAAAAAAAAAATAATTGTCGAAAAATAAAATAATATTTGTTTTTATTTGATTCATCTCATTTAAAAAATTGTATAACACACTTTTTTATAAAATGATTTATTTCATGCCAACTGAAAAAAAAATCTTAACAAAACTATGTTAATAAGAAGTTTAACTTGTTAACAATAAAAAAATGCAGTTTTTTAAGCATATTTAATTAACTATTAAAACATTATATACAGACAAGAGAATAATTTTAGTTTAAAATTTTGTTTTGCAAAGAAAAATTCAATATACATACTTACAACAATACTTATGTCTATTCAATTAAAAAAAAAAGTTATATCAAAAGAGCATTACGATCACCTAGATATAATTAAATTAGCTTTTCCACCTTTAAATAATGCATAACTTTCAATACAGTTTTTAGCATACACTTTTCTGTCTTACATGTGCAGATCGTTCTTGCGACATCGCTAGTATCTGTATTTGGAGCAGAGAACCAGAGACATAAGCTTTCGTTACCCACAACGACTGTCGAGAAATTTCCACTACACGGGGCTATAGTCTTCAGATACAAACGTTGACTTGATGACCTGACAGCTCCCAATGTAGCCGTGTTGGAACCTTACAGTAAAAGTTTGTTTAAAAGAAATAAAACGTAAATAATATATTTTTTTAAAAATTTAGTTTTGGTCTTCAGTTGCATAACTAAACCCTGCCATTTTAGAAGTATCAATATTAAATGCGTTTTTGGATATCAAATGCCGTGTGCGAGTAAAATTTATACTAAGAAATGTAAATTTTTGCAGTGATTTTATGAAGATTTAGATTAAAATACGCTTAAGTCATAGTAAAGAAGATATGACTTCTTTTTAATATTACATTTTAATTTGGTGTTGTATTATGTTATAGCAAACCGTTTTATTGATTTAATATGGTTTTTTTTTTTACTTTAACTTTTGTTTTCGTTTATGTATACATATTTCCTAATATTTTTAGAGCTGTCAATGATGTAAACTAAATAAAACATAATGTAGTAAATAACAATGGCTAAAACATCCTAAATAAATTTAGCCTTTATTGAAAACGCATTTAAGGTATTTTTTTATGTAATATACACATGTTAAAATAGACATATTTGAATATAGCAACACTTATAAATGTATCTTAAAATGTGCTATTCGTATTTATAAATAATCAAATAGAAAACTTGCTCGTTACCTAAATGGCATCTTAAATCTGCAGAGTCAAATAAATAACACTGACATATGTCTCCTTCATTCAGACATCTTATTGCACACATCAATGAACATGACGTTGTATAGTTTATATTGATAGATTGGAGAGTTTGATTCTTGTCTACGATCATCTTAAACTGACTCTTAACAATCTCAGCTGTGTAGATGAATACTGAAATAATGATTTTATAGATTGTATTTTACATAGTTTGACTGTTAAACTGACTTTGATTCTTTGTGCATTAATGTATGATGTTGTTTATAATACTGGCTAATACAAGTTTAAGATTATTTTTTATTAGACTTTATAGCTGCTAATACTTATAATTTATAAAATGCTCTTTGTTTTCAGATATGCTTAAGTTTTTTTGTTTTTTTTTTTGTTTTAATATCCTTTCTATCATTTTTAAAAAGAATTGTACTATTTTAAATTGTAATTATTTATTTTTTGTAAATATATAATAACTAAAATGGCTCTTTCATTACCTAGTTGCAAAAGAATCAGAGATGTGTGTACAATCATCGTGAATACAAATTTGACGGACGGATGGTGGATACAAAATATCAGATAACAATGATAGCAGAACATTAAATGTATAGTTATACCATATCTTTGAACAACGTGGCACATATTCATTACTCCATTTTTTCAATCACTATAAATGTGTCTTGTGCAAGTAGCAGTCATCGATTATCGTTATTTTTCGTTTGCATCGTTAATCAACAAATTAGATCACTATCACTAGATATTCTTCAGTTAGGAAATATTCAATATATTCACTTATCAGTTTACATTGTTTACATCTATTGACTTTACAAACATTTTTAATGAAAAATTCATCTAATATTTATTAAAACGAATTCTTTTTGTTGTAATGCACGTAGTGACAACGGTTAAGTTACTTGCAAATGTTTACAAATAATATTGTATCGTTTTTCAATAGTAAGTATATATTACACATTGTCAAAATGGTTTACCTTTTATATTAAAATTAGATATGAAAGAAAACCCGGAAAAAAGAGTTTATAGTTGTAAGTTATCAATTATGAATAAATAGAATAGTGTATATAGCATGTATGTTAAAAATAGCCCAATACCGCACACAAACATTTCATTATTTTTTTTAGCTGAGAAAAGTATTGAGCCAAAGTCTTCAAAATTTACATTAAATTCAAATTTTCATTAATTCCAAATGTACATAATTGCACAACATACAAAATTGTATAAAAAAATCTTGATAGTTGAATTTTTTATCTCAAAAATTTTAGTTAAAAAACTAAAATTAAGGTTGTAAGCGTGCTGTCTGTTGTTGAATGATGTTGTAATGTGGAAATAGAAATAATTTAACTTAGTTCCGCTGCTTATATAATGTAAACGACAATGTGTAAATGTATACAATTATAATACATTTTAAACGGTTTGTTTAATTGTTATTTAAGGACACTAAAACGAGCGGACTAAAATGCGATTGATTTAGTGTATTTCATAGAGTAAGATATTGTGAATGGGCTCATCGTTAGAAATTGTTAATAAGTTATAAAAAATAAATTGATAATTTATCGTTTTTAATTAGCAGCCAATGAAAAATAAAACAACATTTTTTTGTATTTACAGAATGTGACAAATTAACCCATATATTAATCAGCTGATTTGGTATCTGTTTAAATTTATCTCCGGTAGAAATTCACTACAAATATTCAGAGATGATGTTTCTATTCATATCATAGCAAAAAGTCTAAAGTCTATTGTATCTATTTAAAACGTTTTGTGTCAATATTAAAATTTAAACAAGTATTGTCGTACTTCATTCTACTAGCCACATTTTTATCTGTTGTCGCACTTCAATGACGTCTTTCACAATGGATCATCGCAAAGGAAAAAAACAACACAAAACTGCTCATTTAAAATTCAAAACAGTGTGGCCATTGTCTACGAGGTCATTGTGTGGTCATTGTCTACGAGGCCATTTTGTGGCCATTGTCTACGAGGCCATTTTGTGGCCATTGTCTAAGAGGTAATTGTGTGGCCACTGTCTACGATGTCACTGTGTGGTCATTGTCTACGAGGCCATTTTGTGGCCATTGTCTAAGAGGTCATTGTGTGGCCATTGTCTACGAGGTCATTGTGTGACCATTGTCTACGAGGCCATTGTGTGGCCATTGGCTACGCGGCCATTGTGTGGCCATTGTCTACGAGGCCATTGTGTGGCCATTGTCTACGAGGTCATTGTGTGGTCATTGTCTACGAGGTCATTGTGTGGTCATTGTCTACGAGACCATTGTGTGGCCATTGTCTACGAGGCTATTGTGTGGTCATTGTCTACGAGACCATTGTGTGGTCATTGTCTACGAGGCTATTGTTTATGCGTCTTTCTGTCAACTGGGCTATTCCCGGGTGGTAAGAAAAGTTCTTGTTTAAAATGTTACTATATGTACTAGTAAACAAACATTTCTCGGACCGGTTTGTAAGCACGCCGTTGGAGTTGAAAATAATGATTATTATTGGAGCGCGTTAAAAAATGTCTTTCTTTAAAAGTAGCCTACGTACTCGAAGCGGCCCCAAAAGACATGAACAGGTTATTGTAGCCAAAATACATTTGAGTATATAAGACCCTTAATAATACATTACATAAAGTTCATATTGTATATCGTAAATCCCAATGACAATAATCTTCATTATGGGTACACAATCTTAACAGAAAAAACCCCCGTTAATTAGATAAGACATACATTAATTGCGCACACAAACCCTTATAATTAATATATAATAATTATGTTAAAATATTCTAAGGGACTAATTTCAAAATGTTAATTTTTATTTGTCATGATTAACGTGACGTACGTGTATTAAAAAAAAAAAAAAACAGAAGGACGTGAGTGAGTGCCTGCAAGTTAAGCGAACCGCTACATGTTTAGCAGATGGTTAATGTTATGTTGTACACATTGTAGTATAGTACACTATGTCGTACAAATAATTAACTAAAAAATATTACCAACCCAGTGAACTTTTTATTATAAAAAATATAGTTGACAATGCAGTCTTCCGTTCACCTTTATAGACAAATCGTTTTCAATAACAAAATAATTCAATGCATTATTGATATAATGTGCAATAAAGTGTAATGTATCAAAGTACATAATCGAAATAGATATAATATTCCACCAATTCAGGGGCAGTCATTTATTTGTTTAGGCCGCAGACGCAGAATATAAGACCCAAAAAAAAAAAAGAAAGAAATATCAATACTCTAAACATTATAGATCTGTAGCCCGCCTCCCTCTCATTATTGTGTCAGTCTGCATCATCTACACCTTGTATGGCGCTGCTCAGGCTCCCCCACTGTACAATTCATTATGTGAAGTAATAAAAAAAATAATATGTGCAACGTACTTTGAGAACATTAGATATATATATATATATATATATATATATATATATATATATATATATATATTATAATAATAACAAACTAAACAACATAAATATTGGATTATCTTTATATATATATATATATATATATATATATATATACCTACATATATAAGTATACATGCATAAATATATATATACATTGCATTTATTTTCTGGCCGATCAGCAGTACACACCCCCTGCTGGTCTGGATAGTTTTGGCATGTCTTAAAACCATTTCCACTGTCATGCCGCAGATTAAGCGGGAACAATCACCTTGCCTTCAGACTTTCATCAGCGCCGCCAATAGCAATGCTGGTGTGGTTGGTACAATACACCATATAATGATGGCAGAGGCGGCTTATTGTTTCAAGTTTTGTTGTATTTTATTTGTTTGTTTGTGTTAGAAAAACAGACAGACGAAAGTAAATTGACATTTGAATCTAAACATGTGTAAACAAAATTGATTAAACCGTGAATTATCGGTTGCAATTGATTATTTGAAAACATTTGTGTCATTACTTTAAAATGCATATAGTTAACATTACTTTTAGCATTGAAAAGTTGTTGGGTTTAGTGGAATCATTTATTTATTTCTGATAATAATGTGGTATTTTTAATTATAAATATTAACTATGTAATAATACAACACGTAACAAATAAAATGATAAAACAAATTCCATTAAATATTGCATTAGCAAACAATCGGTTTAGTTTTATTTTGTTTAGTTTTATACAAATTATATTTTGAGACTTTTATTAAACAATTATTTATCAAGAACTAATTTTTTTTCCCTTATAGCGATCAAATTGAAGAAAAAAGAACAATTGCGAGTGTAGTAATTAATTAAACATAACATATATTAATGAGCGCGATGTGAAAACACCAAACTAGAAGCGGTAAAATGTCCAGTAGCGCGGATCTTGTGGTATTTGTTCGCACCTTTTATGTCGATTTTTAATTTGCCACAATTTCCTATGAAATGCGGTAAATTCGCTTCCACAACGTTCTTCAAATGCAACTCTGAGGCAGTTCTCCATCATTTCACCTATTCTTTCTCTGCATAAACAAAACATTGGATTAGTATTACAATAAAATAATTAGAACAAAAGTATTAAGAAAAAAAAATAGTTGACATACCATTACATGTTAATGTATAAAATCATTTACTTTGTAATGTTATTTTATTATGAATAACACATAGCAATTGGTTCTAGAATGGACTTTTTTCATGGGCTTATCAGCCAATGCAAGTTTCAACCCCACCATTCAATTTCTCTTGGAGAACATGTCCAGCCGCCTTACCAGCTTTTGATTCAACACAAAGCATTATTTGCTTGGTAGGATTGTATATTATACACATTGTTAAACTTGTGATGTAGGACATTAAATGTTGTTATTTTTCATGAAAATAATTTTAACATGCTTTAAATTTTATTATCTTGCATAGTTTTTTTTTTTTTTTTTTTTTTTCTTTGTAAGATCGGTTAAACACTTAATAAAACATCGATATTACAATTAGATTATGGGTTAATTTGTCGTGTGATAATAGTGGTTTTTAGGTTTTCATTTACACACTTACAAAGACTTTACACAGTAAAAAGTTTCAAGTGAATGAAATGCCGTGCCATATTAGGCTCGCTACGGTCGACCTGAATGATACAGGTAAGAGCCGTTGAGAGCCAAGGGATAGTGAATGTCATGATTAAATTTCCATCTATGTCTCCCGAGGTGTTTTACTTGTCAATTTCTTAAGAAAGAAAACTTCATCAAAAACCATTATCAGTGATTTATATGGTCTAAGAGAAATTCTCTTTGTTTCATGGACATATTATCTAAATAAATTAAATTGATAGTGACACTCAGAACATTGCTATTGTCATGGTTAAACAGTTAATGTAATGAAATCCATAGCGCAATGTATGTTAAAATAACAATTGCATATGAGCCATGAAACTTTACGATAAATACTTGTAGCTTATTACGTATAAAGGTAAGTACTGTTCTATTATCATAGCCAGTATTTTATTTTCGCAATCAAAAAAGTAAAAGCCATCATAGTTAGAGTATACATGTTATAAGCTTTAAATTAAATTAGTTTGTGTTTATTTGTGATTGGTCCTCGAATCATTTAACTAAAAACGTATTGAGAAGGATTACAGTTAGCAAACATCTAGATTTAACGATACATTAAACAATGTAAATAATCTACAGCACTTTAACTTATATTATGAATTACTACGATACGAAATCATTATAGAAAGTCTTTAAATATGAAATGATTTTTTATTAGATTATCATGTACAACAAAATGTGTATACCATTAGTACGTACAGGAGAGATAAATCATTTTTTCTACCATTTATATTGAAAAACATTGTTTTTATCGTTTCTTGTTTAATATCATACATATCTGCTAAAATTAAGCATACGTTTAGACAGTAGCAGGATTAACTCTTCCATAAATAAAAAAAAAATATCTTTGAAATTAGAAATATAACACAATTTAATAAATAGACTGTTATAAATAATTAAACGCACAAAGAAAATTATGTGTTGTATCATAGACATTTTGTGAGGTTACAATATACTAATGTATTTATATTGCTTTGAAATTAGCAATAAATAATTCATTTCAATATCTTGATAGCCACACAGCAAACAATGATATTATTGAATCATTATTTACATATGTCTAGGATATAATGATTTTATTTGTATTTTAGTGTAATTAAAAAAAAAACGTTCAAATTTAATATTTTTTGTATTTTTTAAAACAATGAACTGTTACTTACGGACAATCCATAAAAGCGTAATTTGGTCTTTTCATCAAAGGGCATGAATGATATTCTTCATTTGCTTTTTGAAACTCGGTTTCATTTATACTACATCTTGATCTGTTTACTTGAGCAATGGCTTGACGGAACATTAAGGAAAGTGATTTGTTTTAGTTTTAATAATTATTACTCAATCTCTACTGCACATGCAACAAAAAGTAAATGTGTGAAGTGAATTATCTAATACATTGATTAGTGTAGTCTAACAACTATAATAATTTGTAATAATGCATTTTAACAGCTATAGTACTTTGTAATAATGCATTTTAACTTACTATAGTACTTCGTAATAATACATTTAAACAACTATAGTACTTCGTAAAAATACATTTTAACAACTATAATACTTTGTAATAATTATGTCAATTTATTTAGAGACCGTCAATTGTTAAATTGCTTTAATTTATGTTTAATAAATGATGTCCTATGGTAAAAAGTATTGAACAAATGTGGCTACACCTATTTATACGTAGTGCTATCCAAAATCTATTTACATAATCGGCTAACATAGACGGTGGTTCGACCGACAGACTTACACACCGTGCGGTGTAAAGTATGCTCATGGCAATAAAAGCCGCATGTTTGTACGTTACAAATACACGGCACCGTACGAGTTGAATGCTTACATCGCTAAAAAAAAGTCCCAGTTCTACGTCACACATTTGCGGACTTTAAAAAAAAAACAGCGCATGTCATCGACCGTCTCGATAAAAATTGTCTGGGGAATTCCAAAATTATAGAAACTTAAAAGAGACAATGTATGTTAAATGAGAGTATGTTTGGTGCGCATTGTGTTCATCAAGTGAATCTTTCTTGAATAAAAATGAAATGCTGCGGAATTCTAAATACAACAAAGATTTCTTATTAATAAATTAAGATTTTTAAATGATATTGAGTAGTGTGCGCAAATTATGTTTAATAGTCGGGGGTTGTTTTTGTTAAGCTTCTGTACCCATAATGAGGATTATTTTCTTTGGTATGAATTATATAAAAAGCTATTTTTTGTACATAGACTGATTGTTAACGCGCTCAAATATATATTACCGAGTTGGTTGGCATAGGGGTGGGAATAAACCAAATGGTTGCAGAAGGGGAAGGGGGGGGTCAAGCAGACGATTCAAGTTGTAACACCGCTAATGTTTTAACCTCACTTCTCTCTTTTTTTTTAAATAAGTCATGATAAACATGATAAATTATAAAATTATAAAAAAATAACTGTTGGAATGGGGGTGTAGGGTTGGGAAAGGAGTGTTTAACGGGGGGGGGGGAGAGGTAGGGAGAAGTGTCACGTGGTATTGTAAACAGGGTGAACATGCAGTTATACTAAATGCCCCTTTTTGTAATTTTGTACATTGAGACCCTCTGCGATTCGGGCATGTCTTGAGTGGAAGGGGGGTGGCGGGGGAGGGAGGGAGTGAAGGATGGGTGTGGGGGCTAAGTGAAAGAGAATTGATACATTATTAAAAAAAAAACTATTGAAAAAGAGTCCTTTAAAATATTATGAATGAATTAAGATTAGTCAATGGTATGGTGTTGTGAGCGCATCACCATTTCAACTCCAACTGCGTGCTAAATAGCCGGTCCGTGTACCGGGCCGTTCAGCTAGTTGTAATATAAAATGTACAATGCAAATAAAAACATGGAAGAAAATGTATTTTAAGCCGCGAATGAAAATACTCGTTGATGACATCAAACCGTACTGTATTTTAAGGAATAAATGAGTGTTTTTGTCTCTAACATTTACTGCAAGCTACATAATATCGGAATTTAGAAACATCAATATCGTGGAGAAATAGAGGATTTTAAAACAATTTACGCTAATTATTATACATTGTGTTCTATATTCTATACTCACAGATCCCACACAAATCATCGACTTAAAAATTATAAAAAATAAATAAAAACAATGATTTTAGCATTATATCCTTCAAAGTAATTTATAACAAAAATAAAGAGAAATAGCATTTAAATTATATATTTTGGGATTTTTTACTACTTTTCTTTTGTACAATTCCTCACAAAAGAACAAACGTTTAATATACGAACAAAATATTAATATACATGCACACACACATACACACACACATACATGTCATGGATGGCAAAGAAATAATTAAACCCACACACACGTTCTAAATATATATATGCTTAATTAAAAATAATACATCAATGGACTGTTACCTTTTTTTCCATTATCTGAACAAACAAATTCATGTATTTTTTGTATAGTTGAAAAACTGTATATGTCCAAATTATCTTTACAAACACCCAAATTTTGAGAAAAGCATTCATATGTGTCATTTTTCAACCTAATATCATAAAGAAATGCAGCTTTGTAAAATTTGTATTTTAAGAAAACAAGTGTACCTTAATTATTATCTACTTTTTTAACATATATCTATGTCATTTTTTTTTCTAAATACAAAACATGACTTATGAATGTTTCACAAGTAATATGGCCATGTTTATTTTTTTTTTAATGATATACATTGTGCCGTAGGAAAAGAAACAATCATATAATAATACTCATTACCAGTGTGCGTTAAATCGAAAGTAAAGAATTAATACAACAGTATTCCAGTTTAAAATACAACCAGGAAAAAAATCGGATCTGCCCGAAACCAAAAAATAGCCTAGCCTACCGAACAAGCATAATGGGATATAACTCTATGCAAAGGTTTTCCAGGGTACAGCTAGTATTATATATTCTTCAATTTTTCTACCCAAATGTATTTCTTTATCTCACATCAAAAAATGGCAAATGCTTTTTCTGAATAATTTATAATTAAAACGGTTGAAAATATAAATATTGATTTTACTCACGGACACATTTTGACGTAATTTTCTTCATTTAGCAAATAACTATAGTTTCCAGCCATAATATTTTTCATGTATGAGAGATCCGAGTAGCAATGACGAAGACTGCAACATGCTAAGTCTGAAATATATAAAATATATACCTTATTAAGTATAATAATATGTGTATATTAGGGTGACAAACAATGCTATGTGCATTTTTTTTTAATGTTCTCAATCTTTTTTTTTGGTTCCATTTAAAGAAAAAAAAAAGATATTGGTAAATCTTGGGAACAATACGTTGATGTTTATGGGTTGCTCAAAGCAGTTTAAGTTTGCGAAATTATTTGAATCCACATTTTTCATATTTTTTTCATATTTATCTCTTTTATTTTAATAATTTTAGTTAAGAATGTTTTCAATATTTTATTATTTGCTAATTTTATGAGTCATCTTGTATAATACACAACACTGAATGTTTTTCTATATCAAGTGAAACTTTTCGAAACACAGGTATTGAAAAACGTAAATAAGTCGACAAAATCCTTTATGAGTAGCACCAATGGATCATCTGCGTCGACTGGAAGATGGTGAACTTTCTACTTGGTCAGCCCTCTGGGTTCACGAAGTACCCATGCTTTATATGTATGTGAGACAGTCGTGACAGAGCCCAGCACTATGTAAAGAAAGAGTGGCCGGCTCGAGATCATCTAAAACCTGAAATGAGAAACATCATTAACAAACCTCTTGTTGACCGGGAGGAGATATTGATCCCACCGCTACACATGAAGCTTGAGTTAATGAAACAGTTTACGCGCGCTCTGGACAAAGATGAGACGTTCTTCAACTATATGTGCCGAGCATTTCCTCAACTGACCATTGAGAAGCTGAAGGCCGGCATTTTCGACGGCCCACAGATACGGCAGCTCATAAAGGACACTGAGTTCCAAAACTCCATGAACACGCTTGAGTTAGCCGCCTGGAAATCGTTTTTGCAGGTGTTGAACAACTTCCTGGGAAACATGAAGGCAGCAAACCTCGCCAGATCCATCAGCGGCATGATAGAGGACTTCCAAAAACTCGGGTCTTTGATGATTATAAAGATGCACAATTGCACATCCTGTTCTCACACATGGAGAAGTTTCATAAAATCCTTGGGGCGATGAGCAATGACCAGGAAGAAAGGTTCCATCAGGATGTCCGCCAAATAGAGGAAAGGTACCAGGGGAGGTGGGACGCAGTAACGCTGGCATACTACTGCTGGTCGATGAAGAGAGACAACCCAGCAGCTGCTCACACACGGGAGTCGAAGAAACGCCAATTTATGCCTTGAACTCTGAACTATTGTTTCACGTAACGCTCATTCTTATACTAATATTATGCTAATTATAATTATCAAATTTGATGGAGTAATTAAAAACTGAATGAATTTGAACACGTTGACTTTTATTTCTTTAGTAAAACGGAAAAGTAATCGTCAGCTGATGATCCGCAAAAAATGTGGATTTTTTTTACAAAAAAAAAACGATTTTTTTTTAAATTTCTTTAGCAAAATCTTGACCTGATTTTCGGACTCAGAGCACCAACATTAGTCTAATTCAACTGGAAAACTCTGGAAAATTTAAAAAAAAAAATATTTGTGTTGCCCAGTGTAATTATGCACAGGGCGCACAGCTAAATGGGTCTCCGAAATAGTAATCTTGAAAACAATTTTCAGCTTTTAAACCAGACATGGGCAATCTACGTCACGTTAAATGTTGTTATCTTACCCGCAGTATGGTACACTCCCCTTTTTTCATTTAAATTGATAACATTTACATTTTTGTTACCTCATATAAAGTACTATAAACACTGCATCCCTTCAATCAAATTTAGGAACATATTGTTATCTGCGATTTTGCAGCTTTGCAGCATGTCCATTACAAGGAAAAAAAAGTTATCAGTTGTTAACTCCCAACAAACGGCATACATTAAAATGTGACTCTGGTGATCCATAAAGTCAAACCATGAAAAATATTATTTTTTTAAATATTTTTTTATTACAAATGTTATATTTTTATTAAAAAAATGCATTCTAAATACTTTCTAATAAAAAATATTTATTTATTTTTTTATTGAACTACAATTTCTCGCAAATAAAATAACATTATCAGTTGACCGGTACCGAACGTCAATTTGATTTGTTTACGTTTTGTCAGTCACTTCGACTAAATTAAAATGGACTCAGATTCTCATTATTTAGTGGAAAAAGAACTTAAATCTAGTGACAAAGATGAAACTAACACTCGCTAAATCAAAAAAAAAAAATAAAAACATTCAAAACTGACCAAAAAACATTTTTTTTCAACTTTTTTAAGAAAAAACACAAGGTAGCCTCACGACACAGGCGCGCATAAAGCCATACCCCTCACTTTTTTGACATTTGGTCAAAAATTGAGGGGCAGTGCAAAAAACAGACTGTGCATTATGTCTTTTTTAATAAAGAAAACTTTTTTTTCTACATTTTTTGCGTTTTTCTTAAAATTAGATTTTTTTATGTGAATAATTAAAGGAAAATATGCATATTTGAAAAAAAGTCAACAAACATTTATTTTTTGAAGAAATTGATTGATAACTGAATATTTCCTTTCAGAAATATATGTAGATTAATAAAATGTCTGAAAAGATGTTTTTGTTTTTGATACTTATTTTTTGTCTTATTGCTGTTTGTACACTTTAAAAAAAAATAATTTTGTTTTGTTAAATTCTTTTTTTTTAAAATATTATCAAGTTTCATTTTCACAAAAATATCTGCACAGTTTTAAAGCCTATTCAAAGTAGAAAAAAATGATATATCACACATATATGGGCTAATAAAAAATGACCAAAAACCTGCCGTCGATTAAGAGTTAATGTAACATTGAAAGGTCACGAAAAACACCATATATGTACATCAAGAGTAGTTGCAGTGAATATATTGACGTAACACAAGTGTATGATCTACTTCAAGATATGCCACAGTATGCGGGATGTTATTTTTATAGTAAACCTGAAGCGGCAAATTCACTACTGTTAATAAGTTTTCATATGTGTAGGCTTATGCTCAATTATTGGTCAATATTATTATCAGTGATTGCGTAAGTCAAAAAATCACTGCAAACATTATATATATATATATATATATATATATATATATATATATATATATACATATATATAAAAACTAGAGCAATGGTGCTTGGAAGTTTATAAATGGCCAGTTGAAGAAAGTAGAATGCTGAAATCAAATCACGGCAAGGGCTACAGACAATGATAAAAGATGGAAGTTCCAGACATGTTTTAAGAGAAGAGAGAGAGAGAGAGAGACTATGAAGACACTACATACTTAATATTTAGTAGAGGAAAGAATCGTTATTTTACACCCGAATTTAACCTAAAATAGGTAGTGAAAAAAGTTATGAATGTAATAGGTTGCACAATTCTCAGAACAGAGGGGGTGAGGGGACTGGGGGTGCCAAAAACACGCTCATGGCAACTATAAAGCTGATAGCTATGGAATTGGCTTTTATGTAGTGCCATTGTGATTTAGATTGGTAATGTTTTATTCTGGATGAGATAAATTAAGCTGTGGAGTGTTAGTTGTGAGTTAACTTTCATTGTAGAAACATTTGAAACAGATCATTTTTGAGGTTCTAATAGACCTAAATAATAGTGTGTGTAATCTTTTTCCAACATGGATATTGATAGAGAGATGCAAACTGTATATTTCTTATGATTTACAATGATTGAGTGAATACCAGAGTGAACATAGCAAGTAGCCTTCCTATCTTCTTTCAGTCAAAATTATATTAATGTTGACAAGTCGTTGCACTGTAGATAATCTCGACTTGGAAAATAATGCATTTGTTGATAAACAGATTTACCAAATATTTATTTAAAAAGAAAAGAAGAAATTGAGAACATTTTAAATTAAACATTAGCTAAGAATTCTCTGACGTTGTTCTGGATTATTTAATTAAAGTTCTAGTATTTTTTGGGGCAAGTTTTTGCGCTGACACCGAACCAACTCCGGAGGAAGAACACATGCCGACACAGACATTGTCTCAGGACAAAGTTAAAATGCCGACACCGACACCAGCACCGATGATAACTGCCGACACCGACACCGGCGCCCCAACTTTGTTCTTAACTCATAAACTTCGTAAACATGTATTGTCGAATTCCGACTGTCAGTTAACCGGCTTTTGACAATTAAAAAAAAAGAATTGCAACAACAATAAGATAAATGCTCCAGAAGTATAGAAAATGAAGAAACAAAAAAACAGTTGGGGGCGTGAATTACTGATCTGACTGACATGTGGGTTGAACTGGGTGATACAGAGAAGACTATTAAAGGAATTAGGGACCTTATGCTGAACAGTGCACACAAGGAGATCTTGATTGGGTGGATACACTGTTATTTTCCAACATCTGGTGTAAACACCTATATATATATATATATATATATATATATATATATATAGCAGGTTATATATATATATATATATATATATATATATATATATATATAAACGTTAAAATCTACAAAGTGTGTTCAATTTCTGCTTATTCTCTTGCAGTTAGCTTTAATGAATCAATTTAAATATATGATATTATTTATTATTCATAGCAATTTATATCATTAAAGTTTTATAGCATACTTTGTACAAACAATAAAAAATTGGATGCAGTAAAATGTTGTATAATTCAAAAGTCATTCTCACCCGTAGTGTCGTTGTTTGAACAATAAATGTATTCTATAAGGTGACTTTTTGTAAATCGATCTGCCGTTACAGGTGATCTGCATATTTGATATCCATTCATGCAATCTTTAAACTTTTCTTTAATGCTGGACAAAAAAAAATAACTTTGCACACTAAGGATCGAATTTACTGAAACATTTTAGTATACTTTATTGAACCAACATACTATAATATAAATTGACAGAAACATAAATAGCCCATCTTAAAGTTTGCAAAATTGTGTATATATTTAAAAAAAAAAAACCAAAAGAAACAACAATAGTATAGCTGGTATATATAAATTTAGCCTAACTCCAGGATTTGTGATTTGCTCTACATGTTTTAAAGTTTCAATAATTTATATTAATATAATATTAATGCATATATAGTATTCATGTAAATAGTCTTGTGAGGTCGGATGGTCCAGTGGAGTTGACACTCGACTGTCAAGCTTAGAGTCCTTGGTTCGTTCCTCGTTGATAACCCTGAAAATGGTCCAGGTACAATTGGCTTCAAAGTAACTAGGCTGTAAAATAGTACCTGACAATTTATTCATATTCAGAGGTTATAGAAACAGATGAATTGTACACTTCATCTTCCCCGATAGCATATTTGAGCTACAGTCTGATAAAACTAATGTAATATTTTTTTTTCAAAAACAAATAAAACTATGTAAGAAAATGTTTGTTCTTAGTTTTCATTTCATTTTCTTATGTCAAAAACGTTTGAAAAATAAACAAAAAAAAATACGACAACCTACAGTACAAACTTCGTATTTAAAATTACATTCATGACAAATGTCATAATGATTGTAACAAAGCAAGAAAATATATTTATATTTGTCAATACGTCTAAAAAACATTAGCATAATAAATAAACAATGACATTCGAAAATCATTTTAAAAGTTTCTGAAATGATCATGTTTTCTAGATTTATGATTATACTTCAATACACATTTCTCGACATATCAACATTTAGTCACCATCATGTTTCCTTGATCTAGTATGTCTAGACATTTCGTAAAGCCACATCAAATCATGACTGACATTGTTTTCAAGTCTTCTATGACATTCCCCTTCATAGTCGCCATACTACAAGGTACTTAGGACATCTTTACACTGATGAAGTCATCTTTGAGATTCGCAGTGTGAGCTAAAGGTAGAGACAATTATGTGTAGCTGTTTCTATTGCTCCGACAAACTAAGGGTTTGTTATATTAGAAACATTTTGCCTCGAATAGAGCTGTCAATATTGTTGCTCATGCACAGCCTATCTTACCGACTGAAGAAGTTGTAAAATGTCTGGTGACGCTATCTACGATCAATGACTTTAATGCAATAATCAAACAAGTTTTAGCTCTTAAGCTTTAATGTCATAAGCTCAGCATTGAACTTTTTAATATCAAAGGTCCCTGATCAGATAGTTAACCTATTTCAGGTTAGGGAAAGTGATGCCTCTTCATTGGAATCTATGCAATCGTAACATGTATCTCGGTTATCGTCCGGGCTGTCTGACTTGCTTCTGTCTCTAAAATGGCTTATCCATCTTCGGAGGTGAGGAGTAGGCAGCTCAGTGCATTGCGGTAATGGTGCAATGAAAAAAAAAGTCTGTATAAACGATAAAAAGGTGTATTCTTGCCAGTGCTATTTTTGGTAGGATCCATAATGCAGAAAAAAAAACATCCTGGATAGCAGAAAGCAAGATTTATTATTCCTTTCTCGTATGTACAAACCTGAATAATAGAAGAAATAACTATTTATTTTACAAATTACCTAATATAATATATGATATATGCATTTTTTAAATATTTTACTTTAAAACATTAAAATATCTGATAATTTTTCATAAGCCTCTCCTTAAGTTGTACAAAACCTTAATCTTTGAATTTTACAATATAAAACATAGTCAAATATGCGAACAAGCAACAAATATTAACCTTACCTTCAAGAGTTTTCCTGCAATATACGCACGTTAAAGTATGTGCATAATACTCGTTTTGCTTCGCTAGGAATGTCAAAGTATTCCTTGTAGACCTCGAACATCTAACGACATGCAAAAACGAAATATTTTCTGGCTCTTTTCTCTGTAAATTATCTACACACGTAACATAATTCATCTGCTGGTTGATAACTAGCGTTTGACTACGTCTAAATCAATAATTACTCTTTAACTTTTTCATGTGTTATTCTCTTGATCAGAAATAAGAAAAACGGAGATGCTGGATCTAGTCACGTGTGCTTTATACCGGTTTAACTCTTATTGTAAAGTCCTAGAGACTTCAAAAAAATAATAAAAATACTATTTCAGAAAACTACTCAATATTTACGGCGAATCAAGAATTTGCTTGAAAACAGACAATTTTAGCAGTTTAAGAATAGTCTACAAGTTGGACTAGTTAGCATATAATGCAAATAAATAACTTGCGTGATAGCATGAGTTTCGAAATACGCACTGGCTACGGCACCAGCAAGTTAGCGTATGAAAATCACTGACCTATAATCATCAAAAGTTGCAATTTTAAAAAAAATATATTTTTTTAAATATTTAAATATAGGGTTAGGATTAGGATTAGGATTAGGATTAGGGTTAGGGTTAGGGATAGGGATAGGGATAGGGATAAGGAAAGGGTTAGGGATAGGGTTAGGGATAGGGTTAGGGATAGGGTTAGGGTTAGGAGCAAAATCTATGGCTGGTACTTGGACAAAAATAATACAAGTTCTGTCTTGCTGGTGCCGTAGCAAGTGCGTTCAAAATATCATTATCCGGATCACATAATGACTTTTTAGGCATAAAGATTTAGGAAAACACACTTTTGATACCAAAAGATAACAAGAAACAAAGAAGAATAGTTACATAATGTAATTAATATTAATTGCTGCTTCTCGATTAAAACTATTTTATTATTATAATTATCTTTTTTTTTGAATGATTTGTGCGATTTGTTTTACATGTTTGTCTTAGTTTTACATGTTTGACGTAGTATTACATGTTTGTTGTAGTTTTACATGTTTGTTGTAGCTTTACATGTTTGTTTTAGTTTTACATGCTTGTTTTAGTTTTACATGGTTGTTGTAGTTGCACATGTTTGTTGTAGTATAAAATGGTTGCTGTAGATTACATTGTTGTTGTAATTGTACATGTTTGTTGCAGAGTTACATGTTTGTTACATGGTTGTTTTGTTGTTTTAATTATACAACATTTTTTTTCAGAAATAATAAATACTGCTAGGTAGATTGATTTTTTATTTATTTTGCAAATAAGAACAACGCTGGTGAAATGGACGTATCATTTCGGCCCTTTGTGAAACGTATAAAAGTCTGCATTATGATAGACGTTCAATAAATGAAACAAATAGACGAAATTAATATTCAATTATTGTGTAACAAAAATATTCAAAAAAAAAAACTTTCATATTTACAAAAAAAAAAAAAACCAGTGTTAATATTCTAAAATAATATTGTTCTTCTTTACATATATATATATATATATATATATATATATATATATATATACATATATATATATAAATGTATATATCAGGAACTTACTTGCAATATTCCTTTTTCATTAATTGATTTTCACTTGCAGTTAACTCAAAATTTTCCATTATAGTCCGGTTTATTTTGTCCATCATTAACCAACATGTATCTTGTATACACTTTGATGAATTTATTACGTTCCATACTTTGGAAAAGTCTTATTTAATAAAAAAAATAATTAATAAATATAATTTAAAATAAAATAACCATATTGCTTCTTTTAAGCATTAATCAAAACTTATTGAATGTGTAATGTTTGTTTCAAAAAATAATATAACAGTAAAGTATACTTGTTTTAATAAGAACTACACTCAGACATAAAAGCTTTATCAAACATACACAAATATGTCCCGATGTCGATATGATTTTTAAAGGTCATATGTAAAAGGTAAACTATCTAAATAGGTAGAGTTTTCAATAACAAACTTTCCAATGGCATTACAATTAAGTCCTTTTTCCAAGAATATTAATATTTGAAAACATTCATACTAAACGCAATTCAGAGACCAAACCATATGTAGACTAACCCTTTTGAGAAGTAAAAACTATAAATTGTGAAAGCTTTATTTTATTTATATTTATATATATTACATTTATTATACTTTCTTTATGTTTTCAGTTTATCTTCCTTCATTTATTAATTATATTAGAACATCTAATTAAAATTATAGCACTATGTGTTCTAGATTACATGGGTCAAACATTATGCAAACACGATTAGGTTGGCAAAGGTAGACTTATTATTAAGCATAGGCTTTAAAAGGATAATTTTGCTAATTAAAGAGGTAAATTTTGATAAGAATGACATATATTAGTAGGGCCACAATTTATTATTATGTATAGTTTTAAAAGGGATTAGTATACTCATGGATCTGACTTCCTTTTAAATTATATTAACGACTGCACTCTCTAAAGATGTTAACAAGAAAAAAAAAATGGCAAGTTATTAATTTTTTACTGAAAATATTAATTTAAAATATAATTACTACGTATATAATCTAAATTTAAAAAAAAAAAAAAAAAAATGCAATTTACAATAAGAATATTTAATTTAGTATAAATCGATTGATGTTGGTCTTGAATTAATACAATAATATGTTGGGTATATGCTTGCATTACTTGAAAATAAAATGTTCACTTGACTTATATTTGTAATATAGGATACTATTATTCAATAAAACTATTTGAAGGATATACAAACTTATGGCTTTATCTGGAAAACGTTACAAAAAAATCACATTTAAAATACATACATGATAAAAAGGTTAATCAAGTTTAAAGATATATGGTGTATTTATTGTTTATATATATATATATATATATATATATATATATATATATATATATATTAAAATATTTACCTAAATACGGTAGGATAGTAAAACCGTCATTTTGTTCTGGAATAATAAAAAATTTACAAAAATAATATATTTGAAAAAAAAAATACTATAAAAAAAAGTTAATTCGTTTAATACTATGGTCATTAAAAAAGTAATATAGCAACGAATCTATTTAAAAATGTTATTGAAATATTTCACGTTAAGTTCCGTCAGAAAAAAATAAGATAAAATAAATTATGTTGATATAGAATATAGAAGGAAATTAGAATCGGAGATAGCACAGATATTTCGCTGGTTCTCAGTGTTACAAAACATAGCGTGTGTAAATCTTAAAGCAAAGTAAAAAAAAAAAAACAAATGTAAAGCTGTTCCCGAGTTGTTTTTTTTTTGTTTTATCGGTCGGGGTAATTTGTATAAAGGTAGAGCGCAAAATATTTTGTTTGTTATTGATCACGAGCCATTCAATAAACGTACGAAACATTAGGTCACGAGGCTTGATGTTTGAATAACATTAATTAATCAAAAGCAATCATAATTTGCCATGTAGGTTCTGTCGGTACCAACACGGTATATAAATTATGTATGGCCTTTAATTTTAATTTACAAAATGTCTATTACAACATAATTAGTTGGCTTCTTATATTTTGGAGGAAAATATATATCAACAGTCAAGCGTTTTGTGTCTTAACGTCTTCAGACTTTATACAAAAGAGATAAACATAAATTCTTGCTTATATATATATATATATATATATATATATATATATATATATATATATATATCATTATTACGCACCAATATGTTCACAATTTGCTGCATTAAGTTTTTTCCAGTGATGTAACCATAGTGATTGATAATACGATCTACATGGATACATTTTGGACATGCTAATGCAGGTTCTAACTTTTTCCGAATTCCTGAAACGAGCAATTATTTTTCTGTATTTTATTTTTTTAAAACAAAATACATGTTTATAACATTTCACTATAATATTATAGTAAAGTATTTTAGCTGAACTGGTAAGTTATGTTTTGATTTCGTTGTTCAGTTATAGGGCCTTTTACATGCCATTAGATGGACTTAAGTAAAAGTGTAGCAAATATTCTAGAAGATCATTATATTTTTGTAATGGTATAATATCATATGATCATCAATTGTTGTGTTATCTTGTGAATTATGTAAATTATGTATGACAATAAGTTCACACCTAAAATCTTTAGTTCTAAAATATTTTACACAAAATGTATATAACAGATAATGAACTCGAGTTATTAGTAAATAATGCGTCTTAAGGTGCTATTTAATAAGTCGTAAAAATATGCAACTTGTAACAGTATGTCAGGGTGTGGTGATATGTAACTTTTAGCAGTATATCAGAGTTGTGGTGATATGTAACTTTTAGCAGTATATGAGAGTTGTTGTGATATGTATTTATAGCAGTATATCAGAGTTGTGGTGATATGTAACTTTTAGCAGTATATCAGAGTTGTGGTGATATGTAACTTTTAGCTGTATATCAGAGTTGTGGTGATATGTAAATTTTAGCAGTATGTCAGAGTTGTGGTGGTATGTAACTTTTAGCAGTATATCAGAGTTGTGGTGATATGTAACTTTTAGCTGTATATCAGAGTTGTGGTGATATGTAAATTTTAGCAGTATGTCAGAGTTGTGGTGGTATGTAACTTTTAGCAGTATATCAGAGTTGTGGTGATATGTAACTTTTAGCAGTATGTCAGAGTTGTGGTGATATGTAACTTCATAGCAGTACGCCACTGTTGAAGAGATATGTAACTTTTAACAGTATGTCAGAGTTTAGTAATATTTATCTTTATAGTATTATGTCAGCGTTGTGGTAATATGTGACTTTTTAGCAGTGTGACAAGTTGTGATCAATTGTAACTTTATAGCAGCATGTCAGAGTTTAGGTAAATTGTAACTTTATAGCAGTATGTCTGAATAATGGTAAATCGTTACTTTATAGTAGTATGCCAGAGTATAGATAAATTGTAACTTAATAGCAGTATGTCAGAGTTGTAGTAAATTATACTTTAATCGAGTACACGTTTAATAGATTTACTTTATTATGCACTTGCACAATCTGCATAGGCCATATCTCAATGGTCAAACTCTTTCTCTTTTGTTTTTAAGCGCGGATTCAACTGACCAAACATTATACATGTGAAGCTAGTACTTAGAAAATGTACAAAGAATGAATAATGTGTTATATTATAAAAAACAAAATAAAATATTTTGGTTTTTAAATAAATATTATACATTTTTGGAAAAAAAAGCATATATTTTTTTTTTATTTTTGGTGTGAATTTTGTCAGTATGATGTAATTATAGATGGGCATGGATTGTTATTGCATAAGTACATTATTTTTTTAATTATGCATATCGCAAACTTTTTTTTTTCTTAATCGTATATGATTGAACCAAATTTATACGAGTCTCTCCCGTTGTCTTTGTTTGTATAGAGGTGGGCGAAAACATCAAAACTTTTAGTTCTTTAAACCTCAGATCTCATTACTATCTTCTTATTAGTAATATAATTTGCCCATTTATTAATATCAACTTGTAATTAATTATGCCAGCGGACCACGGATAAAACGGTGCTTTCGATTTTTTGGCTAGACGCTAGTTAGGACTCTGGCATGAGGGCGCTACTTCAATCTTGTGTCCATGGTCATCCGGACAACAAAAGAACTACAAGACCCTGGGACATACCTTGTCTTTATTTCAAAACTACTTATCAATGAATGGCGGTGAATAAGAGAGGGGATGGGCGAGTGTGCAGAGAAGGTTAAGAGAGAGAGAGAAAAACTTTTCGAACCTCTTCTCTGTATATTTATTTTGGATGTTTTGTGCCACTAATAGCCACTAGAACATGTTTTGGACTGGTGACTTTGTACTAAGATAATATTGTTATATACAAGTCGACGTTGATTGATTGTGTCACTTTTTATTGGTAAATGTGGAATATGAGCATAGCGAAATGGAGACTGACATAGTCAGCCACTCAGAATCCAAGCATGAGCACACTGATTTTTCGTTGCAGAACCTTGACATCCGTCTTGCTAATAAAGATGTGAAGGTTATAAATAAAATGCACCATAGTTTCATAAAAAAATATATATTTGTTTATAGCTTAACAATGTTCAGACATTTATTGTGTTTATGATTGTATATTTATATATCTATATCTATCTATATATATATATATATATATATATATATATATATATATATATACTTATAAGAGGCATTTGATGTCTGTCTGTCTGTCTGTTCCCTTATAACTCAAGATCCAGATAACCAAATAATGTGAAATTTGTTACACATACACATAATTACATGGGGAAGGTTATAGGACAGGTTTTGTTTCATCTCGATGGGTAGTTTAATTGTAATTATTTTTTTTTTATTTTAGTATTTTACTATATTAAAGTAATCTCGACGGCGCCATAAATAAAATTCCTATGTGACGTCATTCCCCGATGATCGAATAGAACATGCGCGCTGGTGCTGTATTGTGCCTTTGTGCTGCAAAGAATTGTTGATGTTTTTTCATGCTTCCCGATTTGTACACTTTGAGGAAGGTAAATGAATGAGGAAATATTTTAGAAGAAGTGCGAAGCCATAATAATATGTTTGTATATATATATATATATATATATATATATATATATATATATTTTATAAATATATATATATATATATATATATTTCTATATATATATATATATATATATATATATATATATATAGAGAGAGAGAGAGAGGGGAGGGAGAGAGATAAAGCGAGAGAGAGGGTATAGGGGGGAGAGAGGAAAGGGTGGTTGGAGGGAGGAGGGGGGGAGGGGGAGGGAGGGGAAGGGGAGGGAGGGGGAGAGAGAAAGGGAGGGAAGGAAAAAGAAAAGAAGGGAGGGAGAGGGGGAGTAGGAAGGGAGGGATAGAGATAAAGAGAGGGGGCAGGGAGGGAGAGAGAGGAAACTAGGGTGGAAGGAAGGGGGGGGAGGGGGAGGGAGAGAGGGGAATGGGAGAGGGAAGGATAGAGAAAGAAGGGAGGGAAGGAGGGAGGATGGGAGAAATGGGAGGGATGAGAGATAAAGAGTGAGTGGGGGGCAGGGAGGGAGAGAGATGGAAGGAGGAAGGGAGGAAGGGGGAGAGAGGGAAGGAGAGGGATGGAAAGGAGGGGAGAGAAGGGGGTGGAGAGAGGGAGAGAAGGAGATGGGAGAGGGAGGGGGAGGGAGGGATATATATATATATGTATATATACATTTCACCATGTATGATGTTTTCTTATTGCTCATAATGAAAGACAATATTAAAATAAGACTAATTAATTTATCAAACATGGTAAATTCTCCCATCCTTAAATTCTCGCTAGGAAACGGTTATAGAGTTATACTATTCACCTTGTTTCTTGCACACCCCACTAAAAAAATAATGTTTCATAACTTTGATTTTACTAATGCGTCTGCACTGGAACACAAGAACCGAATTCATGACCACATTTAAAAAAAATAACACGTATATAATATGTTTAGTTGAGGATTCACAATTTATAAATTAACGAAAAAAGTTGACAACTACTTTTTATAGTTTATGTATTTTTTTCTCTTACCTACGCAAACTCTCTCTCTCTCTCATACACACAATCACACACACACACACACACACACACATATATATATATATATATATATATATATATATATATATATATATAAGATGTTATACAATACTTACAAACATAAGTTGTCGTACTTGGTTTTATTCAAATACATGTCCACATATCCCGCTGCAATGTCTTCTTCTTCTACAAGTTTCTTTAAACAAACGAAAGGCTCAGAACAGCTTGCTTTATCATCTTCATTCAAAAAAGATACTGGAGCTGTTTTAAGTTACAAATATCACTCTCAGATTTAAACATTGAATTTAGTATTTAATTTCAGTATTTTTTTTTTAATTGAAAAGTGTAAATCGTGTATTACTGAGAAAAACACGCAAAAAAAAAAAACAATTCTCAAAAAAATACTACATTTTGCTTTTGATAAAAACTTTCACTAATATCAATGTATAATAGTAAAATTTGTTAAATACTAATATCAAATTATGTATTGCATATTACGTAAATTGTATTCTTTTAATTTAATTTAATTAATTATATCTGCTATGTTACAATTTGATGCAGGTGAGAATAGTGACAATTAAAATTAGCTATACTGCTATCAAGAAACTTATATTTCGGCATGTATTTGTGGGTTAAATACGTACAATTTGATGATCAACTCGCCATGTACCAAATATTACCCAAATTTGTCAGTTGGTATGATGGGGTGTGCTTGTGCAACAACGTGGGATGTCTATTCAAAACTATATGTATGACATGTAGTTCGAGTGAAAAGCACCGTTTCATAGATATCTAATTCCGGAGTCTAAAAGCTGTAATACTTTACGACGCAATCAACTACCCATCTCTCCATAAGGGTCATTGTGTGCACCTCACAGATGATTACAACAGTGCAATGATGCTAGTGAATACCATAAGTTTGACAAGATCTTCATATACTTCAAAATGGTGATTTAACGAAATGTCTTTTTTGTTTACGCCTCCATGAAAGTCAAATCACAAACGTGAAGTATCACAAAAAGGATTTGCCACATCTGATCCAGTTTACTGTGAATTGAACGTATACCAATTGATAGACCATGTTGAGATGCTAATGCCATCACTGTACATCAAGTTAGACCACATCAATCAATGTGTCTCTGCTCTTGACATGGGAATAGCAGCGTCATATACCTTAAAGATGTTTTTCCAAAGGTGTCCAAGACAAATAAATTCAAGGCTGACATATCCATCGGTCCTCAGATCAAAAGATCATAAAATATAACGATATCGCAAAGTTACTGAATAGGAAGGAGAAAAAATGCTATAACTGTTTCGTAGCATTTATTCAAAGCTACTTGGTTTATTGCAAGGCTGATAAAAAAAATCGGTTGATTCTCTGTTAAATAATAACAGCAAAATGGGATGCAGAATGTCTCTGAAAATCCCCTTTTTTACGCTGATATGGAAAAATCAAGGAGAACACGGCACTTTAATCAGATGAACAAGGCGAGTGCTTTAATCAAGATGCATTGGACTTTCAACGTCAAAAACATGATGTTGATTTACATATGCTTGCTTCGTGGAGAAAGCGATGTTTAGCACGCTCGCATGAATGTCAATATATACATGTCGTTGTTTTTTTATGAAACCGCATGAAAGACAATATATAAATATCGTTGTTTTGTATTTAACCGCATGAAAGACAATATATAAATATCGTTGTTTTGTATTTAACCGCATGAAAGACAATATATAAATATCGTTGTTTTGTATTTAACCGCATGAAAGACAATATATAAATATCGTTGTTTTGTATTTAACCGCATGAAAGACAATATATAAATGTCGTTTTTTGTATTTAACCGCATGAAAGACAATATATAAATGTCGTTTTTTGTATTTAACCGCATGAAAGACAGTATATAAATGTCGTTGTTTTTTAACAAGCAAATAACACATTTGTCTGGAATGTGTTATTAAAAAATACGTTTGTGATGAATGTGTTACTTGTTCAATGGTATTTAAAATCTAAAAAAAAATATCTTTAAAACAAGTCAAAAAGTAGTGCTGCATAGTGTTATTATTTCAGACATCTTTATACAAGCATCAGTTTAAGATATACTTTTTATTTCTTTCTATGGAAAAAAGTTTAGCAAAAAAGAAATGTGATAATCTACTGTACCCACTTTCCTCTTCCGGTCAAATCTGTGAAACAATTCTCGCACATTTTTAACGCATACTAGCACAACCCCCCCCCCCAAAAAAAAAAAATTAATATGTCGTTTTATATAGTTCAGTCTTTGATCTCAAACTAAAAATAGTTTTTGATCCTTAAACTAATATACATATTAAGGTAATTCAATTATTTAGAAATCAATCTTTGTTGTCCATATAGTTCAACATAATATGGAATGAAAAAAAAAAGTAAATCTGCATGGTTAGCTAACAAATACATAATGTAATTAATTTTGAATGTAAGAACTTTTACCATTAATACCCCATCCTCTGTCTACTAGGTTGCAGTATTCTATCAGTAATTGGTGTGAATACGAAATCCAATTGTCAAAAAATGTCAAATAGCAGGTTTTACTCTTTTTTTTGATAACAACTATAGAAGTTTGGTTCTGTAAAACTGCAAGTGAAATAAATTGTGCACAATATATATTACATTATCAGGTGAATATATTCTAACGTTTACCTGCTAAGTTATTTTCAATCATTAATTTCTTAAGATTAACAGGTCTGAATTAAAGTTCAACTACCTATACAATTATTAAAATGAGGTCATAAAAATAATAAGAAATCACATTTTGACAATGAACAGTTGTGGAACAAACGATAAAATATACGACTAGTTACTAGATAATTGACTTCAGAACAACACTTGTATGGCATAGCATCAACAGATGAGTTTTTATTGTAGAAACACAAAACCATGTCAGATACAGCTCGATCGACACCTGACAGAGAAGGAGTTGCTATTTTTACGCCGGACTTATGCAAATTTTGCTTACTAATGCTGCTCTTCGAACTGGTAGTTTCCCAGATTGAACTAATGAAACTGCACTAGAAGTAGATTGCTGTGATTGTTTCTTATGTGTGCTTTGATCCAAACTTTCTGTGGATGACTGCATTGCATCAGCACCATCAGAGCTACTTTGAGAATTCTCGTTATCACTTGAATCACAGCAACTTTCAAAACTGCTTTATTGTTTTGTGCCTCATTAATTTTGCAAACAATTTTCCGTTTTGATGGATGAATTATACTTTGACTAGCAATGTTAGTTGTAACTTATCCCGTCTTACCTCCACTTTGAATTTGTATTTCATAAAGTTGTGTGTCCTCAGCACATAACCATTGATCAGTTTTGTTTGTGACATCAAATAACTTATCAAACTGCCCCCGTATGTCACCCAAAAGTTTTTTGAGATCAACATCATACCATTTAATTAAAGTTTCATTTTTTCTGCTCACTGATCGCAAAGGCAGTATTGGGAAATTCAAAAAAGCTCCATAATCGATTTACTTCTTTCCTGAGTGCTGCAACTCTTTTCAATCTGGATTTTTCCAAAGAGGCCGAGCCCATGTAGCGACCAATTATCATCCACTCTTTTGACATTCTAGAATGTGAATGCAATGGCTCGATCTCTATTACAATTTTGTTTCTTTTCTTAAGAGTGTTTTGAATTTTTTTCAAATTACTCGCCCATTTGTCCTTATTTTTAGCAACAGAAAGTTATGTTTTTTGTAAGACATTTTTAGGAATAAAATTAAGCAAATTTAAAATAATTAGTCAAACTCAAGTATAATTGAAAAATCTAACATGGATAACAGCAAATAGAATTTTAATGGTAAACAACAGGACTAAAAGTGAACTTCAGTAAAAAGAGCCAGATGGATTATTTTAAACTAAAAATTGTTTTGGTGGGTGAACTTTTTCAACAAAATTAATGATTTTTAGTTGTATTTATTATTTTTATATAAAAGCCCATCAGAATCTGGCACGCCACTTATAAATTATAAAATTTGTTTTTCAAGTCATATACCTACTAGTTACATTAAAATTATCTTTTTTAATTCTTAAATTGTTTCGATTCTACTTATAACAAAATAACAAAACATTGTTTTTAAATTTAATCTATAATGTAATCTACGTAATCCTCCACAATATCATGGTATTTAAAGACTCAAACTTTAGCATATATTAAAGGGCTTATTTGTAGCTAATATTAAGTTGTTTGCTTGGATATAAAAATAAACATTGTAATTGTTATTGTCATTCAGATTACTTAGCATAGTTGTAAGAATGTGATAACTTTTGGTCAGTGACGGCCCGCATACAACATATTGTAAATATATTATAATCAAAACTTTTTGGACGTACTTAATTCTCTAAATAACACGAGTATATCGGACACATATTTGCGTAAAATTGATCAACAGTTCTTATCACGTCATCAAATAAAATACATAAATGATGCAAAAAGAGAAGATCATTGTTTTTTGCTGTAATCACGTTTAGTTAAAATGTAATAATCTTAATCTATTGAACTACTTACTTGCACAAATTATTGTAATTAGACTTATTATAGATTTCCGCCATATAAATTACAGCATTTCGTTCTCTCTCTGCTAGAGGCTCAAAACACTCCTCCATTCCGTCACAGTAAGAGAAAAGTTTATATTCGTTAATCTCCGCTTTAAAAAAAATTAAAGTTCAAGATGATTGTTCACATGGTTTAAAAGGTAAAAAAAAAAATTACACATATGTATACATTTGTATAAGAATTAAATATTGAATACTTATATTAGGCTTTTTTTTTGTTTGAAACAAAGACAACATTCAATACTAAAGTTATTTTGAAAAAAAAAACGTAAAGAAGTCGCAAAAAAGAATTATTTCAGATTTGAATTGACAGATTCCACAAACTGTACATTCGGACGGAAAATGGTTACCGACTTGAAAAGTAGAGGTGAAGTGAATCGACTGCCCATATTACTAACATGATATGATGTATAAAAACTGCTATCAGTATTAAAACTGGAGAGAGGTTGTGGTAAACAAATAAATTATGATTTTGAAAAAAAGCTCTCAAAGATTGGAACATTTTATATGGCAACATTGTGACACTCTGTTTTCATAGTACTTCAAGCTAAATTTCTTTCATTAAATGGAACCAAATAAAATGTTGAGACCATTAATATTATTTTTCCATGAATGTGTCACCCTAGTATAGATCTTAATCATATTAAAAACCAGAGAAACTATATACAATCATTTTGTAACTGTATTAAATCGAGATGTTGTAAAATAATTAGTTCATCATTTTTGGTTATGAAACTTGACTAAACCAATTAAGTAAATACTTGTACCAGATATAAACCAATAATACATGAACTAGTAATACATTCTATTAAGAGATCGAAACAATAAATGCATTATTCATCATATAAACAAACAAAACATAATTCACCACACAAACACACTTCATCGCATAAATATATATTGACATTAGTCTGTTTGTCAAAGACACGTATAAACGTTTGCACGAGTTATGGTGTAATGTATTAAAGAGAATTATATTTTAAAGAAAACAGTTCACTGTTTTTCATTTATGATGAAGCAATTTTTTTTTCTGGAAGTTATGTTTTCACTGAACGTTATTGCAACTAAAGTATTTATTTGATGTATGTATTTATGCAGGAATAAAAATGTCACTTCCAATACACCAAAACGACAAAGGTATCATCAAAAAATATCTATAAATGTTTAAGGGAAAATAATGAATAGCGCTACAAGTCTTAATATTTTTAAACGTATTTAATTATTCAAAAGACTTGGAAACATTCAAGTTTTTTCCAATGAAAATGTAAACCATAATGACACTGAAACTATGTAGTGTAAAAGATACAACAATGAAGTTAAAAAAAAATACAATAAAAGTATTAATGCGAGAACATTTTAATATCACGCCCATCTAAGAACAATATGATGATTATAATGGTAAACTTTTTAAAAATAAAATAATTAATCCCAACTTTAAAAAAAAAAAATAATTCAACTCACCAGCAGTCTTTTCTTCTAAACTACAAAACGATTGGTTTAAAAGTCTGTCAGTAAACTTCAGACGATCATTGGCTCGAGTAATGGGACATACGTGTTCGTACCGGTTATCACATTCAGCAAATTGTTGTCTTTTTCTGAAACAGAAGCTTTATTTATAGGTTGTGCTACCAATGCCTTTATTACACACATACGCACACACGCACATACACACACACACACATATATATATATATATATATATATATATATATATACAACTATCTGGAACAAATATCAAGGTTTTCGTACAAAAGACTCGATCTCTAAAATAAATCGCTCCATTCGGACTCCTCTTTCAATTTTAAAATCTTTTATTTTGAACAATAATTAAAAATACTTTAGATATTCCCCATTAAAAAAAAAAAACACTTTATTTATTATTGTATTATTGTTTAACACAAATCTCTCAGTTTCAATGGAAAAGTTTAAAATATTCTCTTCTACAAAAATGCATGTCCTTATTATATTATTACTGGATCCATCAATTACTATTTTATTTTTTTTTTATTTCAAAACTAATAAAATGAACAAAAACAATTTTAAGCCGTTATGGATAAATAATTATCAGATGTTATATCCTTTTTGTGAGTTACAAAGTTAGATTTAAAAAAAAAAATAAAAAAAAAAAACTTTTCGTTTATTGTTTCAAAGATAATAGCATCACGATACTTACAGCTCAAGTAATTCTTTAAAAAAAAAATCAGTTTCATCAAGAAAACTCTTATTTCTTAGAAATTAAAAACATATTTTGAATAACTCTGTATAATTTTTTTTTAAGGCCTTAATGTTTCTGATATTTCAATGATTAAAAAAAATAAATAAATGTGATACTAACAGACAAACTTCTTGTCTTTTTAACTTGTCAGAGGAGAAAAAAGCATTTTCTAAATCAGTATAATTCACTTGTAATAGATCATTCCAACACCTATCTCGTTGACATCGTCCAGTTGAAATACTTTCAAAAGTTTGGTTACTGACTTAGTAAAGAAAAATAAATTATTAACACAATGTTTTTTTTTCTGCATGATTTAATTATAT
This sequence comes from Bulinus truncatus, assembly GCA_021962125.1. Lineage (NCBI taxonomy): Eukaryota > Metazoa > Mollusca > Gastropoda > Planorbidae > Bulinus > Bulinus truncatus. The sequence goes on along the minus strand of JAGDYQ010000202.1, from coordinate 1,070,194 downwards.
ATATCTATATATATATATATATATATATATATTTATATATCCCCGGTCGCTCCCCTGCAACATAATGATTAATGAACTAAATGCACGCCTACACAATATTATATCGGTAGTTTACCACGGCCCGCCTTAATACTATTTATACAATGGTTGATATAAGACGGCTGCATGTGCAAACCCACGCAATGAGATCCACCCTCAGTTTTAGCGGGAAAGTGATACAGCTACCAATAATAGGAACCGATCTGTGATTCGACGGACAGAGTAGGTGGGTGAAGAGTGACGGTCAGTAGCAAACCGATAGTGACACGCGGATGGACATAGCGAGTGAAGAGTCACGGTCAGTAGCAAACCGATAATGACAAGCGAATGGACAGAGGGAGTGAACAGTGACGGTCATTTACAGACCATTTTTGACATGCGGGTGGACAGAGGGAGTGAAGAGTAACGGTCAGTATGTCATAAATGGGGTGTATATCTGATCCAAATGTTCGTGTGTAAGGGCGAAACATCTCGCACTGGTCAAGAGAGCGAGATGATGAGTTTGGAATAAAAGTGGGAGATTTTGCGTTTTTAGGTCAGTTATTGTGGTCAGTTATTGTGGTCAGTTATTGTGGTCAGTTATTGTGGTCAGTTATTGTAGTCAGTTAATCGAGCGTGTTACTTACTTATCGTTTAAAGTCAGTTGTTTTTTTTCTCCTTGTGGGACATTGCCGGATAGCGTCCACATGGAGACGAGAGTTTGTTTTTCGTCATGTATTCTTTGGCTGGAATGGCAGTGAATATACACCACACGTCCATTTGAGGACGACAACCGATGTAGTTTTGTGAAATTGCATTAAATGATTTTTTTTGTGGACTAGAAGTTCGTGATAGCTTGCTCATGGTTGAGTGCGCAACCAGACCCCAAGCCAACGACCAGTAAATCGAAATAACTAGCGAATAGTGATAAGTGACAGGTCAGTAATGACACGCAGATGGACAGAGGGAGTGAAGAGTAACGGTCAGTAACAGACCGGTAGTGACACGCGGATAGACAGACAGAGTGTACATGAACGATAAGTAACAGACGGTAGTGATTCGAAGGGAAGACACGGAGAGCAGATGAGTTCAAGATTTTTTAAAGTTGTTCAATGGAGGGACCCAGGTATTTTAAAGTGGCGAGTTCGTTATCGGCAAGTCGCCTGCAATAGCATGGAATTAGTTGTCCGCACGATATACTTTGTATTCCCTTGGTCTATTATAACATGTACATTTTAAGCAGTAAATAATTCGTATTATTCAACTAAAAAACCCACATGTCTTTGAGTACCTAGATAGAGAGATAGAAAGACATTACAATATATATATATATATATATATATATATATATATATATATATATAATAGCAGAGTGTGTTCTAACTTAATCCAAAAAAATGAAAATCAGAATTCAAAATGGCGTCTTGCTCTCGTCTCGTTTCGAAAAAGTTTTTTGTTTAAATCTACAGTTTTGAATAATGTATGTGGTTTTTAAATATGAAACTCAAATGCCAAAATATGAATTAATTCCATTTGAATATTCTTTTTTTTTGTATTTCTACAACAATAGCATCTTTAAATTGTAACAAAATCATGACACATTTATGTCTAAATAAAAAAAAACAACTAATGAAACCTATGGGCATATACCTATATATACAAGTTTTGTAAGGTACATTAAGTATATATATATATATATATATATATATATATATATCTTGAAGATATTGTTTTTTGAATAATATTTTAAAGTAACCATAACGACAAAATGAAGTATAAACATATTCAGCTAGCATCAAGTTATAAAAGAGTATTAGTTTGTTATAAAAAAAAAAAACCCACGGTAGCCTGCGGTAGTCAAAATTTATTTGAAAAAAAATATGTGTATTTATGTAAGAGTAATGTAAAAGAAATACAAAAAAAAATATCTTGTTATGGTAGGCACTCAAAGACACGTTAGTTAAATAACACAGAATTGAATTACAATCTGCAAGTATTACAATATGCAGATTAAAATAGTCCAGGCGAGTCTATTGTGTGTACAAATGGACAACATGCTGGAGTTTAAATGCTATAACGAAGGGCCAATATATAATTCGGTTCAACAACTGACCAAACGATATCCAGTGACACATTCTCAAATGTACTGCTCTCTCTAGGTGTACCTTTGTCCATGTCGGGTACTGGTCACAGTGTGTGTCTTCTATGATTATGACTGGCCGGTCAGTTTTTGACCGTTACACAGATCATCTAGTTAATCACAGGTCGGTGCCTTTTATAGAAAGCATATCCACGCTTATGACGTCAGTAGTTTCCCCTCCAAAACTAAAAATGAGTGTGTGTGTGGAGGGGGGGGATTGTGTTTGTGTGCAAGTTTAGGGGAATAACAGTATTTTATCTCTTAAATGGATGAGGTTGTGAACTACATGAATTTGAACTTAAGATCGCGTCACAGACATGTACACCTATCTGGAACAATTGTCAAGATATTCGTACACATGACGCGGTATCTACAATCAATTGCTCATATTGGCCTCTTGCTCCTCGTTTAATTTAAAAGTTTATTAAAAAAAAAAAAACATTTTTTGAACAAATCGTAAAAAAAAAAATGTTTAAGATAATCGTATCGCGTGTCCTGGTGTTAACCGGGTCGGCTCTGTCTCCTCACATAGTGTCTCAAATGACTGTGATAATTATTACGAGGATTTTTTTTTTCTTTGTCAAAAAAAAAAAAAAGAAAGGTTTTACGCATTTTTACTCGTGCCATTCGCCACTTTCTATTTAAATCGTACATTTCAAACCATTATAGATATATTGAATCCATACAAACAAATATAGATATATTGAATCCATACAAACAAATATAGATATATTGAGTCCATACAAACAAATATACATATATTGAATCCATACAAACAAATATAGATATATTGAATCCATACAAACAAATATACATATATTGAATCCATACAAACAAATATAGATATTGAATTCATACAAACAAATATACATATATTAAATCCATACAAACAAATATACATATATTAAATCATTACAAACAAATATATAGGTATTAAATTAATACAAACAAATATATAGGTATTGAATTAATACAAACAAATATAGATATATATTGAATCTATACAAACCAAATAATTTGATTTAAATGTTTATTTATTTTCAGCCTTTTACCATTAATCAATTTTGTCTTAAATTAGCCGCTGAAAACTAATTGGACTAAGATGATCTAAGGTATGCAGGTCACAATAAAATATCAACATTAATTACTTTCATTGAACATTTAACAAAAAGAGGAATTCGTAAACATTTACACTTCTCTAGCTCATTTGATCAAATTGACTTTATTTCAATTTGGTCACCTAATGTGTTGACCTTCCAGCCCAGTAATCTGTCACAAAACACTATATCAATTTAGGGTCAAAGTATAGTTGTCACAATCACCTTGAATTTGTTGTAAATTTATATTTCATTAGTTATACACAAAAGTTCAAGATGAAATATGTTAAATTAAGCGTTAAAAATGCATTGTTCACAATTACCTATGTATTTCTTTTCCAAACAGTACTGGACGTAGAAGCGATATGATCTCATTAACAAATTGTGCATTGAGCCAAATTTACACCTTGTAGTTGTATTAGCCCAACAAGAATAAAACCTCTCTGAATATCTTAAAAAAAAAGATAGGGAAAAACTTAATACTTAATAAATTTTTGTTTTTAATGTAATCGCGATGGTCAAAATTAATTTGAATTTTTTTAATTATATATATATATGTGTGTGTGTGTATGTGTGTGTGTGTGCATACATAAAATTGGAAATAAAACATGTAAAACATTAATAGATACATAATGTTCAAAATAGGTATTAAACTAAAACAAACGAGATATGAAATATTATAATTAAAATACAAAGAAATTGGGTGTGTCAATTTATAGAACCTTTACTTTTAAAATAAAATCCAATGTTTAGCAGCTAACTATTTCATGCGATACATCAATATAATTATATCCCTAAATATTGTATTAGAAATAAAATTATGCACTTTACTCACGCGCAGTATTGGCTAAACCGGATGTCTTCTGCTTTTAGAGCTCCAAAAACTCCATTGTAAATGTTATTTTCGTCACTCACATTCTTCAAACATTGTACAATCTTTTTACAACCTAAATCATCTTCCATTAAGAATGTTTCTGAATTTTAGGATAAATATTTTTAAGTGTTAAATAAGTTATAAACGAAAGCTAATAGAATGCACACAACACTAGTACGTTTGGTTTTGTTTTTGTTTTTTTGTTTTTAATTTGAACCTACGAACATAGAGAAATACAGTAACTTAGATAGAAGATATACAAAAAAAAAACTCATAAAGTGGAAATACAGAAACTCATATAGAGAAAATGCAGAAAGTAAAATAGAGAAAATACAGAAAGTAAAATAGAGAAAATACAGAAATTAAAATAGCGTAAATATAGAAACTTAAATAGAGGAAGTTCAAAAATTTTAATAGTGAAAGTAATAAACTAAAATAGAGGATGTACATAAATTAAAATAGAGGACGTACATATTCAAACAGCGGAAGTACATAAGCTCAAATATTTGAAATAAGATTTTTGTTAAGCGTGGTAAAGTAAATTGGATTCATTACATAACCAAAAACAAATGAACAAACAAATTCAACAGTTTTAAACACTCCGCCTAAAAGACCATCTGTCTGAATTATCAAATGACGTGGAATAATAAAAGTCTATAAAAACCATCATTTCGATCTCGTTTTCTGGCTTATACCGCTGTAACAGACCTGAACTATTTTAGAAAGCACATTACCCTCCCTAAGAAATAGGGTAAAGTGAACATGACCGATTTTTTTTTTTTTTGACTTTGTAGACTTTGGATGGTTATTAAAACTTGCTCTGTGGTCTAATTAACTTAACCGCTGCGTAAAAAAAGTAAGGTTTTGAGTTTTCACATCCAACTTTTAACTCAACCCATTAATAAGATGCTGATAATGTATTGGCTATCCAGTGAAGTTTTCGCTGCCACTAGTACGTTATCTTTACTTTTTTGATCGAATGGTACTGGGCCGCCTAAGAAACAATATATTGTTTACATTTTGTTTGCTGTTATTTATTTCTCTATTTTTTTGTGACTTTGCATGGGCGAGAGATAACAACGCCCCATTCCCCTTCTTTTTTTTTTCTGAGGTCAGCGATTGACCGGTTAGGGAATAAGGTATAGAACAAGGTTGGGACTACTGCCTGCAGTAATAAAATGGAGGTCAGCAGACAAATGTCCGTTTTTTGGCTGATATTGACGAAAGACTGAAAATGGACATTTAGTGCTTTTTGAAAACAGAACACAATTTTTAACTTCAAACATAAGAACTATTCATTCTGTGGTGCTACAAATTAAAAATAAAACATTTTAATTATTTCAGCCATATAACGTATACTATATATTATTTATTGTTTAAATATAAATATTGTTACGACTTTCCCCCCCCCCGGTGCGCACCGTGCATCGAGATATTGAACGCTATGACGTAGTGGAGAGAAGTGACGCGTGGAAGCCGGCAAGAAGATGGCCGTGATGTTATTGTCGTTGTCTATGTGTTTTGATTGATAAGTAAACTCTTGGAACCCACGCCAGCCTGTGTGTTGTTTTAATTCCATAAACAAGAATTTTTAAAGAGTTGTAACATTGGTGTCAGGGGTGGGGATTTCTTTTCTGAAAATGGCCGGTAAGAAGCTAAGTAAACCTCTAGTTGTAGAGTCTGAAATTGAAAAATTAAGAAGGGAAATGAAAGAATGCCAGAATGAAATGAAAGAATTACTTAAGAATGAAAGGAAAGAATTACTTCAAGCAATAAGATACGAAATAGGAGATCTGAAGGAAGATCTCAACACTAGAATTGAGAAGGTGAAGGTTGAGATTAACGAAAAGGTCGAAAGCCGGATAATGGAACTCCAGGCTAAGATCAAGGACACAACTGCCAGGTATGATGGAGAGATTGGAGATATCAGGGAAGAACTGAGGAAAGTTCAGTTGACAAAGACTGCAACCCCAACAACCGTAGGCAAGATGCCCATGCCTACATTTGATGGCACAATTTTATGGTCCGTATACAAGAGACAGTTTGAGGCAGCAGTGCAAATAAACAACTGGACCAGAGAAGAAGACATAGCCACGGCCCTTGTCTTGGCTCTTAGAGGTATGGCCTCTGAGCTGCTCCGAACTGTCAACGACCCTGGAAATTATCAAGCTGTTGTAAAAGCACTAGAGTTACGGTACGGCGACGAGCACATGCAAGAAGTGTTCAGAGTTCAGTTGAAATCGAGGCAACAAAAATCCGGGGAATCTTTGCAGGAATTAAACACAGATATTGAAAGGTTAGCGCGCCTGTCTTACCCTGCCGCGGCACAGGAATTTCTGGACGTCATAATAACCGACACTTTCATCGATGCCATTCGTGATCCAGACCTAAAAAAGGCCATTATGATAAGTGGGAAACGCAAGGCCAGTGAAGCATTGGTGTATGCTCTGTCTTACGAGGCAGCTAAAAACGCATCCAGGACTGACCACCATGCCAGGCAACTGGAAGTTGATGAAGATGAGCAAATTAACAAGATTCGCAAGGTGGTCGAAGAGGTCATTACCTCAAAAGAGCAAAAGATAAGCGACGATTCGAGGAATGCTGATATGGGTGTAACTCGCTGCTGGAATTGTGGCGCCTCCGGTCATGTTCGGCGGTACTGTCCAAGACAGAGGCAGTATTCCGCCGGACAGAACAGAAACCCCCAGCTCCCAAACCGCTGGAACTACCAGGGAAACTAAAGTCTGCCAGCTTCGTAGGGCGGAAGCTGGCAAAACATTCCAAAAAAGCCCGTAAAGTCGTCATTCCCATTGCAACTATTGGGATTAAATCAAGCCTGTATGTAAAAGGAAAAATTGGACAGTTTGAGTGTAGATTTCTATTGGATACTGGGGCATCACGCTCAATCCTGCGACCCGATGTAGTCAAAGACATACAATTGAATAACGTGGGTGGACATTTATTAAAGACAGCAGAAATGGATGCTAGTGAAAACAATTTAGCCAGTCTTTGGCAGGGAAACATGCCATGCAGCAATAACAACCGGAGAGAGTACAACGATTGTTGCGGATACCCTAATGAAGTCTCCGCACCTAATGAAGTCCCCGCACCTAATGAAGTCCCCGCACATAATGAAGGCCACACACCTAATGAAGTCCCAGCATCAAATGAAGGCCCAACACCTAATGAAGGCCTCGCATCTAATGAAGGCCCAACACCTAATGAAGTCCCAGCATCTAATGAAGGCCCGGCGACCACTGAAGGCCCAGCACCCAATGAAGGCCCAGCACCCAATGAGGCCAGCGACCCCACTTGCTGCGCCTGCTCTGGTGGCCAGTCCCAAGAGCTGGTCCAGAGGAACAAACACCCCGATCGATCCGAATTCTACGCCAGCATCCCTGACGCCAAAATATGCAGGGAGATCAGACGGCTAAACGCCTGCACCTGCGATAAAACCTACCGAGGAGCAACCCACAAAACGATGAGTCACTCGCCATCAACGATGGTGTTTGGCCAAGACCCCGCTTACCTTGTGACCTTTTGTTCGGGCTTCCCAGAGACGCTCCCTCCATTGAAACAGGTTATGCCAATGGACTGAGATCTCGACTCGAGGGACTACATTCTATGGTTCGAAAAAATAACATCAAAATCGACGTCGTATACAGAATACAGAGAAACACCCGCACCAAGATGAAAGTGGTTCATGTGGACAGACTGTTGTGAGAACTGACCTGTCCGGGACGGACGGATTTAAGAGGGGGGCAGTGTTACGACTTTCCTCCCCCCCGGTGCGCACCGTGCATCGAGATATTGAACGCTATGACGTAGTGAAGAGAAGTGACGTGGAAGCCGGCAAGAAGATGGCCGTGATGTTATTGTCGTTGTCTATGTGTTTTGATTGATAAGTAAACTCTTGGAACCCACGCCAGCCTGTGTGTTGTTTTAATTCCATAAACAAGAATTTTTAAAGAGTTGTAACAATATTGTGTTATTTTATTTATTACCTGCATCCATTTTTTTAAAAATACTAATTAGCTGGTTCATTTGTTCTAATGCTAATTTTCTGGTTTAATTAGTCTTAATATATTAACTTTGATTATTTTACTTTTTTTTTTTAATTGTGATGTACAATACGTGTTTGTAACTAGTTTAAACTGGTTGTCGATAGGTTACGGATTATTTAAGCTGATACTGGTTTAAATTGGTGGTTTCGAGTAGAAATGTAACAAATTTGTATAGGAGTGCTTGGGGGTGTTTCAAAATTTATAAAGGGACGTTACACACATCAAAATACTGTCATCTTTTCATCCAGAAATGTAAAAAAAAATGGCATCCGGAGTATAAAACCTAATTGCATTCTTAAAACTAAAAAAAAAAATAAAGAAAACCCAAATATGAAGGCGATTTTATAATAATGTTATATGAATTTAAAATGCATACGTTCAATTTAAGAATACATGTGTTGATAATGATCAGTGAATATCTTTTAAATTTTACTAGCTGTAACCTGCATAGAGTTATATCTCCTTAGGCTTGATCGGTAGGCTAGGTTATTTTTTTCGTTTTGGGCAGATCCTATTTGTTCTTGGTTATATTTAAAAAGTAGAATGCTATTGTATTAATTTTTTACTTTCGATTTAACGCAGAGTTCAAATCTCTCTCTCTCTCTCTCTCTCTCTCTCTCTCTCTCTCTCTCTCTCTCTCTCTCTCTCTCTCTCTCTCTATCTCTCACATATATATATCTATATATATATATATATACTAGCTCTAACCTGCAAAGCCTTTGAATGCAGATAGACTATTGTAAAGCCAATGCCAAACCTAGGAATTTTGGAGCCAGGGGGCCCCTGCGTTTTTACATTCGATACCATGACTTGAGATTATGTACTTAATATTTAATTAAAAAAAAATAATTCGGGAGCTCCCTTCAAGCTAGGTCCTATGGGCTTTCGATTTTAATATCCCCTCCTCCTACCCTAGTTACGCCTCTGTCCTCAGCTTTCATACACATTTCCAAAATAACTTTTTTTAATTAAGTTTTGAAATTATTACAAATCTAACTAGTTGTTTTTTTTTTTTTTACTTTTTCTTAAAACATCATAAATGATAAAATATCTCAACTAAAATAATGTCTAAGACAACTAATTAGTTAATGTTCATTAAAAAACTAAAATGATAAATTCTCAAAACAACAACAACAAAAAAAAAATAAAAAAAAACAAAAAAAAAACAAACAAAATCACTAAATAAAAAAAAGTCCAAGTGAGATATCGAAACTGGACAGTCAGCATATAAAACATGTGGCCATTCAACCATTACGTTACACGGTCGTAATTAAAATTTTAATATATCATTTTAAAAGAATTCCGCTTTCGATTGAACGCAGAATCGAAATCAATATTAAATTTATTACATTATTTTAAGTATATAAATTCAATAGCAGTGAGATCAATTTCTCCAAAAAATTAGGCTACATACAATTCTACATGTATCTTTTGAGCCCATAACTACTGGTTAGCATATACATTCTAACTGGATAAATATACCGAAGAACTAACAGACCTGTATCACTATTTAAACACAACACATAGTGTTGACTCCCATTGTAAATTTTCTTATTGAGTTGTGAAATTATTATTTTATAATTAAAAAATAATATATATATATAAAAATATTAAACCATTTTTTTTCCATTCGACTTCGAATTGATCACACACATATGAATACTCTGAAAATAGGAAGTCAGCCTCATCTTTCAGCTCTTTCAAGTGACAATCATCTTGATCATGGTGGCAGTTGAAGTCAGTATGATTGATGATTCTCAAAAACGTAAAATAAGAAAAAAATCTTCATGATGATATATAAATATATATATATATATATATATATATATATATATATATATGTATATATATATATATATATATATATATATATATATATTCTAGTCTCATTTTTAATAGTAAAATAATCACATATTTGACTTTTTTTGTGTACATCTGTTTGCATACCATAATATTATGCGTTGTTCATAGAAACAAGCGTGAACTATTTTTTTTTTATTTTAGATTATCTCTACTTACGGACAAATCATGTCGTATTTTTCTTTATCATGAATGTCTGACAAATATTCAAATATTAGCTGTTCAAGCTGATCTAGAGATAATATGCACTGTTTCCACCCAGAACAATCTGTGTACATTTCTGTGTTCATTCCTAGGTCAACCGTAGCTGCTTCATCTAACCAAACAATATGTAAGAAATTGTGTTAATTTTTTTTTTATTAATGTGTAATACTGTCTTTAATTTGTAATAATCTTTCATTTGAAAAAAAAACATCACATTTGTTATATATATGTATATATATATATATATATATATATATATATATATATATAATTTTAAAGCAAGTAATATGCCGCATCTGTTGATCGTAATGTCTCTTGATTCTCTCGAATGTTCATTTTTCTTAAATTTGTTGAAAATTAATTCCTCAAGCAACTGCAGATGTCTGGTACGTCAAAAATATGCTAATATCGCTTGCTTATGTTGAATGATGATGTCTGTTGCATCTGTTAAATGTTGATGCCCATTGCATCGTTAGTATATTACGTAACATTAAATTGTCCTGTCTACGAGATCTAAAGCTATAATAATACATAAAACAATAACATTTTTAAGAGTTTTATTCCATTCTTTTAAGTAACACGTAATCCTTCCATTTCCATCAACATTCCCTCACCTTTCTCATACCACCGCCTATCTCACAATGACCCTTTCTGCATCTTACCCCTCCCCTTCGTCTTCCACCTCCAGTCCCTAAATTACCTTTTCCAGCTACATTCTTCTAATTTTCTTCCACTTTTTATTTACCTTCCTCATCCATGACTTGAATTATTTTGTAATCAAAATCACAATAAGAGTTAACAGACATTTTTTTTTTATTCTGAATTTCTATGTCAAAATGCCTTTTATTTTTGTTTTTATTTCTTAATTAAAAAGTTATAGTATGGATACATTTGTTTTTATTATCTTGAATGTCTCCACATAAAATGTATTTGACTTATTCAATTGTTTAAATTGTAAAAAAAAAAACATAATAAAGATTAGTGAAATTATTCTTTATATTTGCCCTCTCCTCTTTTGTAAGTAAACATTTCATAGCAAGAAATTAAAGAAAGCCGCACATTGCACGTTTCTGTTTAGTTATATGTATTAACTGTGATATTTAAACAAATAATTGAATGATTTATAAACATTATTCCATAAGTTTAAATTATATATGTGTGTATATATATATATATATATATATATATATATATATATAAATAGGCTATATATATATAAATATATATATATATATATATATATATATATATATATATATATATATATATATATATATATATTAAAGTGCATATTAAAGTGCATGAATTGAAAAATTATTTCCCTACATCAATTTGCAGGAAAACAATCATTAAACAAATTGAGTTTTGAAGTAAAAGTTATTTCTGAAGTAATTTCTCTGACCAAAAAAAAAATAACTCTATTTACGCACACACTCTTTGGAAGCATCACAGACAAGGAATAAACATTCATATTAGCAAATATTTAAATATACATATATTGAAAGGATATTGTGATTTTTTTTTTAAGTTGCAATAGATAGTTAATAGATCAACAATAGAAAGATACATTAAATGTATAATATATATGTAATATCTATAAAAATAAAAAAAGTAATGCATTTATTACTTACTACAATAAATGACGGTTGATGAAATAATAAATGATAATGTGAACAGTTCGGAAAACATGGTTGACGTACAGACTAAACCAACATGTACAGCTATATCGTATGTTGGTGTTTCTATAGCTTGTTTTTAATGTTGTACTATTTACCCTAATGTAATATCTAATGTCTTGTCTCATGAAGTATGTGCCGCTCACTACACACCAATGTAGTCCTTTAGCGATATTAGCGACAGGTCTAGCATTATTTCATTGGATACGTAAAATGGACTTCCACGCAGCCAGACAGCATTTAACCACCAATCAAATATTCTAAAAGATGTGTGAACAAAGCAATACAACATGATACAAGAATCAATACTATACACTGCCTACCTCCATTTATTTGCAGATAATAATAAACACGTTTTATGACGATAAGTCCCATGACAAAAAGATAACTATTGATTCTTACACTGTATATTTTTACAATGTACAATAATGGACGGATGGTCGAGTGGTGTAACTGCTTGACTGCCGACCTGAGAGCCCCAGGTTTAGCCTTCGGTGATAACCTAGGTCAATTGTCCATGTCATAGTGCAATTAGGCTACAGATATCTGAATTAAGATAGGCTGGGCTTTGTGCTAATGACAAAATCCCTTTACATGCCGTGGTTAGAGAAACATACGAATTCTACTGTTTATTTACACCGATGGTTCTTAATGAGTATTCCAGTTGTTCTCGCAAGTTTCTAACCATATTTGACTCCTCCCCTTATTGCCCATATAGTTTAGGGTCATAATACGTTTAGTGAATAAAGACCTAGGCAATTGTCACTTGTTTTTGACCTAGTCATTGTGTGAACATATTACGGGTGGTTAAGTAAATCAACATATTTTAGACACTTTCTCTTTAAAATGAACCCTCCGTCAAGCGCAAAATGCACCATCCTAATTGGCACGAAAACCGCCATCAGGCAAAACGGATACATCTGACCAGATTGATGCAGTAAGTGTAGGCCGGTATACAAAAACGTAGATCTATAGCGCTGTGGTAGCCAACAAATAAACAAACAAAATATTGATTCGTTTACCATATGGAGTTAAACTATCTGTTGTTGAAAAAATGAAACCAATAAAAACAGGATTTATTTCCTAGGGTGGTCGAAACTCAATGTTAACGACACAGACAGCTCAAAAAAATAGAAATAATATGCTGCACAGATAACGTAATTCATGCTACAATATATATTTATTTAGTTTATTGTATATGTTGTTGTTCGAATATTCTCGTATCTTATCTTTTATTTTGCTTCTAGATATCAAGCACATCCCGAAATTATGACTGATTATTAAGAAATTCCGTGTTTTCTCTAACGAAAATTCCGTCCTTTACTAAGTGTTTTTTTTTTATTTTTGTATAAATTTGAGTTATCAGTCCCTCTTCAGTTGTGGTAGTTGTGCACATAAAATATATATTGTAAACTACGTTGTCTACGTTGAATATTTCTTCACGTTCTGTTTTGTGTGGGACACCTCATGGCAGGGCAAACACTTATACGACTCTTACACAGTCAGCTACTCATAACCAGAGGCAACGACCGCATGTTTTTCGTACGTATACATTGACACCAACTACGCTTACACTAACACCATATAACTTTACGAGTTTCACTCATTAGATAGGCACTCACAGACACGTGGGATATTTAGTTTAATAATACAAAATTAATTCACACTACTCAAAAAAATTAATGTAAAATGTATAATTGTCCAGGCAAAACCAGAGTGTATTGTGTGTACAACTAGGCTTCTCATTTTTAATACCAACAAAACTAGCGTTACATTTTTCAATACTGGAAAATATCGGCAAAACCGAGCCTTGAGCAAGCAGCCATTTAGCTCATTAGCTAATTAAGATGATGCAGTTTTCCTACCTTTTGGTCAGCTTCAGACGTTGAGTATATTGTGTTTATACAGATAGTGAATACTTTTTTATTTATCGTATCTATATTCTATAAATTATATGCTTATTGGTAACATTAACAAAATAGTCCTGTCCATCGTACAAATTAATTGACACATTTATGCAAATGAAAATAATAAAAAAAAGGAGGTGCATGTATTCCATTTTGTAGAAGTTACTCGGAGGCATGTTAAAATATCTTTAGATCATGTTAAAATATCTTTAGATCATGTTAAAATATCTTTAGATCATGTTAAAATATCTTTAGATCATGTTAAAATATCTTTAGATCATGTTAAAATATACAGTACATACTTTTCTTTACAATAGAATAGGGTAAAATAGTATTGTGAATATCAGTTTTCATGACAAGCCAACGCTAGTTGTCTAAACTTTCGAGCTACTTTTATGCATTTTTTCTCAGTAGTTCTGTTCATTATATATAAATAAATAAAGTTTTCTTCTTAATCAGGAATTTTAATAAAATGTCCTTTTTTAGGCTTCAAAAAATCCTACTAAATTTCACATTTGTAAATTAAGGTATAGTGAAAAACTAAATATTACGTTTCTTACATTTAATCCAGTGTATTGTATAAATAAAAATGGTTGTAAAGCTTGTTTCAAATACAATAATAAAAAGGGACGTAGTCAACAGATATATTTAATTGAATATATTTATTTTAGGTTTATTTTATAGCTGTTTTTGTGGGTGTTTTATCTGGTGGTAGAGTAACCGACTTTTGTATGCTTTAAAATATTTTGACAGAACTATCACCGACATCTCTAAGCAAAATATATTACATTATGTGACATTTGTTTTTGTTTTCTCGATGACAATACACTATTTTAAAGCGTGTATTTCATATATGAAATTGTTAGAATTAAAATAATATGGAGAATATCCCTCTCAGCTTCGACAAATTGTGAGCCTATGTGAAATAATAGGTTTATTTTTTATAACAAATTTAGTCTATTTTGTATATCTAGGAATAAATATTAACCATGTAATGAACAGTAACATAAAACAAAAGTAATTACTGCATGCGTATAACTATTAACCTTTTTGATGAAATTTTAATATTCATTTAGACAAATATTTCTTTTCCAACTATTTGATAGATAATTATACAGTAGGAAAATAAAGTAAAGTAAAAACGAAGAATAATGTTGTCTACAATTGACCGAAACGGTGAGCTATTACGTCAATTAAAGCTAAGAGAAAAAAGCAGTGACGAACACAGGACTCAATTATACAACTCATAACAATGAAAGCAATGAAAGCATTGCAATGACACACAGTTAGTTGCGGTTAAATCCCGGAAAGCGTAGATCAGCTTGTTGTTCTTTACACATTTTATCTCGATGTTTGATTCGTAACAATTCCCTATGAAATGTGATAAACTCGCTTCCACAAAGTCTTTCAAATGCAACTCTAAGGCAATTCACTATCCATTCACCTATTGTATTGCTATATAAACAAAACAAAATGTATAACATTCGATGGGTGCTGCAACAAAATAATTAGAACACAAGTTTTATGAATATTAAATTGGCATATTATTACATAAATATACATACATATCTGTTTTTTTTTAGATTGTGCTAGTTAATGATTGCTTAGTGCATAATTTTCTCTCTTAAGAAGTTAAACATAACTGGCTAGAGAATGCAGCATTGATTGACTAAAATAAATAACCTGGTGAAGTCCCTTACATAGCCACTGTGCTGGACGACAGTGCTCCTTGATTGTAGAGTGATTCTATCATTTCTACCATCTCCTTTTCAATGTTGTTGCTTCACATAAATAGCCAGAATCCCTTGTGTCATACTCGATCAAAGGCTTTCTTGACTTCTATGCAGTTATGATGAAGCTCGGATTGTTTTTTGTTTTTTCTATGATCAAGCGGCAATTGAAGATCTATTTTATTGTGATTCTGCCAAGTAGATCATTGTTTATTGTTTGACCTTCAACGATTAAATAAAATTACAAAATTACTCTGGTTGGAAGAATTTTGAGACTGTTTTTCGTGTAGTTCTGACACTGTTTAAAAATTTTGAGGCGGTACTATAATGAGTGATTAGGTCTACTCTTTAACCCATACTTTATTTACAAATATAATATATTAGAGAGTTTATAGGACCATGGTTACTGCCGCATCTTTGTGATGCCGCAGGAGACTGACTCATCTTAAATTGTTTAGCACTTTTTCGACATCAATCAAACGCACTGGTAATTCATCCGTCTCTTTTTTTTAGTGTTTGCTTTGTAATATTGTGGTATCTTGATTGATGTTGTAATTAAAATTTCCGTGCAGTACTAAGTACAACGTCCGAGTACCGCTATTTTTACTTTCTGTGAGATGACCAGTGATGTCCGCAATAATTGAGGTTTATTAATACATAATTACATGAGTTGTATTAATGTTTAGTACGTTTCTCTTAAAATTATGTAAACATAATAACATGCGTTTGGAGTTTGCGGGACTAATGTAATACCAAAGAAATAAGAAGTATGTACACGTGTATATTAATTACTAAAAATAGTATGATATCTGGAATGAACATGTAATTATATAGCTCGGTTTATTACTCAGACCATTTGTAATGTTATTAGAATAACTGAATATATATATATATACATAAATATATATATATCAGGTTGCCACTAAAAAAAAATCAGAGTTTTTATCCTGCCACCCCCAGAGTGTGTTAGTAATGGTATAAGTATAAAATTGGCAAAACTTGAATGTATTCTGATAATATTTATTCATAGCTCAACAGTGTCCAAGTTTTTCAATAATCAGGGTTTCGCGACATTACCATAGGGTAAACGGTAATCCTGCTGTAACACAAAAAATCAAAAGTTATTTGAAGTCCCATATTGCAGTATAAGAGAACAAACAACTGTTTTGTACATAGCACCATAATAGTAACTTTCAGAACCTTCAGCTAATAAACATAAAGAGTCAAATCAACATAGCTCAGACTGAAAGATCGCTAATCACTAATTACAGGCTCGTAGCCAGAGGGGGGCTAGTAGGTCTGAGCCCCCGTTCATGACCTGAGCCCCCTACCCCGTGCATGAGTTGAGCTTTTTGACAAAATTTTAATAATAACGGCATTAAAACATCAACCATTTTGTTCAATAAATCAATAATAATAAAAACTTAAAAGTTTATATTTTGGCAATTATTCAGGCTATGTTACTTACATATATAGGTTATCTAATTTTTGGGCATAAAAGATTGAATCTTATTGAAGTTCACTTCTAGCTATTTCGGGCAGCATTGGCCTTTGGGGCTTCAACAGTCGTGTGTGAGAGAAGTTTCTCAACCCTCACACGAATGCTCACCCCATATCACAGATCAATGTTACAAAAGCGTCTAAGTAATCTTTTCCTGCTTGCATTTGAAAAAGATTTAACAGACAATCTGAATGCTGAAGCATTTTTAGGTAAATTCAGTGTTAAACCACGAAACGTATAATAATATAAGTTTGCAACCAGTGCCGACGAGTGGGGGGGGCAGGCAGTGGCGTCGAGAGCCAACACGGGCTCCAGGGCAGGACATCAATGCGGGCCCTTTAATAAACAGTAAGTCGTGAAAAATGACATGGTCGGGGCGGCCGGGCCCCCTGACAGATGTGGGCCCCCTGGCAATGACCCCCTGCCCCCCTCTCGGCGTGCCTGGAGGCAGGGGGTAAATGCCCAGGGGCCCTGCGAGTTTTAGGGGCCCGGACTGAGCTGCTAATCAACTTTTTAAAATATTAATATCAGCACGGGGGCCCGTGTCACACCTGCACAGGGGCCCGAAATTTCTGTCGATGGCCTGTTCGCAACCTTGTAATAGTTTTATATATTGATATCTTCTGAGGACAACTAGCAACTTAAATAAGTTAATAAAATAACATTGACTTCTGACATCATTTTTATACATATGTATAATAAAATAATAAAGTACAAACTCCGTGATTTCTGATTGATGTTATTTAATTTGCAAATTTACATTTTAGCAGAATTAATTTTATTTTAAATTGAATAATTGTGACTGGTCCATTTGTTGTTGATATATCTGTTCTTTGTTTTCAATATTTTATAAGAAATATCACACAAATAGCTAAGCTATATTCGTTCATCGTTGTCATTCTTCCCGGGTTCTACGTTAAACCAACAGTATAATAATATAAATCAGGTATCTATTATGTAACAATTGTGTAGCAGAACTATTGGTCAATATATTTATAACAGGAATCAGAAATTGTTCAGCCTCAATAAATTTTTATCATTAAAACTCTTTACTATTTAAATTACTTTTAACAAAAGTGCAACATGCCATGCATTATTGAAACGTAGTTAAAATAATATATTTCTAATAAATAGCTAAACAATCTGTACTAAAATGCACCATTCCATATATGAAACTGCAAAACAATTCTTGGGGAGGGGACTCACTGAGATCCCCTCCCCAAACCCCTCGTCTCCGTTCGAACCATTTAGGCGCTTTGCGCCTTCATGGCCATGCCCCCCCCCCCCCCCCGTTATCACAAGTTTAGGTAAGACATCATTAAATTATCGAAATATTTTTTGTTCTAAGAGCGATTTTCAACGATGAAAACAGTTTTGCCCCCCCCCCCGTCAAAGTTGTCTAGATCCGCCCCTGTGCCCCATGATTATTTCTTCGGCACACACTCCCCCGAAAAAAATGTCTTCGCCCCTCCCCTCCTCCCAATATTTCTTCGTCCCCCCTAATCCAATAATCCTGGCTACGGGCCTGACTAATTACATGTCTTCAAGTCCAAGTAATGATATTCTAGCTGCGATTGGGACAGTTAGTGTGGACGTGTTAGCATTAGTAAAGTCACGACGGTGTTTCTCTACTAATTGTAATAAAAACTGTTTCTGTTCCTCTTGATTGGTTAGTACTCCATTGAATGCTTGTATCAGGGCCACTCCACGCTCGGCTGCATCATTGACGACTTTCAAACTCTCAACTTTCAGAGCTGTGAAAAGTTTCGTGGTGTGTTGCGATACAAAATCAGAAAGTTAACTTTGTTGTAATGTTGGACAGAAGGCATTTCTGTGAGGATGATCTGTTGTTACCTTGTCAAGTGCTGCAACCATGGCTACATTTTTTTCAGATGAAATATAATTGTAAAAAATGTAAAACCTGTCAGAATTTCACTCAAGTATCACAAGTGTCCAGAGAATGATTTTATTGCTCGTTTGGCAACTATGTCATTTTCGTACTGTAGTTCTCCAATTGTTGAAGTAGCTGCAAATATATACGGGTAGCAGATATAGCATTTGGTGATGTAAACCACAAATTCAGGTAGACCTTAAGCATGAAGTTGTTTAAGTGACCATGTAATAACAATTCACGTGCAGTAAGTTGGAACTAAGAACGCAAAATGAAAGTCTAAAGGCTGTAAATCAGTGTTGCCATCCACCGGGCCCGGTGATAAACTCCAGGAGCAAGAATCTTGTCATCTGCACCACAAGCTGCACCAAGAAAAAGAAATGACTATTGTAGAAGCTCACGATAATCATCTCGGAGATGGAACACTGTTAGCTGATACTGAATGAAGTGATAGAGTTCATCCCGAACTGGATTGTAAACCACTGCTATATGATCTACATCCATTCCACTTGCATACATTGATGTGTTAGTTTAGCCCCAATATTCACATAATCTCTGGATTAACATATAATTTCGTGCACTAAAATCAAATATCTTTGCCATAATGAGTCCCATTATGTGGCACCTGCATGCAAAGCTGATTAATTATCTGCAGTGTTTCTTCTCCAGAAGAATGCAGGCATCTTCATTTAGGCCAGTATTACAGGCCGTAGTGTCGGAACACATGAACTTGATGTTATCAGCAATGTTCCATTCTTGAATATGATTAAACAGTGCCTCTCCATTTCCATTTGGCAATTTTGGTACTCCCAGCAACTTCATTGTTCCATCACCGGATACCAGAACAGCAGAGACTATGAACTAACTCTTTTGATGTTAATGGTGGCAATATATTTCCATCCTAGTGCACAATTAATGGGCAGTTTGGATTAAACGATGCATGAATCTCTGTAGCTGCTGCTTCACTATGTTTACGTTGACTGCGTCTGACTGTTTCCTTGTTAATCGCCAGGGCTGTAGTGCTGTGGCCAAGTGATTCTGCTGCTGTTGTAATTATGTAAACTGCGTTCCTGTCACTGACTTTATCTCTGTCTAATGCAGCTGCCGAACCTGAACTCACAATATGGGTGGATCGGACGATCCTAACTGGTTTAGTAGAAACTTCAGGTGGTTCGGGGAGCTCATCAGGATCATCAGGATCACAGCCATCGGTGCTCTTAGCCTCTGTGTCACTGTCATTGCTGACACTAAAGTCAATCTACTTTGCCTCATGTTTCATCCACTTAGCCTCCTTTTCCTTACGATATTCTTTCTCTAAGTGCCTTTTTGCGACCTTTGTTCTTTCCTAGTTAGCATCATATCCACTGGACCCATGCAACCACGCCTCCCTATCTCTATGTTTACTTTAAGAAATTTTATGACTTCTGGTACCTGCATCATAGTTAAAGCTTCAGCATGTGCAACATCAAACACATTAGTCAAACTTTCAGTAAATTGGTGCCTCTTCTTCTATTGAGTATCTGTTCTGTGAGATACATTATCTCTTATTCTAAATCCATACTGAATGGAGATCTTGGCAAATAAGTGGCATTCTTTGCGAACTGGAATGTGTGCCTTATGCCAGAACTGAACAACTTTTTTCATTTTCGCTGTGGCATTAGCAGTAATATATATTGCACTGACATTAAAATATAAATAACTAACAGAAATTATATAAATAAGTAACAGAAACATTGCCTCCGATGTGCCTTGTATGTCAAATACAGGCATTCTCTCATATAATATAAAACATTGAGTCCATTGAGCTACCTCTACATATCACTGTATCATCATGAAACCTGGTAACATTACATAACTAATTGAAACAAAAAAAATATTGAGTGGTGCAATGAAACTTAAAAAAAAAATCCCATTGCATTGATTGGCACCCTATATATACTCGAAAGCAATTCACTGTTTATTACCTTGTTTCAACTCATGTATTAGTAGTACAGTTTCCATACTGTACACATCAAATGTATTGTAACAGTCAGACTTACTTCGAATGTAACAGTCATATGTGCCACTTGCTATCCTGATATTATAAAGAAATGCGGGTTTGTAACCTATCTATTTTTATAAACAATTTATGGCATATATATTATTTAGTTGTGTGCCATATATTCAAAACAGACACGGCATAATTTAACACAAGAAATATGAAAATGTCTAGTCATGTTAAAAAAAAAAAAAAAAACCTAACAGATAAATTAATGCGTCCTTTTATAAATAAAAAAATGTTAGTTAAAAACTAGTTATTCAGCTCCCAACAATTATATAAAAATAAGTCTTATTTTTATTCATTATTAAAACATGTAGTTGACTCACGGACAAAGTTTGTCATATTTTTCTTTTTCTAGCAACAAGAAATATTTTCCAGCCAAAATTTGTTTATAATGTATGTGAATTCTGAATAGCATTGACGAAGACTGGAACAAGCTGGTTCTTAAATGGAAAATAATATATAAATCAATATGATTACTGTAAATATATTTTTTTTTAATAACCAATCAAACAAAATAACAGGCTGACATATTCGGAGAAAATACATACTATGCAAACTTGAACTTTGACCTATCCTTTGCAGAATTTATGGTCACTATCTGGTACCATCCAGCAACTAGTTTTTTTTTTATTTTTTTTTATTTTATTGTTTACAGATTTTTAGCTCATTATTTGGATGCCTTGATTGTCGATGAGCTGTCAAAGTTAATTTTCTCTTTATTGGTTAGATATATTTTAATGCCTTTTTAAGATCATATTTTTTCATTCAGATTCTAACAAACATATTTCCGGGGGTGGGAGTTTTAATTTGCAGTGCTTTTTATTTTTGTTCACTTTGTGTCTGCCTCAATCCATCCCTTTCCCCAACACACTATAGTGTTATTTTGATGTAAGATTTTTTTTTTCATTCAGGCCATGCCAGTTTCCATATTACCTGTTTTGTGTATATTTTTATTTAGACTTGCTCAACACAGTTTAAAATTTTTTTAATATTACCTACATCCTACACTATTCAGTACAGATAGATGTTAGTTAATATTTTTTGTGTAATGCGTACATATTCAGAAAGAGTTAACAATTGTTTGTAATGCACCATACATATTTATAATTTACTTAATCGGGATTTTCCCCTAATGTCACGGGTTGTGACTAATATGTCGAAACTATCCCCTTACTCCAACCCTTAACGTAGTAGTATTACTAACGTTAAGATGTATATTAAACCATGTAGAATAATATAACGTGCCCGTTCTCAAGTCTTCTCCCCACCTTTCTTTACCCCACCCCCGTAATTGCGTCATCAGCCAGGTGTTCAGCGAAACCTCCGCCGTTGAGTAGGACGGTAGTTGGCAGAAACACGTTACATTCCACAGGGAATTCTCCCTGGTCACTCGGCCCTGGTCAATCGCCGACAAAGGGATGGATGTCCAGTTACTACTGTCTTTGTATGACGTACTTCTCCCTCCCCCCATCTAGGCTCCACCCCCTAATTTGAAAGTTTGAAAGAAACATATATTATGTTTGATTGGCTAAGGGTCACGTGAGAAAAGTGATGTGAGGGATGTAAGGTAGATTTATATGGATTTGACGGAGGGTCTTGGTAGCGACCAGTCGACTTGTGTGGCTCTGGGTGAGCGATAGAGAGAGAGAGAGAGAATTAACTAGTGATAACGTCCTTGTTCCCCTCATTCATTTTATATTGGATTATTTGCTGCAGTTTGAATTATCTTTGCTTATGATAAGTCACCAGATCCCTGTTACGGACTGGTGCCTTTGTATAATAAATATATCTTGGTGTTGTACACACGCTTGTGGAATTGATTATTCGTCACTTGTTATACGTCTAATTGTTGGTGAGACTGTGTGTGGTAGAAACACAAATACAAATACGAGTCATCATTGAGTCAGCCCTCATACTCTTAGCAACAAGCCAAGGATACCCTCAGGATCCTCAAGGGGTCCTCAACATCTGAGAGGCTCGTCTCGGGATCGAACCTTCACCTGGAGTAGTATTCTGTAATAACCAGGCGGGGCCGAAGCTGATTCAACAATAGACTCGGGGGGCTCAATCTCTGCCACAACTCTCCAACAGGCCAGTTCTTCATCAGACTCGGCCGGGTTAAAGCGTGAGTAGAAAAAACGCTACGTTTACTCACGTACATCGTCGGACAGAAAACCAGAAGTCCACAATTCTTCATTAGGCCAATCATTCATTGGACTCGGCCGTTTTGAAACGGGAGCAGTAAGTGCCACGCTTACTCACATCGTCCGAGGGAAAGTACAAACGAAGTCAACAAGACAGTAAAAGAAAAAGCCGCACTGTTATCGGCGAATAAATAACATTTAGACTTTAGACTTTATGCATGTGTGTAAGATTGTGTACTGTGGAATTGATTATTCGTCACTTGTTATACGTCTAATTGTTGGTGAGACTGTGTGTGGTAGAAACACAAATACAAATACGAGTCATCATTGAGTCAGCCCTCATACTCTTAGCAACAAGCCAAGGATACCCTCAAAGGGGTCCTGAGGCGACCCCTAGTAGGGGAGGGAGCAATGACGGGTCGCTGGGCCCAATACAGATGTATTGACGGCACCGTTAGTGAAGCCCCAATAGCCACCATTTCTGTAGACTCTGACTACTATCGGGGCCCTTTAGAGGCTATGGTCCTCCCAAATCCAATAGTGGATTTAATTATTGGTAACATAAAGGGTGCCAAGGCCCCTTGGTCTAATCCAGTAGACCACAGGGACCATCATCATGCCGTTGAGGTCAATGAGCCCAGGCGTATTGACTCTAAGGAGAAGTGTAGGGGTCAAACCAAACACACCAGGGGGTCGTGGTTTGATCATGTCCAGGGAGAGTCCAGGGGCCCAGTCAGGAGAGCGGGGATCCCATGGGGCCCTAAGTTGAAGGGTGAAGCTAGGGGGAAGGTAGAAGGGCATAAGGGCTCATGGCGTGACAGACGGAGCAAGGGAGGTAGACAGACAACGACCCCGACGGTGATTAAATCACGGACGGACGATTGTAGTAGAGACGGCGATATGACGGGGCGGATAACTCCTCAGGTTTTTCCCGGTCAGAGTAGACCTATTTTTAGACACCCCCCTAGGGCCACCATCATATCACCTCAGAAGAGGGGCCACCTCGGAGACGATCCCTTTCCCCTGAAAGACTGTTTACAACACGACCCGCGAGTAGAAGTAGGCGCGGTAAAGCCGAGAGTGTAAACCATGAACTACGCGTAAACCACGGAGAATTTCCCAATGGGGAGGAGTCGGGCCCTAATAAAGCTAGGCTATATATCCCCCCATGTAAACAGGATCTGTTAGGCGTGGGGGCAGATCTGATTAGTCGGTGCCCAGCAAACCTCGTCAGCAGCTGCATGTCGGTTTGAGCTCACTCACAAGGGGCCACTCTTGGAGAGGTTATTAGATGGCTTGCCTAGAGTGAGTGAATGTCGTACGATTGCAGTTATGTCACTTATTATATTTATTATGCATGGTTTCCTCTCTATTTCAGGTTTAATGTTGTAACGCTGTTGTATCTATCAATGTAAAGTCATCCCTTCAAAGAGAGACTATCTTGCTTACCCTATTACGTATCCAGTAACCGCCATGTAGGCTTACTGATACAATTAATTTTGTTCTAAGTGCCACCTTTCGGAAGAAAGAGTGTTCACTATTTTCTTTTTATTTATCTCTGGACCAACTTGGTTTGGCCAGACCATATGTCCGGCTGGCTCCATCATGCTATACGCCGTTGTAATTGTTCTGTTTTATTTTTGGGTTGTTTAAATATGTATGTTTTTACCCACTGACCCTATCCATTATGTTGTGGTCAGGGTTACTAAGATAAGTTCTCTTTTTGGTGTTATTCCAATTTGACCCTCCATTTGTTTTAGGCATTTTTATATAAAGATAGTTACAGGCACAGATGCTTATGTATAACCCCGGGTTAATTCGCCCTTTGTCCTAGTCCTAACGTTGGAAAGGACTCGATTCTTTTTATAATTTGATTTATGTTATGTCATGGCCTCACCTACTACGGTGTCGTCACCCCTATGGTTTCGAGTGGGGTGGGTGTGATGTCACGGGTTGTGACTAATCTGTCATCTGAGAGGCTCGTCTCGGGATCGAACCTTCACCTGAAGTAGTATTCTGTAATAACCAGGCGGGGCCGAAGCTGATTCAACAATAGACTCGGGGGGCTCAATCTCTGCCACAACTCTCCAACAGGCCAGTTCTTCATCAGACTCGGCCGGGTTAAAGCGTGAGTAGAAAAAACGCTACGTTTACTCACGTACATCGTCGGACAGAAAACCAGAAGTCCACAATTCTTCATTAGGCCAATCATTCATTGGACTCGGCCGTTTTGAAACGGGAGCAGTAAGTGCCACGCTTACTCACATCGTCCGAGGGAAAGTACAGACGAAGTCAACAAGACAGTAAAAGAAAAAGCCGCACTGTTATCGGCGAATAAATAACATTTAGACTTTAGACTTTATGCATGTGTGTAAGATTGTGTACTGTGGAATTGATTATTCGTCACTTGTTATACGTCTAATTGTTGGTGAGACTGTGTGTGGTAGAAACACAAATACAAATACGAGTCATCATTGAGTCAGCCCTCATACTCTTAGCAACAAGCCAAGGATACCCTCAAAGGGGTCCTCAACACCATTCTCCACCAACGAACTGAATCATGTTATCAGACAGTGCAAACTAGGCAAAGCTCCTGGAAGTGATGGAATCAGTAACGAGATGATCAGTCAGTTGGGCAACAGGGCACGGAGCAAATTCCTCGAGTTCGTCAACCGGACATGGATAACCGGGGACCTCCCGAATAGGTGGCGGGAGGCTATCATAGTGCCAATACTAAAGAAAGCTCTGCCGAAAGCTACAGGACAATTTCCCTCATATCCTGTGCTGGGAAAGTAGCTGAGAGGATGATCAACAGAAGATTGATGTGGTTCTTCGACGAGAAAGGTTTGATTACGCCTCATCAGGGTGGTTTCAGAGGAGGCAGTAGTGCTATGGACCAAGTTACGGTATTATGCCAAAAAGTAGATGACGGCTTCCAGAGGGGTGAGTCCACAGCGATAGTTCTTCTAGACTTTAAACAGGCCTACGACCGGGTCAGGCGGCAAGGATTGTTGTTGAAGCTACAGCGTTAAGTGTGTCGGCGCTGATATGTACACATGGTTGCGAAACTTCCTCAGTAATCGTACTATCATGACACGTCTTTGGAGCAGCTTGTCGAGGAAAAGAACGTTAGAGCATGGACAACCTGTAAGTTGTTCCTGGCTTTTATCAACAACCTGCCGAACTGTCTAGGATGTGAAAGCGGATGACCTCACAATATGGAAGACTTGAAGGAGTGCCTCTGTACTTCAGAAAGCACTCCAGAAGGATTTGACTGCAATTAGCTGCTACTCTAGGCTCTGGGGCCTAGAAATAAATTGTTCAAAAACGGTCCATACTCTCTTTACACTCGGGACAAAGATCCTCAAGGACCCATTTCAGTTGGAAATTGACGGTGTGATACTTGAAAGGGAAGAAAAGCCAAAGTATTTGGGGGTCACACTAGACAGAAAATTGACCCTTTGTGCGCACATCTCTGAGGTTACAAGGAAGGCCTCGGAGAGTCTGAACATGGTGAAGAAGATGGCGAGCTCGTCCTGGGGAGCAAGGGCAAATGTCTTGAGGTCATTGTACATGGGTGCAGTCCGATCTCAGATCGATTACAGCATGGTAGCACAGGTGTACGGGTCGCGATCGTCACTAGAGAACCTGGACAAAGTGCAGAACCAAGCTCTTCGCCTAATAACTGGCACGCTTTGAACAACACTTACCGCCGCGGTAGAAATCATGGCAAATGTCGCACCTCTAGGCCCACGCAGGGAGCGAGCTGTATTGTCCACGTATGAGAGGTTCAAACGGCTAGAGGAGAAATCGGTTCACACGGAACTGGTTGATAACTGGACGGAAGGAAAGAGGCTATCGAGGAAGTCATTCATTCATTGTGCAACACTTGACAGATGATGCAAAGCTTCCAACTGAACGAGACGGTTTGAAGACCCACTCCCGGTCTCCCCCCGGCAAGGCGACCTGCATGCCAGAGGTACGCACGAGTCTGATAGACACTAGAGAGCTGCACGGGAGTCAAAATCACACCCAGTCCCACCCACTCCCGCGTTTTCAAAACCAGTCCCACCAGCTCCCAAAAGAAATTCCCCCCGGTCCCACCCGCTCCCGCGAAAATTTTTCCCAACCCCACCCGCTCCCGTCAAAAATATTCTTATAACTCATAAAAAATGGTTTGAAAATTTGTAGAAATCCTCTCGAAAAACATACATGAAAAACATTTAAGATAATAAGTTAAATAAACAGTTCTACAGTTTAAGTTCTTGTAAAAATAAGAGGTCATTAACACTTTCTGGAGATTTTTTCTTTCTCCACAACATTACCCAAATGCCTAAAACAGTTGTGGCATAAGGCGAAATCTCATTAACAGGAACATTCCCATATTTTGCACAAATGTTTATCAACTTTGCAGCCAATTCTTGGAAACCACAGCCTTCCACAAATGAAAAGGACCTGATGTCTTTAGCGCACATTGAAACAATGGTGTTTGTGATTTCTGTTTTAACCCGAACTGGAACCTGTTAAACAATCTTCTCTTGACTTGGAATGAAGCTAGTCATTGATGTAATTTTTGGAACTGGTGATCTGTTTTTACAAAACTCGAGATGCTTCCACAGACCATTCGTACCATCGTGTGCCTTCCAAGTTATAATGGTATCGCATCTTGTACATACAGCGAATGGCACGTCCTCACCATCCAAGAGCAAACGATTGAAACTTTCCCAAATATTGCTCTTACCACCTTTATTTACGTAAAACTGAATACGCTCGCTTTTTGCGTAAACTAACTTTTAATTGTTTCCTTTATTATCCATTATTTGAAAATTAAAAAAGAGAATTAGAGAAGTATGTCTGTCTGTTTCACTCTTATTTGCTCGCTCCTTTGTCACAACTCAAAAACCAATCAAACTTGAGGCGTTGTTAGTACAACGATTTTTTTGACATAAATGTACATCAGAAATTCATCTAGGAGCGTCACCTGGTCGTCATTGTTAGCCCTACTAGCCTGTCCGACGTCGCCTCTCGGTCTTCACACCTTTGCTGTCTACTATTCTATTGTTTCCCCACCTTGTCCTAAGTCGTCTGTCACCTAAATACCAAGAATGTCAAGGAAAGGCTCTGAACTAGGTGTGTATCATACATCACACATCATCCCGAGATCATCCGTGCGATTTGATTGATTCATCAGAAGTCTGCGAGAGTCCCACTCAAACAAAACCCAAACCCACGGGACTCCCACAAAAACAAAACCCAAACCCACGGGACTCCCGCAAAAACAAAACCAATCCCATGGAACTCCCGATAAATTTATTTCCAATCCCGCGGGAGTCCCGCGGAATCCGCGGGACTCCCGAGAATCCCAATCCCGTGCAGCTCTCTAATAGACACCAAGGTAAAGAAAGGCAGTCGGCTAGAGACGCTGCAAGAGGCAGCTAGGAAGACAATCGAGTCCTATCCAGAGGGGGGCTATCCCAGCCTGCACTGATGGTTCCGCTTTCAGCGTGGATTGCAAAGATAAGTCCAGATACGGTGCTCATATCGTCCACCAGGCAACATGGTTCATTGAGGACGTTGCAGGACCATGTGGAGCTCTCTGTGCAGCAGAAGCAGAGATGAAAGGCATAAAAGAGGCGGTGGAGCACATTGATAAGAGAATCGGGGATGGGGCGATCCCACCGACGGAGGTCGTCTTCGTGACGGATTCTTAGTCTGTTCTCCAGGCTAAAGTGGGGTGAGGGGAATGTTCGCAACGACTGGAAGCCATGATGGAGGCTATCCAACAACTGATGACCGAACGCCGTGTGGAAGTGACGCTACAGTGGATCCCAGGCCACGCGGGCATTCCTGGGAACGAGCAGGCCGATGCCCTAGCCAATCCGGTACATCAATGGATTCCGCTGGGAGTTTATCGCAAACTGCACGTGGGGCCTCCTATGAATCTATCCTTGCCAAGTTACGCACCCTTGAACAAACTGTATGGCTTTCGAAATGGGAAAAGGGAACCACAGGGCGAGAAGTGAGAAGGAATATGGAGCGACCTTCCAAATCCGACCCGTGATGGAGGGTTCGGAGAGACGAACAGACCCTAATTGCCCAATTCCGAGCTGGGCACTGTCCGATTGGCGTCTATTTTTGGAGTATGAGACCCGAATACGACTCCCGTTGTCGACATTGCAGGGAGGAAGAGTAAACTCTGGATCATTTGCTGAGTGATTGTCCACGTCTGGAGGCTTTCAGACTGGACAAGTCGGGTAACCCGCTGGCCATTGGGCTTTATGGCAGTCTCCAGAAGATGAGAGACACAGCAGGTTTCATTTCACGAGCCCTAAGGGACCTGGATGTCTCGGTTCGTTAACATAAGAGAGTTCAATCAGAGGTCGCTTAAGCGACCCGAAGTTTCACTGTATGAGATAATGCGGCAGTTCTGATGTGTCAATTGCTTTCTTTTGCTATAGTGCAATTTTAGTTCATTGTAAAATTAAAAGTATACAGTGATATTTGAATTTTTAGAATATAATTAATTTTATTATTCATGTTTTCTGGATAATAAAGTTATTTTTGACTAACTACAAATTTTGAATTGATATGCCATCCACATCAAGTGGTAATTAACAAAAAGTATTGACAAGACGTATAACTGAAGTTTGGTTCATTGGACAAACGGATTCTTGTCTGCCTAGCGATGTCTTTCTAACCTTGGGTCATGATATGAACATTAGGGAGCGACCGATAATCGAATTGGTATCGGACCGATATTGGCACTATCGGTTTATATCGGATCACCCAATATTTTTGAAAGCGACCGAAAATCGAACCGATATTGGCACTATGGGTTAACTATTGGACCGGCCGTTTTTTGGCTGCCGATACATTTTTTTTCTCAAATCTAGTAACTCTAAACTGGTTTTGGTTTAGAGAGTTAAAGTTTACTTTTCAAACTTTTTTAAAAATCTGCTTCAAGTAAATTCAGTAAAAGTTACAAAGATTACCGAAGAAAATTATTTTAATTTCTTCACAACTTTCACAAGTTAGTGAAGTTACAATAAACAATTAATACATTTTTACTTTTTTAGTTTGACATTAATTATTTACAACTTTATCTTACTTTTTTTGTGTACAAGTAAAAAGTAAAAACTACAAATTGTTTATTATAAGTTTAATTTTAAACAATAAACATGCAGATTTCTGAGATTATGCAGGCATGGTTTGTGTTTCTGACTTTGGTCTTCCGGTCTGTCTTTTCAAATCTTTTGTTCTTCTAATCTTCACCATCTGCAAGACACCCTTTCTTTAATAGAAAAATATCAGTTTCGGCAAAAATGCTGGCGGAAAATATCGGTATCGGACTATTGGTAAAAAGGCATATAGATCGCTTCCTAATGAACATGGTTTTCTATAATCGCAAGGTACTGAAGAAGACAATATCCAAAAGCATTAATGTAACTCTTAACGATCTTCAAAAAGAAAAGCAGTATGAGAGAATTAAAGAGTAGTTGAAGACGAAAGAACACATCAGAAGGCTGCTGTTACTTCTTGGTCTACAAGCAACAGCAAAAGTTAAGATGAAGGAAAAGATGACGTCGATTTTGAAATTGATATTCCTATTTACTGGGACGGAAAGATAATGGAGAGACCTAGAGATTATCCAGAGCTGCAGTCACACGTAGACAGATTAGTTGTAGTTTTAACGGGGAAAGAAGTTTAGAAGATTTTAGGTTTAGCTAAAATACCAACCATGCTGGTAAGGCACAAGCCGATGCAAAAATAGAGCTGTTAAGACTTTGTAAGGTATCTGGTGAGATTATTGGTATCCGTCAACACTGGTGTTACTAAGGTGACATGTAAATTGTTTTAAGAGGAGTGTTACATTTTGCCTGTCGATATCATGTGCATGAACTGATCATTGGTGTTGTTTTTTCTCTGTAGCTTCACAAACCACATAGTTGTGATCTATTGTTATTCAAGCAGATCTCACGAAATTCTGTCATATAAAAACGGTGTCTGATGCAGCGAAAAGGAAATTTGAAAAACCATCTTTGGCATAATAGTCCAGAGGTGCTTTTTCTTGCGTTTTCTAAAAAAGTTTCTGCAGATGAAAACAGCATTATTGCTGAAGCAGACTGGCGATGATTGAACGGATCGAGTGTTTTAAGTGAAGAATTGCACTAACTGCATCACTTTGTAGGTACCATCACTATCTGCAATGTGTTCAGTCAGTATTGATACCAGCTTCGATGAAATTGATCCAGTATCCTGGATTCGATGAGCGACCTCTAAATGTAATTCAATTTCAATAATATTTTGTATGAAAGTTTAGGAATATAAAAGGAAAAAAAATAGCAACAATGCAATATTAAAATGTAAAAAAAAAATTTAATCACCCTAATGCCTATGTCATTCTATTTTCTTACATTATTCCTATTTCTTTCCATGTACTCACATCATTATTTGCCAGTCTTGTTATGTTCGAACATCAAGTATTTGTCATTTATTCTATGTACTAACATCAGGTAGGCTATTTGTTAGTCTTTCTATGTACTCATCGAACTTATAAAGCAGCTAAGCTTATCCGGGTCGCGGGCGGTGTGTGGGGAATCCGTTCTATAAATAAACGACCTCTAGAAATAATAAATAAAACAATAGTATTTGATAAAAAAATCACGTGACCAGCGTGGTCACGAAAACATAATTCAAAATGGCGCTTGCGTCGAATCGATTCGATATCTCTTTTTCAAAAATCTACAGTTTTAAATAGTTTCTATGGTTTTTCATTCTGAAATGTAAAAGTCAAAATATTAAATAATAATAATATATAATATCATTCAAATTATTTTACTTTTTATTACAACAGATAGCATTTTAATCAGACTAGGTCACTAGCGAGCGCGTTCGTAAATAACCTATGACATCCCGATGGAACATTTTTTTTTTACAGAATGGGAGCGCCGTCGCTATAAATAAAAAATCCTCTATGACGTCATTTCCCGATGAGTGCTGTATCGTGCCATAGTAAAGTAGTTATTTTTTACTTTTCAGTGCATTTTTTAATGTTTTGTTTTGATTTTAACTATAAATAGAATTCAGAGCAAAACGCTATAAATAAAAATCCTCTGTGACGTCAAAAAAAAATAATTCTGCACTTAATTTCACGTAAATCGGCTACGCATTTCATATAAATCGGCTGCGCATTTGATAATCATGCTTAGTTATTATAGTTTGTTAACATTGTGTACTGAAGGTTATTGTTCCCTCGATGGATTACTTTTTGATGATGGTTTGTTGGTTATGGCAGCCACATCTTTTGACGTATGAAATGTAGGTCATTTCTGCACATTAGGAAGGTGGCATAAATCAGCACCTAATTAAATTAATTAAATTGATTAGGAAGGGGTTTACCATTGCACCTAGATTTCCCGGGCTACGCCGGGCTTATTATCTAGCATCATATATTTGTCAGTTAGTGTCATGTCATTTATATGTCAGTTTGTTTCGATTTCCCAATAGGTCTATCTCAGTTTGTGTAATTATATTGTTTAAGTTTTGCTGTAAATGACAAGTATGACCTTACCTGGGACCCAGCAATGTGACAGAAGAATGATTCTCACTTGTCGCCCTCATGACATCAACTAAAGGTGGGTGTGACAGGTAAAACTTCTCGAAGGGATATAACTCAGGTACTGGAGGTGTTGTTAAATATTCTTCATCCAATATTCCACATCTGGGAAGTACATCAGAATAGGTGAGTAAAGAAAATACAGATGAGAAGCACAGATAGTCATATTAGATTTATAGATTGTCAGATTAGATGTATAGATTGACATGCCGGTAGACAGACATGACGTCAGATAGTAATATAGATTGATCATTAGACAGACAAAAAGACAGACAGATTTAGTTTCTCTCTCTCTCTCTCTCTCTCTCTCTCTCTCTCTCTCTCTCTCTCACTCTGATGTGCAATGAAAGAAGCGCACTACAAAGGATCTAAAAGATAACTTATCCTTACACAGGTATTCCATTAAGAAGGTGATCTTAAAACTAAACTAATTTACTATTTAAATTATTTGTCCAACATCATGTCTAATATAGCAACCTTTGAAGTGGAAAAGTGGGACAAAATTAAACTTTTTGAAAGTCATTCATACATATGATAACAAAACTCATTCAACTTTGCATGAATACACATCCTAGTCTCTTGTGACTTTTCCTATTTTAAAAAGTAAAAAGTTCCCTTAGCCCTACTGGGCCATCGGGACAGATGAAGCGTAGAATTCATCTGTTTCTATAACCTCGGCATATGTAGGGATTGTGTGGTTAGCACAATGCCCATCTGCCTTTACTTTCCAAACATTAGTCAGGTACCCATTTAAAGCTGGGTGGACTTGTGGGACGACTTTGCACCAAATAACACCTGGAACAATTCCATGACTCTCTCCGAGGGTCGAACTCATGACTCTCAGGTCGACATTGGAGTATCTACACAACTCTGCCATCCGTCCCACACTTTCCTATTATAGCATTGAGTTTTTTTTAAAAAAATAAATCTCAATGAATATATGATTAATATTTGTAACTGATCAAGAAAAACATTATTTATTTTAAAATCCAAAAGTCCATTTATTGAGATGGGTTTTTCTATTCTATATAATAGTACAATTAGCAATACCGAAGACAGGGTACTGCTTGTGGTATTGCCGCACAGGGCTCCAAACTAAAAAAGGGCGCCGAAAGAGCTATTATGTGTTTTTTTCACTTTTCAGGTTTGGTGGAGGGCGCCAAAAAAAAATAACTCTCACAGGGCACCAAAATACCTAGCTACGGTTCTGATGAATTACAAACATAATATACTCTTCTACTAAAAATAACTGTCATTGTACTTACAATGTGTGATGTATATAGTAGAAAAGTACTTTCACGGGGATTCCTGTGAATGCCTCCTAATTAAAAACACGAATTTCTTAAAAGAAATAATTCGTCAAAATTACCGTATTTAAAACGAATTGATCCATCCATGCTAATTAAGTTATAGTCAGGCGGAAAATAACTATGCCCCCTCCCCCTCACAGTCTTCGTAGAGAGCACGAAAAGCCACTGTCCAATTAGTTACAACAAACAAAAATTCGTATTCCTGGTCCCATTCACTCAAGTCGAAACAAACTTCTGAGTATGCCGGTGTCAGGTTCAAAGCGAGGTCTTGAGTAACTTTTTTTTTAATCTGTCAATAGAATGATATCGCCTTTGTAGCTTTCCAAATTACGATATTTCCATTCGGATCAGTAAAATGTAATGAAGTATCCACTATGTCGGTAAATACCCATTTGGAAGGTTGTAATTCTGAATAACAAATCAGCTTACAAATTAAAAAAAAAAACGTATTACTGTAAAACTGCCACCAATTTCACGTATTTTGATGGGTGTTAGAGCAAAGGTTCTCAACGTTTTTCGCGACTGTACCCCAAAGGTTGCGAAAGTATATCCGCGCAACCCTCACCGGTAAGCTTGCGAATAAATGTTAGTATTTTCAGAATAGAATGTGCTATAGTTTCTTATGCGATAATTGGGCGTGCGTGCGGTTTGTAGATGAGTCAGTCTGCGAGTTTTTTCAAACTCTTTGTTAATAACAAACAGTATAAGTAGCAGTGTCCCCCTGCATAACATTTCCCGCACCCCTTAGGGACCGGTTACGACCGGTTGAGAACCGATGTGGGGGTGTCAGGGGCAACACTTTATCTACATTATAAAGCAGCTAAGCTGTCCGGGACGCGTGTGGGGAATACGTTCTATAAATAGACGACCTTTAGAAAAAAATAAAACAATAGTATTTGATAAAGTAATCACGTGACCAGCGAAGTCACGAAAACATAATTCAAAATGGCGTCTTCGATTCGATATCTGTTTTTAAAAAATCTACAGTTTTAAATAGTTTCTGTTGTTTTTTATTATGAAATGTAAAAGTCCTAAATATTAAATAATAATAATAATATATAATATCATTCAAATTTTTTTAGTTTTTATTGCAACAGCATTTTAATCAGACTAGGTCACTAGCGAGCGCGTTCGTAAATAACCTATGACCTATGACGTTGCATTTTTTAGTGCTTTGTTTTTATTTTAACTATAAATAGAATTTAGGGCAAAACGCTATAAATAAAAATCCTCTGTGACGTCAAATAAAAAAAAATAATTCTGCACTTGATTTCACGTAAATCGGCTACGCATTTCACGTAAATCAACTGCGCATTTGATAATCATGCTCACTTATTTTAATTTGTTAACATTGTGTACTAGAGGTTATTGTTCCCTCGATGGATTACTTTTTGATGATGGTTTGTTGGTTATGGCAGCCACATCTTTTGACGTATGAAATGTAGGTCATTTCTGCACATTAGGAAGGTGGCATAAATCAGCACCTAATTAAATTAATTAAATTGATTAGGAAGGGGATTAACATTACACCTAGATTTACCGGACAACGTCGGGCTTAATATCTAGTTTATGAATAAACACATATCACAATAGAGTAATCAATCAAACGTGTCCTTACCTTATTGCCTGTGTCATCCTCTCCACGCCTCTCTGTGCTGTAAACAAAGCGTCACCTTCCTTCACCCTCGGGCTCCTCCAGTACGATCCAGGATTGTTGACAACTTTAAGACATTCACCGTCGTTGCTGTCCTGTATTGACACAAACAGACCACACATGAGATCGATGATAGCCAATCATGTCAAACAACTGACCGGCAATCATATCAAATGGCTTTATTTTAACCTGAATTCGGACTTGTGGTATATTTAATGCTTTATGCGAGTTAAGTCAGGGTTAGGGTTAATATGAGCGCAATATGACGATATTTATATGGCGTTTTGCCCTTTTTACGATGATGTGGCATATTTCATCAAAAACGCCTTTAACAGCATATTTTTAAGGGACACTTACCACTTTGATGAAATTATATTACCCATTTACAGAAAAATATAGTTCTTGTAAGGACATAGACAGACATAGATAAATAGACAGACACATTGTTAGATAGTTATATAGATAGACAATTAATTATAGTATTAATGTAGATGTTAGAGGGAATTCCCTGTAGTACGGTGACGCACCTAACGAATGGGTTATTGAACGGGGGAAAAGAAAAGGAAGGAAAGACACAAACGGTTGACGAGGAAAGAGATAGAACATTGTTTTGGTGATTTTTGTTTTGTTTTAAGTTTGAAGAAGGTAGGGGAATTAGGAAGGAACGGAGGAGCTAGGAAGAAGTATTTATTGTATTAAAAGAATGGACAACTGGTATTTATCGTAGAGACATGATTTAATGGTTAATGTTCATTATTGAATAACTAGTTCTTACGATTATTCAATAAAGTGATTTTGGTTAATAACTGGAGGTGTTATGAACTTGTATAAGTTGTGCAATTAAAGAAAGTAATTAAAAAATAAATATATAAAAGAGACCACCGCATCCATACCCTGACAATTTGGTGTCAGAAGTCTAAGACAAATATTAATTGTCTTGTGAACCCATGCAAGTAATGAAACAGCTAAGATAGAAAAGAAACTTTGTTATAGTGTTTATCACAGCCACAAGAACAACTCATGAATGAAAGCATTATTGCTACTTATTGAGAATCAATCTAAATGGTGACGTGTCAGATATATTGTCTGTGTCCTGCTATTTGACCTGTGGAGAGCATACGGTCTGTCAGTAGCAGTACAACCGTCATTATCAGCATCAGTACAGTCGTTATTGTCAGTGTCAGTTCAGCCGTCACTTTCAGCGACAGTCCAAAGTTATTTAAGACCACACCAACCAACATCACAGACCCCAACTAATATAATAAGTAGGAAAAAAAAATAGTTCATCTACTAAGAACGAAATGGAAGAAATAATTGCCACCGGCAAACAATTGGGCCTTACTGATAAGGACTTAACAAAGTATATCGAGAAGCAGTGTGAAAGACAAGAACGAGAGAGGGAGAGATTATTCGAAGCAGAACAAAAGGAAAAAGAGAGACAAGAACGAGAAAAAGAGAGACAAGAACGAAAAAAAGAGAGACAACACCAGGCAGAACAACAGGAAAAGGCCAGAGCCCATGAGCTTGAAATGGAAAAGATAAGAGCCACAAATAAAAATGTTGTTCAGCAACTTTCAACACCGGGCCCTTTCAACAAACCACCACCATTTGATGGTACAACAGACATAGAAAGTTTTTTAATACAATTCGAGTTAGTAATGTCTGTTCAGGAAACGGACACAACAAAATGGCCATCTCATCTTATTTCTCTAATCAAGGGCAAACCTCTCTCTTTGATCCAAACCCTACAACCAGCAGAAATATCGAACTACGAGCTATTAAAGAAAGCGCTAACGAAGATTCTGGGCAAGTCTGAGGATACTTATAGGAGACTTTTTCACACCATTAAACCAGATTGTGATTATGACCCCCGACAGTTTGTAGGTACGGTCAAATCGCATTTAGTAAACTGGCTACAATTATCTGGCATTAATAAAGATGACCCTAAAGAAATCATGGAGTTGCTGGTGGTGGACAAGTTCTTGAGAACATCCAGCCCAGAATTGTTCCAGTTCCTGCAAGAAAGAAAGGTGAGAACAGAGGCAGCACTCATCAGGGAACCCCACACATTTCGTGATGCTCATCCCGATCTCCCAGTCAGCAGGACAGATTCACCACAATATACTGCTGCAATAGCGAGTCAACGCTATAGAAGGCTCAGTGTACCACCCAGACAGCAAAGACCAGAGACCAGGACGTGTTACACATGCGGGAGACCAGGTCACATCGCCCGGCACTGCCATGCTACCTCGCAAACCCAACACACAAATACTGTCTGTCAATCATATACAGGGTGGAGAAATAATCACACCAGTAGACACCGCTCACCAACATCCCCATTACAGGCAAGAAGAAATGAGAGCAGATCCATACCAACCACCAGACTCAACACGCCAGTCGCCGCTGTATTAAGCCCACGAGGTAAACTCATATTCTTTCCAGCACTGGTCAACAACTGTGTAGCGGAACTACTCAGAGATACAGGGGCAGTCAATATAGTGGTGAGAAAAAGTTTAGTTTTACCCACACAGTTTCTACCATTCGAGGAAGAAATAACACTCGCAGATGGCTCACGGAAACCCTTCCCGACAGCACAAATTAATATCGACACACCATTCATATCTGGGTCTGTTATGGCAACCGTTATGGATAATCCCGTTGCTGACATCATACTAGGCAACCTACCAGACATCCAAGACTGCACTAAGGAACAAATTCTCCACTGGATCAATGAAAAGGACATATACAGAAAACCATGTCCTAATGTGAACAGAGAAAGACAAGAAATACCCTCCACACAACCGGACCAACATGTAGAAGAGCAAGTTAAGATAGACATAATTAAACTTAACTCAATCAAAGAAAGCCATACTGTGACGGTAAATAAACCGCCAATTTTTCAGGACAGAATTGAATCTGTACCAGTTAAAGACACTAAGCCTGTGCATACAGTTAATGAAAGACCATTTGTCCTCGTGTGCTATTCGTGTAGAAGACTAGGTCACACATGTAAGACCTGTCCTAAAAGACTATCCAACATCCTATGTTTTAATTGTCACTTGAGGGGTCACGTTGCGAGGCACTGTCCATCAAATTCCAAAAACCAGGTATACCCAGACAGAAATAGCATATACCAAGATAGAAAACAGATACACCTAGACAAAAGTAGTATTCACGCAAACAAAAGTATTACTTTCCAAAATCCATGGGAAACTGTTCCAGATATACATGACTATCGTAGGGCCCAGTGTTATCAGAATCCCCATGACAGACAGAGCCACGGAGTAGAGCGCTGTAAAGTTAGGTTTGGACATCAAACACAATATGGACGTAATTGTGGTAGAGTTAGGAATATGAGGCCAGCTGTTAGCAACGAATATTTTGATTGGGTTGAAGAGACGAGACTAATTAACTGAACTACCACAGTGACCACATTGAACAATTGATTTTTTTTTTGTTGCTGTTGTAATGTTGCCTTCTTATTTCATTACATTATTATTTTGCATATCAAATGTAATCACTGATGTAATCACATTTTTATAATTGCATAGTTGTTTTCTTCATATCATGATGTCGCTCTTGTTTTTCCCTTTAATCTGTATTTACCTTAATATTTTCTACGTCGTCCACAATCACAAAATTTACCCATATATTTTTTTTTCTCTTGCTCTTATCCATTTTGAGGGAGAAAGGTGTTGTTATTTTTTTTCATTAACTCTGAAGGAGCCTACATATAACTGTAGTTGGGAAAATGTCTGCCTTCATTGTTCTTGTAAAAACATTTAACTTCATTTTTTTAATACACACAATTAAGGAAAATTAAATTTTTTTTTTTTTGTGACATTAGATTAATTCTCTTTACCTCTGAAGGATCCTACTTTTGTAGGTGGTAAAAGATTTGCCTTCATTGATTTTGAAAGGAAAAAAATGATCATAAGGAGACTAAACCATACAATCAATGTATTTTTTTTATTGAGATTTGATATATGAGATTTGTGGTAGAGACTTATTTTGATATATTTTGAGACACAGAGATATGAGATAATTTTAATGATACTTATGACGATGAGTATTGAAGAAATGTGTTCATGATTTTTTAAATTTAGATTTGTATTTTTGTGACATTTTGTATTCATATTTGATATGGACTTGTTACTTTTTCTTTTTGTAATATAATTGTAATACATGATTGTTAATTCTGTATTTAAAAAAAAAAATGCGTACTTTGTACGAATTTTTTTTTTACCGAGAGGGAAAGGTGATGTAAGGACATAGACAGACATAGATAAATAGACAGACACATTGGTAGATAGTTATATAGATAGACAATTAATTATTGTATTAATGTAGATGTTAGAGGGAATTCCCTGTAGTACGGTGACGCACCTAACGAATGGGTTATTGAACGGGGGAAAAGAAAAGGAAGGAAAGACACAAACGGTTGACGAGGAAAGAGATAGAACATTGTTTTGGTGATTTTTGTTTTGTTTTAAGTTTGAAGAAGGTAGGGGAATTAGGAAGGAACGGAGGAGCTAGGAAGAAGTATTTATTGTATTAAAAGAATGGACAACTGGTATTTATCGTAGAGACATGATTTAATGGTTAATGTTCATTATTGAATAACTAGTTCTTACGATTATTCAATAAAGTGATTTTGGTTAATAACTGGAGGTGTTATGAACTTGTATAAGTTGTGCAATTAAAGAAAGTAATTAAAAAATAAATATATAAAAGAGACCACCGCATCCATACCCTGACAGTTCTCATAATTAATGTTCTCATTTCCTATCAATAAAACGTTACTAGCTCAACTCTACACAAGTCTCTCAACTCTTGTAGCTCAGCTCTGTCCACATCACAAGTCTCTCAGCTCCTCTAGCTCAGCTCTCTCCCCTACACAAGTCTCTCAACTCTTCTAGCTCAA
Source organism: Bulinus truncatus (assembly GCA_021962125.1). Classification (NCBI taxonomy): domain Eukaryota; kingdom Metazoa; phylum Mollusca; class Gastropoda; family Planorbidae; genus Bulinus; species Bulinus truncatus. Next base: position 1,029,540 of record JAGDYQ010000202.1, on the reverse strand, counting down.
CACTTTCCCCAACACAAGTCTCGCAACTCTTCTAGCTCAGCTCTCTCCCCTACACAAGTCTCTCAATTCTTCTAGCTCAGCTCTTTTCCCTACACAAGTCTCTCAACTCTTCTAGCTCAACTCTCTACCCTACACAAGTCTCTCAACTCTTCTAGCTCAACTCTCTACCCTACAGAAGTCTCTCAACTCTTCTAGCTCAACTCTCTACCCTACAGAAGTCTCTCAACTCTTCTAGCTCAACTCTCTACCCTACACAAGTCTCTCAACTCTTCTATCTCAACTCTCTCCCCTACACAAGTCTCTCAACTCTTCTAGCTCAACACTTTCCCCAACACAAGTCTCGCAACTCTTCTAGCTCAGCTCTCTCCCCTACACAAGTCTCTCAATTCTTCTAGCTCAGCTCTTTTACCTACACAAGTCTCTCAATTCTTCTAGCTCAACTCTCTACCCTACAGAAGTCTCTAAACTCTTCTAGCTCAACTCTCTACCCTACAGAAGTCTCTCAACTCTTCTAGCTCAACTCTCTACCCTACAGAAGTCTCTCAACTCTTCTAGCTCAACTCTCTACCCTACAGAAGTCTCTCAACTCTTCTAGCTCAACTCTCTACCCTACACAAGTCTCTCAACTCTTCTAGCTCAACTCTCTCCCCTACACAAGTCTCTCAGCTCCTCTAGCTCAACTCTCTCCCCTACACAAGTCTCTCAACTCTTCTAGCTCAACACTTTCCCCAACACAAGTCTCGCAACTCTTCTAGCTCAGCTCTCTCCCTACACAAGTCTCTCAACTCTTCTAGCTCAGCTCTTTTCCCTACACAAGTCTCTCAACTCTTCTAGCTCAACTCCCTACCCTACACAAGTATCTCAACTCTTCTATCTCAGCTCTCTACCCTACACAAGTCTCTCAACTCTTCTATCTCAGCTCTCTCCCCTACAGAAGTCTCTCAACTCTTCTAGCTCAGCTCTCTCCACCTACAATTTTTCTCTCAACTCTTCTAGCTCAACTCTCTCCCCTACACAAGTCTCTTAACTCTTCTAGCTCAGCTCTTTTCCCTACACAAGTCTCTCAGCTCCTCTAGCTCAGCTCTCTCCCCTACACAAGTCTCTCAACTCTTCTAGCTCAACTCTCTCCCCTACACAAGTCTCTCAGCTCCTCTAGCTCAATTCTCTCCCCTACACAAGTCTCAACTCTTATAGCTCAACACTTTCCCTAACACAAGTCTCGCAACTCTTCTAGCTCAACACTTTCCCCAACACAAGTCTCTCAACTCTTCTAGCTCAGCTCTCTCCCCTACACAAGTCTCTCAACTCTTCTAGCTCAACTCTCTCCCTACACAAGTCTCTCAGCTCCTCTAGCTCAACCTCTCCCTACACAAGTCTCTCAACTCTTCTAGCTCAACACTTTCCCCAACACAAGTCTCCTGCAACTCTTCTAGCTCAGCTCTCTCCCCTACACAAGTCTCTAATTTTTCTAGCTCAGCTCTTTTCCCTACACAAGTCTCTCAACTCTTCTAGCTCAACTCTCTACCCTACACAAGTCTCTCAACTCTTCTAGCTCAACTCTCTACCCTACAGAAGTCTCTCAACTCTTCTAGCTCAACTCTCTACCCTACAGAAGTCTCTCAACTCTTCAAGCTCAACTCTCTACCCTACACAAGTCTCTCAACTCTTCTATCTCAACTCTCTCCCCTACACAAGTCTCTCAACTCTTCTAGCTCAACACTTTCCCCAACACAAGTCTCGCAACTCTTCTAGCTCAGCTCTCTCCCCTACACAAGTCTCTCTCAATTCTTCTAGCTCCAGCTCTTTACCTACACAAGTCTCTCAATTCTTCTAGCTCAACTCTCTACCCTACAGAAGTCTCTAAACTCTTCTAGCTCAACTCTCTACCCTACAGAAGTCTCTCAACTCTTCTAGCTCAACTCTCTACCCTACAGAAGTCTCTCAACTCTTCTAGCTCAACTCTCTACCCTACAGAAGTCTCTCAACTCTTCTAGCTCAACTCTCTACCCTACACAAGTCTCTCAACTCTTCTAGCTCAACTCTCTCCCTACACAAGTCTCTCAGCTCCTCTAGCTCAACTCTCTCCCCTACACAAGTCTCTCAACTCTTCTAGCTCAACACTTTCCCCAACACAAGTCTCGCAACTCTTCTAGCTCAGCTCTCTCCCCTACACAAGTCTCTCAACTCTTCTAGCTCAGCTCTTTTCCCTACACAAGTCTCTCAACTCTTCTAGCTCAACTCCCTACCCTACACAAGTCTCTCAACTCTTCTATCTCAGCTCTCTACCCTACACAAGTCTCTCAACTCTTCTATCTCAGCTCTCTCCCCCCTGCAAGTCCTCTCAACTCTTCTAGCTCAAAACTCTCTCCACCTACAATTTTTCTCTCAACTCTTCTAGCTCAACTCTCTCCCCTACACAAGTCTCTTAACTCTTCTAGCTCAGCTCTTTTCCCTACACAAGTCTCTCAGCTCCTCTAGCTCAGCTCTCTCCCCTACACAAGTCTCTCAACTCTTCTAGCTCAACTCTCTCCCCTACACAAGTCTCTCAGCTCCTCTAGCTCAACTCTCTCCCCTACACAAGTCTCAACTCTTATAGCTCAACACTTTCCCTAACACAAGTCTCGCAACTCTTCTAGCTCAACACTTTCCCCAACACAAGTCTCTCAACTCTTCTAGCTCAGCTCTCTCCCCTACACAAGTCTCTCAACTCTTCTAGCTCAACTCTCTCCCCTACACAAGTCTCTCAGCTCCTCTAGCTCAACTCTCTCCCCTACACAAGTCTCTCAACTCTTCTAGCTCAACACTTTCCCCAACACAAGTCTCGCAACTCTTCTAGCTCAGCTCTCTCCCCTACACAAGTCTCTCAATTCTTCTAGCTCAGCTCTTTTCCCTACACAAGTCTCTCAACTCTTCTAGCTCAACTCTCTACCCTACACAAGTCTCTCAACTCTTCTAGCTCATCTCTCTACCCTACAGAAGTCTCTCAACTCTTCTAGCTCAACTCTCTACCCTACAGAAGTCTCTCAACTCTTCTAGCTCAACTCTCTACCCTACACAAGTCTCTCAACTCTTCTATCTCAGCTCTCTACCCTACACAAGTCTCTCAACTCTTCTATCTCAGCTCTCTCCCCTACAGAAGTCTCTCAACTCTTCTAGCTCAGCTCTCTCCACCTACAATTTTTCTCTCAACTCTTCTAGCTCAACTCCCTCCCCTACACAAGTCTCTTAACTCTTCTAGCTCAGCTCTTTTCCCTACACAAGCCTCTTAACTCCTGTAACTCAACTCTCTCCACTGAAGTCCTCTTTGTCACCTTTTCCTGGTGCTAGATGGTGTTAACCACAGTGCAAACCTCTGGGAAGTCGCTACCCGACCAGTACCTTTGTCTATTCCCTTTGTTATCTTCCCCTAGGTTGATGACGCAACCAGTAAAAAAAGGGGGGGGGGTGATATAAGTAAATATTTGGAATATTCTATTTATTAAAAGCTGACAGAAACTGTGACATCTTTCAACAACTTCCTTTAATTCGAAATTGTATTCCCGCTAAGACTGCAAATAAAAATCAAAAAAGCTTTAAGATTTAATAAATGAAAATGCAAAAAGTAAACCAATATTTCCTTACATTAACCAAACTACAGATACACAGCGCCAAGTTTAATACAAAGTACCCAAAAATACATAGTACCCAAGTGATACAATGTACGCAAGTAATACAGAGCACCCAATTAACTCATCCTCAATTATATAAATTAGAGCTGCTGTTTGATTAAAATTTTAATCGAAATTAACGCATAATTAAACATTTTATCGCAACTTAACGCATATGTAATCGACAAAATAATTTATTTATTATTTGTAACATGTCTTTATTCTTCTATCAACAGGTCGTCTTAAAATAGTAAAGCCATCGATTGATAGAACAGTTTAATTAACTGAATTAGTCTTTTTTATTCAGCTAATTGTTTAAACAGTCCAGTTTATTCACATTCATCTGTTCAAGTGATGCCGTCTTTATTGTTAACAACATAACCAGAAACAGAAAATAGACGTTCACAAGGGATAGATTGGCATGGGATGGTAAATATTTTTTCGCTAACTTAGCCAAATCTTTTTATTACTCCTCATGTAGCTTACACCACTTTAATGTATACAAGTCATTTTCAATCTTTTGCTCTAATCTGTATTTGTCAACAACTGTCGGGGATGGAGCGAGTCATCAATGGCTCATCTTCAGAATCTTATGATAGCCCTTTCCTTTGTGGTTGTTCTGATGTTTGTTTACCATCATTATCAAGTCCATATTCCTTTACATCAGCCGAGTCTAGACACCGATTACAGGTGTTATGTATATGAAACTATTAGTGTAGCTGTTGCAGACTTAACCAGCAAGATATTTTCAAATGCGATACAAATTATGCAAAAAAAAAAAGATGAAACAAAATTTCTAGCATCTCGTTATTGTAACCTAATTATAATCGTGTTCACTTGCCATTTGTAGTTCTTTACCTCTGCCAATACACTAGAGTAACTCCACCAAAACACTACATTACCTCCACCAATACACTACAGTACCTCCACCAATACAATGCAGTATATAATGGATAAAGGTAAGTGAAATCTTTCTTTTTACATCGACCGTGAAAGGAGCAGGAGGTTTATATGTTGAAGGGCTATAGAACAGAAAGCTTCATTTTATATTACAAGTGGGGCTTTTGTCCACTTACTTGGGGTGCGGACGTATGTTCGAACTGCGACAGGGTGGATATGGTAGATCTACTTAATACGTGAACGAATTGAAGAGTGAAATTCTATTATTTATCGATGTGGCGCTACTCCAAACGTTCAGCATTTTGGTCAAATTAATGGACTAGGTGTTGCATTAAAAATTTTAATCGCAATTTTTTTGACGCGTTAATGCAGTTTTAATCAGCAGCCCTAGTGTAATTATACTAGTAGACCAGCGGCGTAGCACACGCTGCAAAGAATGTGGAAAAGATACTGACACAATCTTTGATACTGACACAATCTTTGATACTGACACAATCTTTGATACTGACACAATCTTTGATACTGACACAACCTTTGATACGGACACAATCTTTGATACTGACACAACCTTTGATACTGACACAATCTTTGATACTGACACAATCTTTGATACGGACACAACCTTTGATACGGACACAATCTTTGATACTGACACAATCTTTGATACTGACACAATCTTTGATACTGACACAATCTTTGATACTGACACAACCTTTGATACGGACACAATCTTTGATACGGACACAATCTTTGATATTGACACAAACTTTGATACGGGCACAACGACAAAGCGAAGTATGTTTTCTGTAAAGCGAAATTTATTTTGAAACATTGTAAACATCTATAGACGACCGGCGGCGTAGCATACGCCACTATTTATTGACGGGTGAAGACTTCCTGAAAGACACAGTTGTCCAAATGGGTGGGTTTGGGCAAACGACTGTGAGTGAATGAAAAGAAGGTACTCTGGAGAGAGCAACATACAAATGTCCATGACAGAAAACAGGTTTTAGAAGATACAGGCATATCTTTTTGAACAATTTGCCCTGTGCTTTATTAATTGTCATGGCAAAGGCTAATCTAACAGGGAATTTTCTGCGCGTAAAGGTAAAAGGCCAATATAAATCTGATGCAGTCAGGAATATCCGTGTAATAAGGACAGTTTGTGGGGTAGCAGCTGCGATAGTTTTACACACTAGTACGTTGCGGTGAATGCTGGTAACAGTCAGTCCTCTTGCTGGCATGAGGTTTCTAAGAAGCATGACGACTGAACCAATATTAATTTTGAGTTTATGTGGAGGTATGCCAGTAGGGGAATGAAAGTTGATCTGCGGGAACGACTTAATGTAGCTCGCGTACTGTGTTGTTCCGAAGTGACAGTTGAGAAGTCAAGGTCGCCATATAGTTGTTGAACGGGATCAACTATGAACAAGAAAACAATGTGAAGGTAATGTTACATGTGATACATTTGTCCCGTCTCCAACATCGAGAAGCCATTTTGCGAAATGTTGTTCGTCAGGAAGTGCTCTCATATTTGTCGTCAGTGTAAGTACATGCATGTGACGTCAGTGTAAGTACATGCATGTGACGTCAGTGTAAGTACATGCATGTGACGCCACAAAAGTTGCTTGTTAATGCAATTGGCGAGAGTGAGTGCTCGGGAGCCACGCAGAATGACGGGGAGTATTAGTCGAAAATCTCCACCCAATAGTATTGCTTTCCCTTCAAATGGGTGCGTCTCACCTGTGAGATCACGTAACAGCCTGTCAACCGCCTGGAAAGCGTATGCATGTGTCATTGGCGCCTCGTCCCATATAATCAATTTTGATTGCAGAATATGTTGCACGTGTTGCGAGACAGGTTTGATATTGCATGTGGAGTAGTAGTGATCTTCAACGGTATTTTAAACACTGAATGTGCAGTAAGTCTACAAGGTAACAATGTTGCAGCTATTCATGTAGATGCAATGGTTATAGGAATGTCTCCCCGGCTCTGATGGTATGAATTAGGGTTTTGTAGACAAAGGTGTTCCCTTTACTATGGAACCATCTAAGAACATATGGTGTATTTAAAGTCCTGCGTGAAATGCGTTTGTTCACTGGGGTGTGTTTTTAAATGTGTGACTGAGCTTCCGTGAGTAAGAACAACGGAAGGGCGTCCCCATGGTTATCCCAATGTTCGCAAACAAAGCTTACAGCCATCTTAAGAAGGTCGAGAGTGACAGTTTCGTCGATGAAATTTTTCCAGTAATATGGACTGATAGAAATAAACAGTTACCTCATGCAGGAACTTCGACTACATTGAAAGACCTGTTGATTCCACGAAATATATGTGAAGCGGTGGCCATGGTTAGGAAACGAAGGGCAATATGAAGGGGCAAAATTAAAACAAAGCTTCGTGGACAGACAAAGACATGAGCATTGAGCAATGATACGGACCACTGAAACAGCAGCACAAAGAAATCAGAAAACAACACGAGTTGTCGAAAGTTGTTGGATGCTGAATGCGTCTTGCTTGCTTTGACGTATTCTGGAATTTCGCAAACGCGACTAATCTATCTATATATAGACTTGCGTCTTGCTACGTGGTGTCCCGCATGGTTGAGCGATAAAGATAATTATATATAGATATAGATTATTGTTGATGGTTTATATTTGAATATATACATGTAGGATTCCAGAAAAAAAATAGGTAATTTGGACTGTGTGACATTTAAAGAATATTGGCTAATATTGTTCAGAACAAAGCCTAAAATTTATAAATAAAATAAACGGTGCTGTCGCCCGGTTTCTGAATTTCGAACTGACTAGGTGACATATTTTCTTCACCGGGAGTAACAAAATTCATTCAGCTACTACGTTATAGTACATGATGTTTAGGACTTTATTCAAACGTGTGTTTTCTTTCTGTTAGCTTAGTTGTTTTTAGAGCATTTTCGAAAAAAAATGCTCTATTGTCCCCGTTTTGTCTGTCTGTCTGTCTGTCCGTCATCACCCTAGATCTCAACAACCATAAGTCCTAGACCCATGATGTATATATCATTATGTAGGTCTTGGCCTGACATGTGTGCAGCAAAAGTCCATTTTGCGATCTTACCTCTCAGGGCCGAATATAAGAGATTTTTAAGTACCGTTTTTGCTTATATTTTAAATATAAATAATAAAAGCTAATCAAAGGGGCGTAATCATTATTTATTTTTGTAACAGTTATTCAACATGATTACTTCCCTCTCTATTTAGCAAAACCTATGGCTGTAACCAGGAAAAAAATACGGATTTCGTTTGGCGTAAGACGAAAATGCTCTAAAATGTCCTTTGTCCGAAACGGAAAAGACTTAAATTGCTTGTTTTTTTTTTTGTCTTTGATTCGCTAGAACCAAACATCTTTTATAATGGGTCACAATCGTATAAATAATGGATAAAAATCCCCTACCCATGACTATTATCTGATAAGTAAAGCTTTTATAGAAAGATTAAAATCCCTCTTTCATCTCCTTCTCCCCCCCCCCCCCCCCATTACCTGGAAAATAAAAGTTGGAAACTTGAATTAATACCGCGCATTATTTATCTACTGATACATGTTTATAAATATAAATGTTTATAATAGTATTCATAATGACTCAAATCAAAACATTTCTTTGATGGCGGTGTTATAGAGAGAAAGAGTTAATGATGATGTTGAGTGACATTATGAATATTATAAGTGAAATTTACATTTGAACGAAGATAAATAAACGTTCAAAATGAGTTAAACTTACCTTTAGAAGTTTGGTTATGTTAAGATCCAGATATAATGAATGTGTAACTTTAAAATTAGGTGGCAAAGATTCTGCCACACTGCCGTGTGAGGATCCTGCTCTCTGGACATCCGAGAAACTTTCTTCCCCTGAGTCCGTTACATTGTCTTCTGATGGGTCCAACCCAATCGGAAAATTCATAAAGGCACGAAGTGGTGCCAGGTTACCTGGCCAATGTGTAAAACTGGAATACAATTATATACATGATTTGATGTCAGTGATTTAAGAAAGACATATTCTACGAACAGTAAGTTTTGATAAACAGTTAGTTCATAGAACGTATATACTGGAGTTAGGTTGAGACAGTCGTAGAGGAAGGACGTAAGAGTATGCAGAAGTCCATTATATTAGATGTAGAGTGTAGTCTTAAAGTGACTTGAGATTGGCATGACACGAGTAAATTAAAATTGAACTTAAATAGGGCTGCTGAATAAACTGCGTCAATTTGCGATTAGCGCGTAAAAAAAAAACTTGCGATTAAAATTTTTAACGCAACACATAAATGCGTTAATTTGACCAAAAATGATGAAAGTTCACCAAATCAATAAATAACAGAATTTCACTCCACGATTTGAAATTAAGATCCGTTCACTTATTAAATGTAGATCTATCACTTTTACCCTGTCGCATTTCGCACACACCCTCACCCCCAAGTATGTCGACAAAAGCCCCACTTGTAATATAAAAAGAAGACAAGTAAACCTCCTGCTCCCTTCCCGGTCGATGTAAAAATAGAAAGTCTGATTTACTAGTTTACATTATATACTATAGTGTATTGGTGGAGGTACTATAGTGTATTGTTGAAGATAAAAAAAGCAATTAAGCCTGTTCCATTCTGGACACAGGACGTGTTAGCGCATTTTCGTGTTATGTATCAGTACGTTTGTTAGCTTTCAGTAAATATTTGTAAATTTTGGAAATGTTTATAAATTCAATTGTGTAATGCATATATCTGTAAAAAAAAAATTATAAAGACGTTTCTTTATATTTGAAAAAAAATTATTGTCTCTTAAATCTAACTACAAGTGGTTTGTGGTTACTGAAATAGGACTCATAATTGAAAACATTCGAAATTATAGTCCTTTAATCGTCCGAAAACTCCGTCACTTGTTGCATAGCTCTGATACTTTCAATTAAACTCAGAACACAAGCTTACTATTTCATTTGATGAGTTTCTTAATAAATCTTGGTGAAACTACGTGCTGCAGTATTTCGCACCAAATGAATGGGTTATTGAACGTACAAGGTGTGTATATATAATATATAAGCCCCATAGGAGCCCTGAAGCCCGGCCCTCAGAGGTCCTATCGCGAAATGAACTTTTGATGTACACATGGCAGGCCAAGACCTACAAAATGATATATACATCATGGGTCTAGGACTTATGGTTGTTGAGATCTAGGGTGATGACAGACAGACAGACAGACAGACAAAATGGGGACAATAGAGCATTTTTTTTCGAAAATGCTCTAAAAACAAGTGTATAATGAACCCGGTTATAATTAGATCAAAACAGCAAGATGCTAGAAATTTTATATCATCATTTTATTGCGCAAAATTTTGTGTCGCACTGGGATAATGCAGCATCTTGCTGGTCACCTCTGCAACTGCTGCACTAATAGTTTCATATAATGACACATGTAATCATTGTCAAGACATGGTCTAGACTAGGTTGACGCACACATCTGTACACAAGACAGTGGTTGTATTTTTCAGAATTATTGTGACGCTGAGTTAAACTTCATATTTTATATAGAGCTGTTCAGGCTTGCGGAGCCGCCAAATTTTTCCGGATCCGGCTACGGCTACCTAAAATTTGACGGCTCCAGCTCCGGCACGGCTCCGGCTCCCTAGTAAGATAGTATCACACGAGACAAAAATTTTTGTATTTGCGCCACGCAAGCATGCCGCTGATAAAAAGTTATGCAAATTTTGCCGCGTTCACCCCCATAGTCAGGAACTTGAAAAATATACGCATTGTCGGTTTTACTAAAAACAAACCATTTCAGTGCATCCAGAATCATATCATTATTTTCGACCGAGGTTTCACTAGTCGCCATTTTCATAAGTAATAAAAAGTTATTTCAATGATCAAATTAGCAAATAGTAAAATGATACAATATTTTAAATATTTTAAAGTTTTCAGTATTTATATTTATTACTTATTAATTCGAAGTGACTATTCGGACCCGGGTACCAATAAACTCCGATTTTTATTCAGACCCCGTCCCAATAAAGTCTGATTGTTATTCGGACCCGTGGCCAGTGGCGCAACCAGGGGGGGGGCAGGGGAGGCTTGAGCCCCCACCCCAGACCAAATCATCAATACATATTTTACTATATAAAGTTACTAAAAAGACTGTCAAACTGTCTCTTTTCAATATGTGAGCCCCCCCCCCCAGCATTGTTTGCTGGCTGCGCCACTCCCCTTGGCAAATATGCACTTAGCTTAGCTATACATAAACTTTATTATTGTTTATTTTTTGTTATAATTGTTTGAATTTTATAATTTAATCGTTACTCAGTGTTTAGGGTTTCACTAAGTGGACTCGGTATTATTATTTTTTCGGGTTCGTCTAATAAAGTCTAAATATAGCTAAGCTAAGTGCATATTTGCCACGGGTCCAAATAACAATCTGATATTATTGGGACTCGGGTCCGAATAGCCACAGCCTTATAAATTATCTACTCTTTTTCAGATATTCTGTTTATAAAAAAATTGTTAAATACAGAAAGCGACCATTTTGTTTTTAGTTTATTACAAATTTGCGGTCAAATAATAATACGAAATGACGCGTTCTATTTGTCGTCGTAGTAAAAATTATTTTAAATGATTTATACAATTATTCTATGAAATAAAACTGTTTTAACTTTATATATAACAAAATAACACGCCATTAAAAAAATTTCGGAGGATAAACAAGATTTAAAACGAACACAAAACGATTCCCCATTAAAGATTTCTTGTTGTGATGTGCGTGCACGCTATCATTTAAAAATGCTGTTACTGTTGTGGCGTTCGTAAAAATGACAACATTTCAAATTGTAGGAGCAAGCAATCAAACAAATTTGCAATTTTAAAGCTAAAAAAAAATCTGCCGTAAAAAAATCTGCTGTAAAATAAACAAAATTTGGGAGCCGTGGAGCCGCAGATTTTTCGGATCCGGTTCCGACTACAGCAAAAAGTAGCGGCTCCCGGCTCCTCGGCTCCGGCTCCGCAAGCCTGGGGCTGTTGATTTACTTCAATTAAAGTGCAATTAATGCGTTAAAATATATGCGATTACATGTTTAACACAAACACCTAAATGCATTAAATTATACCCAAATGCTGTTATTTCAGAGTTGCAGAAAAAAATCAGTAAATAACCAAATTCTATAAATAGATCAGACAAGATTTAAAAAAGGAAATAAAAATACCCGAACACAGAAACTGTCACGTTTACATAAAATCATAGCAGCTATATGACCTTCAAACAATATGATTGACATTTCTTATTTCAAACTTCTGACCCTGAATGATACCATTAGTGAACATATGCAGTAGCGCGCTTCTAGATGCTTTGGCTATATTATTATTTTATGAAAGAAAAAGCAAATATGAGATAAGATTTGGGATGGTAAGGGGATGGGGTATGTACGGTAGTGGAGAGTAGGGTAAAAAAAGACTTACGTGTGGTGGCGAAGTGTTGCAAAATATGACAAGGAAGGGGGGAACAGGGGTTCACATACGTCATTAGTTCGGAAATTACACTATGAGAAAAACACATGTTTGGCATTGTTGTGATTAAAAAGAAAACAATTCGCATCGCTTGACGTGATTGATACATGTCAATAAAATGGTCTCACTAACTATATCAATAGACATGTATGCAAATGTTTGATAAATCTTTTACAATTAATTATATCATTCGTAAATTAATCAAATTTGTTTATTATGCTAATTTTATGCTGCGATATTTTGACATACTAGTTTGAATACAATCAAATGTATTATATTGTGTCGATTAAAATGTGCTTTATTTGCGATAAAAATTTTAATCATGCGTTAATTTCGATCAATATTATTAATCGAACAGTATCTCTTAACTTAATGGATCACATGAATTGGTAACTATTATTGGTCTATCATTACTATTGGATTATATTTAATTTAGTTTGATTTTGTTGGGTAGTAAACATTGTCCTCATCACGGCAACCCAAGTGCTTTGTTGTATACGTAACTTACTGTGTGTGAAGACCTCTATACATAACTGTACTGTGTATGAAGACGTCTATACGCAACTGTACTGCGTGTGAAGACGTCTATACGTAGCTTACTGTGTGTGAAGACGTCTATACATAGCTGTACTGTGTATGAAGATGTCTATACGCAACTTTACTGCTTGTGAGGACGTTGTCACAGTTTCAGTGAGGTTTTTGCTAAAATCTTTCAAATATTCACATAATCGTAGCCTCCAACTCGTTTGCGTCATCAACCTAGGGTGCGATAACAAAAGGGGGTAACGATGTTGCTGATCCGATAGCGACTTCCCAAACGTTTGTCCAGTGGTCAACACCGTCAAGCGCCAGTGGACCCCTTCAGCTGGCGGGCTGGCGTAAATTGGGAAAGATCAAAGTAGACAGGAGTGTTGGGCGAATTGGTACCCTTATCAGATTCAAGTGATAGAAGGGTGGGCACTCTGTCCCTTTACCGCCTCCTCGCTTAAAGGTCACTGACCCACGCGATGGGTGTGGCCCATGTTGGTCTCTGACCATTGGTCAGCGAATCGGAGGTCTGCGAGCGCATGAAGCGTGGAGTTTAGGGTGATTCAATAAATTATTTTTTTGCAATTTGATATTGCATTGTTGTTACATTTTTTCCTTTTAAATTCATATACTTTCATGCTAAAATTTATTGAAATGGAATTACATTTAGAGGTTCCTCATCGAGACTGAAATTTATAGTATCTTCTTTAATGACATGAATTTTTATAATATAAACATTAAATTAAACTGAATTAACCATAATAGGCTAGAGAATTTACAGTTGGCTCAGAGATGGTTTTAATTATCTGGCCACTTAGTAGCGGAAGTGAAAATATTCGTTTAGAGCAGACGATAGATTTTGGTAGAGAAAAGCAGACGGACTTGATTCTTTATCTCACAACATTTTTTGTACTATGTATGTATTCTATAAATAAGAATAAATAAATAAACATATATATATTTATACAACCAAGTCTACTCTGTGATTTCTACATGTGCTTCGTCTTATACATATGTGGACACTTTATATAATTTAATATATACCCAAGTCAGTCAACAAGAACAACTCCGAAGAGACAGAATTAATATAATATACCAGTAATATAATATACAAGCTACCAAGAAACAGAAGTGCCACGGAAATAATATATATTATCTACTAATCTACAAATGTAGCTATGACATAAACATTATCTAAAAATCAACGTTAAACAATAACTACAGCGAATTAGATATATTGAAATGTTAAATAACATAAAATATAATGATATGTAACAGTTACTGCTTGTTTATTCATGTATACATTGTATTATAAACATAAACAATACACTTTACTAATGATCTTCAGTTCAACGCTTCTTAAATAACTTCAGTGTACTTTTCTTCAAATTCGGCACTCTCTTTATGTGATCTTCTACAACTTGCAGCAATCTCTGCATTTCAGATTCCGTTTTTGTGATTGACTTATTTATTAAATGATGACATCAGTGCAACTGACCGTTCGGCTGCATCATTAACGGCTTAAATGCTTAAAGGAATCAACAATACACTTAGCTTCAACATATGACGGCAATTGATCCCAGGATACTGATCAACTTCATCGAAGCTGGTATCAATACCGACTGAATGCATTACAGATAGTGATGAGGTACGTACAAAGTGAAGCAGTTAGTGCAATTCTTCAATTTAAATACTCGATCCGTCCAGTCATCGCCAGTCTTCTGCATCGCTTCAGAAACTTTTTCAAAAAACAACGCAAGATAAACCACATCTGAACTACTATACCAAAGATGGTTTTCAAATTTCCTTTTCGCAGCATAAGACACCGTTTGATATATGACAGAATTTCGTGAGATCTGCTTGAATAACAATAGATCGTTAAACGGAGCATCACGACTCACAGGACATGAGTCGCAAACAAGCAGAATTATTGCAAAATCTTTACCTCTGAAAGTGTGAGCTAGAACTGATTTCTAAAGAAGTAGATCTTGAAGCAGTATGTCACTTTCGCCATCCAGCGAACCATATGGTAATTGACTAGCGCATGAAAGTGGTACGGTTGGTTGCTTACACTGACGCTGAATACCAACAATCAGATTTTGATCATCCCTCTGTAAACTTCACGTGGTAACTTGAGTCACTTGAAGTCTTGTAGGAATGACACAACACTGTGTTTGTGTTCCACAATAAACGGATCATCTAGTCTCGAATCCTCTAGCGGACTATGCAGCTGCTGATCAACCTTAGGCCAAAATCGTTTGAAACGTTTGAACAGTGGAATGTTAGGGCTGTTTGTGGAGCAATAGAGCAAAAACAACTCCGATGATCAGTTCTTGCGCATGATGTCGGCAAGCATAATGTAACAGCTCTTCTTGCAAAATGTCCCCTTAGAAACACCAGTGCTGACGGTATGTTGTGTCAAAACACATACCAATAATCTCATCAGATACCTCCCATAGTCTTAATAGCTGTATTGTTGCATTGGCTTGTGCCTTACTAGCACGGTTGATATTTTAGGTAAACCTAAAATCTTCTTAACTTCTTTCCCAGTTAAAACGAAAGCTAATCTGTCTACGTGTGACTGCAGCTCTGGATAATCTGTAGTTTCCTCCATTATCTTTCCGTTCCAGTGAATGACCAATGGGCATTTACTTCTAAATTGAAATTCTGATTTCAAATTTCTTGTCTGACATCGAACCCTCTGACAGAAGCTTCTTGTAGTAAACAGGAATCTCAATTTCAAAATCGTCGTCATTTTAACCTTCATCCTCACTTTCGCTGTTGTTTGTAGACCAAGTAGTAACAGCAGCCTTCTGATGTCTTCTTTCAACTACTCTTTGATTCTCTTAGACTGCTTTTCTTTATGAAGATCATTAACAGTTACCTTAATTTTTTTCGGATATTGTCTTCTTCAGTACCTTGTGATTATAGAAAACCATATTTCATAGCATGACCCAAGGTTAGTGAGACATTACTAGGCAGACAAGAATCCGTTTGTCCAATCAACTAATCTTCAGTTATACGTCTTGTCAATACACTTTGTGAATTACCACTTGATGTGGATGCCATATCAATTCAATAATTTGTAGTTAGTTAAAAACTATATTATTATCCAGCAAACTTGAATAATAAAATTAATTATAATCTAAAATTCAAATATCACGGTATACTTTTAATTTTACTATGAACTAAAATTGCACTATAGCAAAAGCCAGCAAGCGACACATCAGAACTGCCGCGTTATCTCATACAGTGAAACTTCGGGTCGCTGAGCGACCTCTAAAAGTGGTCATTTTTTCAAAAAGTTTAATTTTTCTTGATTTGCTTGCCGGAAGGAAAAAAGTGAACCACAATGCACATTTTTTTTCATAAATGAATGATGAATCACCCTAATAGGATGGGCTCAGCCCTTGAGCAGCTAAGAGGTTGTACGCTACGGGCATGGGGCCACTTATTTATTAGTTGGAATTCGGCAGACCAGATGCATGTAGGGCAGGATGTCATATCGTGATGGATATCTCATGTCTCACACAAGAGTTAAACCACGTCAGTCCTGAGTGTGTGAAGACGTCTGTACGTAATTGTACTGTGTGTGAAGACGTCTGCACGTAATTGTACTATGTGTGAACACATCCATACGTAATTTTACTGTGTGTGAAGCCGTCCATACGTAATTGTACTGTGTGTGAAGACGTCTGTACGTAACTGTACTGTGTGTCAAGACGTCTGTACGTAGCTGTACTGTGTGTCAAGACGTCTGTACGTAACTGTACAGTGTGTAAAGCCGTCCATACGTAATTGTACTGTGTGTCAAGACGTCTGTACGTAACTGTACTGTGTGTGAAGCCGTCCATACGTAATTGTACTGTGTGTGAAGACGCCTGTACGTTACTGTACTGTGTTTGAAGCCGTCCATACGTAATTGTACTGTGTGTGAAGACGTCTGTACGTAAATGTACTGTGTGTGAAGCCGTCCATACGTAACTGTACTGTGTGTGAAGACGAATGTATTTAAATATACAATATTAGAAGGAAAGGAAGCTATATAACTACTAAATGAAAGATCAGAAGTACTCAAGAGACAATAAACAACAAAATAAGCACGTTAACACATACGAAATACCAACGAGTATTATTGATTAAGTCATGTAACATCCCGCTAAAAGATGACAGATACTCAGGTTTGACTAAAGAAAATCGGTAAGTTTATTGAACCGTTTCGCGGTTCGTTTGTCTTTTAGGTTTTTATTTTATATTGTACCAGCAAACATGTTTATTTATAATAACACACTGTGATTATTGGTAATCATATTACGCTATTCCTGTTTGAAGTAAAAATTATCAATTAAAAAAACTAATTGATAAAATTACCGATGATGTACCAAACAAGCCCATGGCCGGTTTCATTAAATCCTAACCAATTCAAATGGTCGACACTGCCCATCACCCACTAAAAGTATTTTGCAGGCCACTGAATTGTACGAACACAAACAAATAACTCATTACCTTTTCAACGTCCATATTGACAGAATGAAACACAAAATACCGAGAAATAAAATAAACCAAAGCAACGATCTGTACCGACAGAAAGACATTGAAAATACACAGTCTCACTGTCCAATGTTAATATTCTCGTGTTGCAGAATTTATGACAGTCTGAAGACAACCTCACTGTCCGATGTAAATATTCTCTAAGTGTTACATAAGGTATCTCAGACACGAGCCGTCATCTGTCAGCCCTATACGCTCATTTAAAATTGATGTGTGTGTAAAGTGGGGAAGGGGTGGTGTACAACGGGACACTGGTGAAGTGGGGAAGGGGTGGTGCAGTGGCGTAGCTAAGGGGGGGCGGGGGGGGCGGACCGCCCCGGGTGACAGCCTATGAAGGGTGACACTATGTCACCTCCAACAAATAAAAAAAGTGGCATTTATAGCAATTTAAGTTGCATGACCATATTTATATTGAATATATTTATATACTAATAAGAACAATGTTTTTGCATCTTCTCATAGAGTCAAATGATAATTAGACCTATAAGCGAAAAATGTTGCCGATCTGAATTCGGGGTTTCACTTGTATAAATACGTTTGCCATTCATTGGCTGAACCAAGGGGAAAAAACCACACATGAATATGTGTTATACTGATGTCGATGGTGAGACCGGTAACTTGGCGGTAACTATTTTTAACTGCCAACTTTCTCAGCAAAGAATTATTTACTTACATATTTTAAATATCCAGAATTTTATATCAATTAAGAACATAATTTTATTATATTTCTGACTGAACAAAAAATAAAATTATTGATCTATTGTCTAAATAGCATTTTAGATTGATCAAAATAATTTAGAGCTGTCAATAAAATATGACAGTTTGGCAGCACTGCAGTAGACAAGCACGTCCAGCTTACGTCAGATTGTTTGTTTAGTCTCGTCACCTGTCATCCAACATCCCCCTTCCTGCCCCCCTCCCCCTGTACCTTTCCTTTTCCCGCGAGTCGTCGTGTTATTTTAGCGATAACACAATGGGAGTTAACTCTTTTTAATTGCTGGTGCCTCTGCAACTTAAAAGATTTTTAGCGCATTTTCGAGAAAAAAATGCGCTATTGTCCCCATTTTGTCTGTCTGTCATCACCCTAGATCTCAGCAATCATAAGTCCTAGACCTAGACCCATGGTGTATATACTTTTTTTGTAGGTCTTGTTTTAATTGTTAGAGCGCTCAGCATAGCGATAAAACGTTTTACTTTTTTATTGTACATTTATGTGTTCTTTTAATACATTGGGTGTATTCAAATGTTGTAAAAAAACATAAGTAAGTACGTTTAATTAAAATATTCTAGATGTAGTTAGATTGATTTTTTTTCTCTTTTTATTTTAAATCTTCAAGTTTAATTAGTTTAATTAGTTTAATTACCCAAATCTGTTTTTTCTCACGCTTTTTCATTTAATTTCTGAAATAAAAGTAAGAAAAAATCACTATAGTAATTTAGTTTAATTAACTCTTGTAGCTTTTACGGGGTGATTTTTTGAATAATACAATTAGTGAACATCTGCAAGGAATCTTGATTAACAGGTGCCATGGTTTAGAAACGATGGAACTTGTGTAACAGAGGGGGTACGTCATCTAAAATGTAACTGGGTTGGGAAAGGGGGAAAAATTTTAAAAAAACGCGTTAATAATAAGTGAGCATCTACTTTCTGGGGTACGATAATGCAGCAAGCATGGCTGAAATCCACGGTGGTGTGCAACAAAAATCAAAGACATCAATCCGAAGGCAATTTTTGTACCTTATTCCAATCATTCTTTGAACCTTTGTGGCAAACATTCGTTTGCTAACAATCCGTCGTGTGTAACTTTTTTTGGAAGTCTTGAGGCGCTGTACATGCTGATGTAGTGAAACCAGTGATACAGAAGTTTAACAAGTTTGTGGAAGCCATTGAAGCTCTTTGTGATTTCGAAGGAAGCGTCGAGACAAGAGGCGCTGCGCACAATCTGTTGCCAGCTTATATGCGACTTTTCTTTTATTTCGTTCTTGTTTTTCTGGGGTGACGTTTTACAAGAAGTTGACTCAGCACAGAAGTACATGCAAACACCAGACATTACTGTGGACATGGTTGCAACCAAACTCTCAAGGTCTTTTTGAAAGTGCAGCGTACGAAGGTTGTTGACAATGCCGTCCAGCAGGCATTTGTGAAATTGTAGAACTTGATATCCTTACAGAGAAGAGAATCATAAGAAAGACAAGATTACCAGGAGAGGAAGCAAGAGATGCTGGATTGTCATTGCAGCAGGGGACCAAGAGAGCAATGTTAGAGTGTCTGGACCGTTTTCATATGGAGTTAGATACGAGAGGAAAGGCAGTGAATGCCATTTTGCTGACTTTTTCTTCGGTTCAGCCAGACCATATTATTTGTGCCAACGACCAAGAAATACAGTCTTCTGTTACCAAGCTCACAGCCATGTATGATGAGCTGTCTGAAAAAGATCTTTGTCTAGAAATTCCACGTTTAAGGCGACACCTACAAGCAACCGAAATAAACTTGGAGGAAGCCAAACACTGGACTGTACTGCAATTCCTACGGTTTGTCATCAAGTGGGAATTTGTTGAATCATTGCCATATCTTACGCTGACTCTAAGATTCTTTCTGGCAATATGTGTTAATGTGACATCGTGTGAAAGAAGTTTCTCGAAAATGAAACTTATAAAAAATTACCTCCGGTCAACCATAAGCCAGTAGAGATTGTCGGATATGGTTGTTCTGTCCATTGAACAAGCGCTTACAAGACAAATAGATTTTGACGATGTCATTGACCTGTTTGCCACAATGAAAACAAGAAGACATTCCTGCTAGGACTATAATGTCGAAGGACATTCAGACATTCTTTAGGGCTGTGCATTCCGAGTTCTGCAGTTTGTCTGAAAGTGAAATGTTGCGTTTTAAAAAATGTTTGGATTTGAACTATCTGTTTTGTGATATTGGTTTTGGATTTTATCTTGGATCATACATGTAAGCAGTAACGTACCGGTCAGTTGAGTAAAGTAGAGCCTAGAGGTAGAGTATATATGAAAGTTTAGCCACACCTAACCATTCAGCATAGGGTCGTGTGGGGTCACTGGGGTGACATTCGAACGGACCGCCCCGGTGACGTTTACTCTAGCTACGCCACTGGGGTGGTGTACAACGGGACACTAGTGAAGTGGGGAAGGGGTGGTGTACAACGGGACACTGGTGAAGTGGGGAAAGGGTGGTGTACAACGGGACACTGGTGAAGTGGGGAAAGGGTGGTGTACAGGGAAGCTGATTTGATTAACGGTATTTTTATTATTACAACGTTTTTTCTTAACTTCACTTCCTGTCTGTTTGTTTGTCTGTCCAGAAATTTGGCAATCCAATTTTAGACAACTTTCCGATAAGCTTCAGCTCTGATACTTTCAATACAACTCAGAACCCGATGACAATGCAATATTCTTACTTTTCATTATGATTTGATGAGTTTCTTAATAAATAAAATTAAATATGTATGGCGAATTGGTCACACACAACCTTGTCTAATTCAAGGGAAAATGATTGTGTTAAATATAGTACACAGCAACGGAATTCGGCACCAATTTTAGACCTGTTTCCGAAAAGCTATAGCTCTGATACTTTCAATATAGCTCAGATCCCGATGACAATGCAATATTCTTACTATTTCATTATGATTTGATGAGTTTCTTAAGTATTTTTCGAAAATAAAATTATTGTGGCTGAAGAAAGAATACTCTATTGCGCCTGAACACGTGTGACGTCATAGCTCTCCGATAAGTTCGAGTAAACAACGTATAGTTTAATCGGGTCCGTCTCACACCAACATTTTTTTTAACTCTTCGTATTTGTTGAAAAAAATTACATTACAAAAAATTTTTACTAAAAAATTGAAAATTAAAATTACATTATAAAATTTTTTTATATAATAAACAACGTTTTTCTTGCGTACTAAAAAGCAGAAAATAATTTCTGAATAAATTGGTCACATGGTAATAGACTTTATAAGTGCTTCTGATTTTTATAAAAACGAAAAACGTTGGGCGCATGAACACAAACATGCAGACCTTTCTAACATACTCTAATTTATATAAATGAAAACATGTTTAATATAATTTCACTACATCAATATACTAGCTGTACCCTGAAAAATCTTTGCATATAGTAGTTATATCCCCTTAGGTCTGATTGGTAGGTTATGACATATTTTTTTAAATTTTTTTTATAAAATCTGATTGATAAAATAATAATGGGTGGGAAAATGGTTGAAGATGAGGACGAAATCTAAAGTAAAAATCTAATTGTGTGCGAAAATAAATGAAGTGTTTTGTCGAAGACATGGCTATCCATACTGGTCGAAAAAAAGATGCGAACATGCTAGAAATCTTCAAGAAAAATATATTAAACTAGTGGAAAAGCCTGCTGAAGGTTGGCTGAATGAAATAGATAAGAACATGTTGCCTTTATTGCCATGAACAGGATACAATATGAACAGAAATAACAAAGAAATGTATGAAATACAGGGACTTTTAACATGTGTTCTGATTTGCATCATCTTTTCAGCCCGTCATTGTACACCAAATTGTAGTGTAGGACCATTAGCGTGATATATATCGTAGATTTCCTGATATATTTTTAGTGTACCGATCATTAGCCTGGGGGAGACACACGGTTAGAGCAATTATGTGCTAGATATGTTTTAGATAAAACCTTCCGGGTTTTTTCTATGGCTGCATTATTGGATATTTCTACCAAACGTTCAGAAAAACTGTTCAGGAAATTGAGTGAATGTATGGGTTAATAACATTTTTCCCAGAGAGACTGGCAGTTATTTTAGAGAGTGAGAGTTGAAAGACGGGACTGGGGGATTGTATGTTGCAGTGGATCTTAGAGTGTAGTTGAAATGGTCGACAAAACTTGAACAAGTCATTAACTGGCAATATATTTTACAGTTAATCTTAGCTGGGTAACTTTTTTATCTGTACAGGTGATCGGACACATATTTTTGGTTGGTCGTGAATAGAGACATTTTGAGAGCCACTGCCCTATGGAATCGATGACAAATTTATCTAAATTTGTATTTGGTTTCATTTAATGAAAAAATTTTCTTGGGAAATTTCGGCGACAATCCGTTGATGTTTATGGGTTGCTCAATGCAGTTTAAGTTTGCAAGGTTTTTCGAATCCACATTTTTCATATTGTTCATGTTGTTCATATTTATCTCTTCTATTTTAATAATTAAGTTGAGAATGTTTTCAATATTTTATTATTTGTTTATTCATCATACATAATACACAATATTGAAAATATTTCTACATCAAGTTAAACTCTTCGAAATGCACTAATTGAAAAACGTAAAGAAGTCGCAAAAATAATTATTTCAGATTTCAGTCCACAGATCTCAATAACTGTACAATGGGACGAAAAATTGTTACCCGACCTTAACAGTAGAGATGAAGTGAATCGACTGCCCATATTAGTGACAGGATATGATGTAGAAAAACTGCTGTCAGTCATAAAACTGGAGGGAGGCAGTGCCAAACAGATAAGTTATGCAATAGAGCATGTTTTAAAAGATTGGAACATTTCATATGACAAAATTGTGCCACTCTGTTTTGATACTAATTCAAGCAACACAGGTATACATTTAGGTGTTTGTACCCTGCTGGAGAAATTAATTGGAAAATCTTTATTATACACAGCTTGTCAACCACATGTTCCTGAAGTGATTTTATCCCATGTTTACATAATATATTTTGGAGCATCTTCTGGTCCAGAGATTAAGTTGTTTCAACGATTTCGTGATAGTGGAGTAAACTTAATTCTGAATCATAGCATTTAATTAATGCAGATCTCAAAGTTTATGGTTTGTACCATCATCAGAAGAATTCGCTGTAAATATGCTGCAAGGAACAAAACAATCTCACGACGATTACAAAGAATTTGTGCAACTGTCAATACTTTTTTTTAGGAGAAATTCCTCCAGGCCAAAGTGGAATAACTTTCCATACTCCTGCAGCTATACACCAAGCACGATGGATGGCAAAAACACTGTACTCTATTAAAATCAACTTGTTTCGACATCAATTTTATTTAAAAAAAAAAAATGAAGAAAAAAATCTCCACCGATTTTCAATTTTTTCCCATCTCTTCTTCTGCTCCTCACAATGACCTGACTTTGATTAAGAAATTGAATAATTTCAATATATTTGACAAAGAAGTCGCTGAATCTGCCTTTAAAGACATTGCAGGACATTTATAGTATTTAACTGAAGATCTGGTGAGTAACTCTTTTTTCAGCAACGATGTTGATAACCAAACTAAAGAAAAAATGTTGACTGCACTTGAAAAGAAAGGCTTGAAGGCAAAGTATTAATGGATAAAATTGTAAGCATGAACTTACATGACTTTGTGAATGAGAGGTCAAAATATGTATTTGAAGTGCTTGGAATAAATTTGAGGGGCAAAGAGAAATAACTGTGTATTTATTGTCCCTGTATATAACTCATACTATATTACAGATGCACACTAGGGTGCATCACCAAAAAAAGTCTGATATTTGATCTGTCTACTATTTAAATTTGTTCCATTGATCGAAAAAAGCATTGTGTAAAAAAATAAAAAAATATTTGACAATATTTAGAGGTCCCGGACCTCAACAAAGCTTGCATAATTAAGCGAAAACTAAATAAAACCATCCTTACTTGTAAAGTCTTACAGATTTACTTACAAAAAGTGAGGCGCTATATAAATTGTTTTATGGTCTTTGGTTTTATAATGGTTGGCAGCCATGATTGATTTTGATAAACAGTTGTGCTAGAAATTAAATTTAAAACTCACATTTTGTTAGCAAAAACAACACTTTTCCTTACAGCATATTGATGACCAAGGGTAAGCTTTTTAATGTCTTTAGTTATATAATTTTAATTTCTGATACACACGACCTATAAAATCAGAACATGGAAATAATATGGAAAACAACAATATGTTTTTACACCTTCTTAAGACATGCTGGCTTACCCTGACACCACTTCAACAGTGTCATATCCAGTTAATACTGCGTAAACTGGAACAAATGAAAACTATGGTGGCAGTAACTTTTCAACTGTGGCCACCAAATTTGAGACTATTATCAAGAATGTAGAAGATTTAGCATTCTTGAGGTCTACGACGTGACAGGTCTTCCAGCTTGAATCATTTGACAAAACACTTACAAAAAAAGTCGCTCGACGCCATTCACGAGATGCCGCAGCATTGGAACGTCAGGTAAGAAAATGCAGCACTTTCAACGATATCAGTTCCTCCAAACGAGGGTAGCAGTGACGAACCCGATGATTCTACTTCTAAATCTGAAGATAATATGGAGGTTGTTGATAAATGTTATGATGATATAATGTCATTGCAAAAGCGAAGAAAGCCAACAGGAACTTTTTTATTTGTACCTCCAGATATTTTAAGCCGACCAAGTCTTGTGTCTCTAGCGACAAGATTAACGAATACACCAACACAGCAGCCAGCTTTCATACAGGGCCTTATTAGTGAGTCTAGGGGTGATGTATCAATGGTGGCTTCTTCCTATGTCATTTCAGATCGTTAACGTCGCAAAGTTGTAAGTGAAATATCTACAAAGATCCACGACTCCTGGGAACCACCCAAACTCTACACGCTACACTGGGATGGCAAATTGACACCTTCTCTAATAAATCATCGTGTCACTGAAGAACACATAACACTTGTTGTTATTGATGCAAAGCAATTGAAACTGCTAGGAGTGCCAAGGTAACAAAGAAACCCGTTGGTGAAATAATTGCAGAATTAGCCATGAAGCTAATGGCAGGAGTGGCATTGTAATGATTGTATCTATAATATGACATTCGATACAACACGTTCAAACACTGGTCATTGCCATACAAAATAAGCTGCAACGTGATGTTCTGTGGTCAGGTTGTTGCCATCACATTGGTGAAGTTCTCCTCTCGCTTGTGTTTGCAGACATGAAAATATAAGTTTCCAAATCCCCGGATATAACTTTGTTTACAAGGCTGCGAAATAATTGGGAATTGGTGGCACATGATTGGTCTCATGTACGCTGTTCGTTTACGTTAGCTGATCATGATCTGAAGGCTCAAGAGCGACTGACGATAATGAGAGATGCGGTAATTGCTCATACCAACTCTAGTAAACAAACTGAATTCTTGCGAGACGACTACCACAAATTGCTTAAGCTGTCCCTTGTTTACTTGAATGCTACAAATAAGGAGGTTAACTTTAAAAGACCAGATGCCCTGCACAGAGCACGATGGGTGGCAAAACTGATACATTGCCTCAAGATTGCACTGTTGTGAGGAACAAATTCAATTATTGCCTCCATGTACTATTACCACACGTGACCAAGTGCCAAAGATTCGTGCATTTGCTACATTTGTAACACATGTTTATGTCGTGTGGTGCCTCACTTGCAAAAAGAGTGTGGATGCTCTACAAGCAACTTTTGGATTACAACTATGTCAACAAAAACATATCCAAGTTAGCAATCCGTGCCCTGAATAGGCATCTATGGTACCTGACTGCTGAAATTATCCCACTTGCTCTGTTCAGCAATGAAGTACCTGTGTTGGAAAAGCAAGCTCTAGCAGATGTTCTACTTAGGCTTCGGCCGGTGGTTGCCCTTCAAACTCCACAAAATCGATTTGGAAATGGTTGGGGAAAACCTCGATTCCAATCAATTGATTCTTCAACTCGGATGTGTGATCTGGATGGAGTTGACTTGTAATTTACTATATACAAACTTCTGTTGGACACAGAATTCCTCGAACTGCCTATTGATGATTGGTGCACAACATCTTCTTACATTGCCAGTGCAGAAAATGTTGCTGCTATTAACGTTGTTAACGATTGTGCCAAGAGAGGAGTGAAACTAGCATCCGACTTTGTTGAAGCAACGTGAACGGATAAACATTTTCAAAACATTCTTCAAGTGGTAAAATGACTGCAAAACACCTAAAATTTACTTCAACCTAACAAACGTGCAACAAAGAGAAACTGAATCAAATGTAACAGTAATAAACAATTCAATACTTTTATGTAATTTTTGAATAGGCTAGAATAAACGTTTTCGCCTTACATGTCATGTTTTGTGATTTCTTGAGGGGGGGACCTCAAAATGAACTCCGATTTGAAAAATATTTGACACAAGTTATTATTAATGATATCAGAACAAATTAGAAACATAGACAGCTCAAAAAAAATTAATTTTTTTCCTCTATTGTTATTATGCACCCTAATGCACACCTAATAATATATGTATACTCTTTTTTGCTACCGATATTTTTTTTTATATTTCCTGTATACTTTCAATAAACAATGTGTACTTATTAGGGTTAAATATATTGCGCGATAGTGAAGTTTGTTTGTTTAAAAGTATTAATATATATTTACTTTTGTTACTGACAGTTTATACAGACAATGTATACTTATTATCAAAAGAGGAACAAATGAATCAATAAGCATTTATTAAATGCGGTACTTGGTGATAAATTTAAAAAAAAATATTCATAAATTTGGAAAGAGTTAGCATAATAACTTTTTGGGCGCACATGCAAAACTTATTTATCCCACCAGAATCTTAACAATAATTTTGATGTCTAATTCTAAGGCTAAAACGTGAAATATTTTTAAGCTGTATTTTAAATTGACTGAATATATTTACTTCGATCATTTGAATTTTGAATGCTACTAAAGTAAAACTGATATTGTTTCGCGATTGATCATATTTTTGTCAGTACCGATCTGGTACTATTGCTAGTTCCCGATCATTTGTTTACAGCGTAAAAGAAATATTGACAGTATACCAACGTCTTACAGTGTATAATCAAATCGGCTGGTAATATTTGTGCACATATTACTCAGATATAAAGTTTGATACAAGCTTTAAATTAAGCTGTGGAGGGTGTTAGTTGCGAGTTAACTTTGATTGTTGGTACATTTGAAACATGTCAGTCGTCGAGGTTCTAATAGACTTTAACGGGCGTGTGTAATCTATCTCCAACATGGATATAGACAGTGATATGCAAACTAAACAGTTATTATGATATACAATGATTGACTGAATAGCAGAGTGAACATTAGCAATAGCCTTCCTATCTGCTTTCATTCACACTTTTGTTAATTTTGACAAGTCCTTGTATTGTAGAGAATCTCGCTTTGGAAAATAATACATTCGTTGATAAAATGGTTTACCAAGAAGTTATTTAAAAAGAAAAGAAGAACTTGGTGAACACTTTAAAATAAAGATTGCCTAATAACTTCTGACGTTGTTCTGAAATGTTTAATTAAAGTTATATTTTTTTCTCTCAAATTATTGGGGCAAGTTTTTGCACCGACACCGCGTATCTAGGTAGCTCGCGAAATTCGCCCCTTTCGCGGCAATGTTTATATATGGAGATGCTCAAACCGCGGAGAATTTCCGCGGCGGTGCAGAGAAATTTCGCGGCTTCGCTTCTTTCAGAGTTTTTTCGCGTTTCGCGAGTGTAAACAATCCAAAATGGCTGCCTAGAAACATCGACTCAAATGAAAATCAAGGTTAAAATTGATATAAATGTCTTACAATTAACAAATAAGACTTACATTTATATATAGAAACCTGAATTATATCAGATTATACCAAAAAGTAAGTGTTTGTTTTTTTCACTTTTTACTTGTAAAATACCATAACTGTAGAAAATATATCATAAGAAGAAAATGTCTGCCGACGTCTTCAAACAAAAAAAAAAGAAAATTAAAAAAATCATTATATCCGGTCGGCTGACGCCCACGTTCGCTTCGCCTAGGTGAGGCGAGGGTTTTTCGCGCTTTGAAAAATCTCACGTGAGAAATAGCGCAGCGGCACGTTTCGCTTTGATTTGAGGATAGCTTAAGAGTATTTTGAACCTCTCTTTTCAAGTCAAGTATAGACTGAATCATCATCAGTCTTGAATTCCAACGCGTTGGACATGATGCCTTCACTGACTTATGATTGTGTCTATGACTGTCAACGATGGCGTTAGTGCTGCTCTCTCTTTCTCTCTCTCTCTCTCTCTTTGAACTCTCTCAGTAAACTTCGGGCTAAGACTTAGTCTCTTAGAGCCCGTGAGATCAGACTTGCTGTGTCTCTCAACATCTGGAGACTGCCATAGAGCCCGATGGCCAGCCAGCTTCCGGACTGGTCAACCCTCTGGTCTGCCAGTCCGGGCCACTCGAAAATCACATGATCCACGGTATCCTCCACCTCACTGCAGTGTCTGCAAAAGATGTCGACATTGGGCCTCAACCTCCCAAAGTACGCGCCAATAGGACAGTGCCCAGTACGGAACTGGGCAATTAGCGCCTGCTCGACTATCCTAAGCTTCCACCACGGGTCGGTTTTGGACGGCCGCTCTAGGAACTCTCGGACATTTCTTCCGTTCACCCCATTGTCCCAGCTCGAGAACCAGAGGCATCCACTATTGATGCACAACTGATCGTCTACAAGAAGTAATTCACACACTGAAGACATGCCTTCTTTCAGTGTCTTTATCATTTCGTTATCCTCTGTGAATGCTGTCTCGTCTTCTATGATTGCGGTCTTGAAATGAAATGCAGTTATGATGTTGCAGTTATTTGCAGTATCTGCAGAACGTCTTTGTTGCATGCTGGGTTTACTTTTGGTTTGTTTGGTTACAGTGACGATGTACAAACACCAAACAACAGAAGAGTCGAATGCAGGCTTTGTATTTTCCTTCTTAATGTTAATGTTTATTTTACACGTCAAATCATTACATCAAAAGTTCATTGTTAATATGGCCGAAATAAACAAAGTAAAACACTCATAGTATCAACATGTGTATTTATTTGACATTCCGCCATGTTGGTCTCACTCCGCGAAGTTACATTCCTGCCGCTTACGTTACGGCACTGATCTACATCATCAACACCCTCCTTTCCTTAACATGCTTGATATCAACTGAGCATAGAAACAATTAAAATAAATCAATATGAACTAATGAACAATTACAAAATTTCGGAGTCGTATTATACATCAATTGAGTTTTACGAAGTCTTATAGTCATTTAGCCATTTTGGCCTTTTTCCTTCTCTCCTTGGCCTTGTGGATTCTCTGGCCATCACAGGCGACTTTGATGTTCCCTGGTGTGCCATAGGTTCTGTCGATTGCGGTGACCTAGGAGTGTGGTCGACCGCTACTGGTCTTTCTGGTCCGTCTCCTTGTGTGTCTGTTCCAGTCCTTAATTCAGGCCACCAATCGTCGTCTTTCCTTATTGGTGTTGCCCTCGGTCGTAAATGGACTCTGTTTCGTGTGTACACACCACCGTCTTCGCCTTGCACTCTGTATCGTCTCCCTCCGTCGAATCTCATGACTCTTCCAGGTTTCCAACCCGGCTTCTCTGGGTTTTGGTAATATACCTCTTGACCCTGCTGCATTGTCGGCAAATCTCTGGCTGTCCGATTATAGTATCTTTTCACCCTCTTTTTGTATGCGTCCTTTCTGTTTTGCATATTTTCATGTTTTCTCTCCCGTCTGATCGAGGGGATCATAGTTCTGACTTCCCGCCCGAACACTATCTGTGCAGGACTTAATCCCGAGTCTTGTTTCGGTGTGTTTCGCAACTCTAATAATGCTTCATCATTATCTGCTTAACGATCTTTACTGCTGCTTCTACTTTTCCATTGGCCTTATGGTGTCCCGGGTCAGACCGTACATGTTGGATGTTCCATTTGTCCAAGAAATGCTGAAACTCTCGGGACACGTATTGTGACCCCGAGTCCGATATAATTGTTTTTGGTATCCCATACCTAGCCAAATGCGATTTTAATTTTCTGATTATCTCTGTTGCTGTCGCCGTTCTCAACTTATCGACCTCTATGTAGTTTGACAGATAGTCGACTGTCACTAAATATCTCTGACCCTTCAGTTCCATTATATCAGACCCTACTTTGTCCCAAGCCTGTTCTCCTTCTTCGTGCTGTATCAGTGTCTCTTTGCTGTTCTTGGGTTTTAACCTCTGACATTCATCACATGCGTTTGCCATTTGTTTGATCTCATTCTTCATTCCTGGCCAGAACACACTGTCCCTTGCTCTCCTTATCATATTGTCGTAGGCCAGATGTGCAGCATGTAATTTGGTTTTTATTTCCTTCCTGAGGCAGGCTGGAATAATTATTTGCTGTCCTTTGCACACGATGTCATCTCTAACTGAAATCATGTCTCTGTATTCAAAATATGGCAAGACTCCTGCCGGAAGGCCAGTCTTTGATTTGGGCCATCCCTCTGCAATCAGCATTTTAAGTTTTCCAGACACTTCATCATTCATAGTCTCCTCTCTCACCCTGTCGATCAGTTTATCATGACTGCCATCCAACGTGTGTCCTATATTGAAAACTTTGTTGCCTTTTTCTTCTGTTTTTGTGTCCTTCTGTGTAGGCTCTTTTATGGGGTGTGACAAATAGTCAGCCATTTCTATTTTTGATCCCTCTGTCCATATGAATTTAAAATCATATCTGTTTGCTCTTAGTAAAAGCTTTTGTAGTCGTAATGGCGCTTCACTTAGAGGTTTCTCCACGATATTCTTCAGCGGTTTGTGGTCATTGAAAATGACCACTTCTCGTCCATACACATATTGGTCAAACTTCTCTAGCCCATACACCACTGCAAGCATTTCTTTTTCGATTTGTGCCCATTTCATCTCTGCCTCGGTCAGCATTCTTGAAGCAAACTCTATTGGTTGCCCTCTCTGCATGAGGACACACCCTAATGCATCTTTGCTACTATCGACTTGTAGCTCGAGTTTCTGGTTCGGGTCGTAGAATCTTAGCACAGGCACATTTGACATATGTCTTTTGACGCACTCAAATGCCCTTTTGCACTCGTCGGACCAGTGGAATTTTTTGTTCTTTTTTAATAACTCACAGATCGGCTTCATTGTTTGTGACATATCTTCCAGAAATCTGCTAAGGTATTTTACCATTCCACATAGCCTTCTGACCCCTTGAACGTCTCTAGGTTCAGACATAATATTGATGGCTTCTACCTTTTTCGGATCTACTTTGACCCCTTCTTTCCCAATAACATGCCCCATGAATGTTATTTCCTGGACTCTCTGGATGGTTTTCTTATCATTTAGTTTGATGTTTCTTGTTCTACATCTTTCTTGTAGTTTCTTGAAATTGTCGTCATGATTTATTTCTGCCTCTTTGTCTGATTTACCCCGGCCTATTACTACTATGTCATCTGCCACGTTGACACAACCTGGTAACCCTTCCAATGCTTGAGTTAGCCTTCTTTGGAAAAGTTCACTGCTGACTGAAAGTCCAAAAGGCAGTCTGTTCCATCGAAATCTCCCAAACGGCGTAATCATAGTTGTTAATTTGCTGGATTTTTTATTTAATTTAATGTCCTTTGCATCCTGAAACTCCGGCAGGACATCTTCTAGTGTCGGCAGTTTATAATGCTCCCTGCGGAGAGCCGTATTAAGTGGTTGTGGGTCAATACAAATTCTCAACGATCCATCTGTCTTCTCCACCAATGCCATCTGGCTGACCCAGTCGGTAGGCTCCTCAACCTGTGTTAGTATGCCTCTGTTTACCAGTGTTTCTAGCTCTTTTTTGACTTTCTCTTTCAGTGCAAATGGTACACGTCTGCAGGGTAGTACCTTTGGCTTTACCGCGGGGTCTACTGTTAGTGATGCAGTCCCAAGGTCCCCCAGATCCTCTGGTTCCCCAACAGTCACTCGGGCTATGAACTCTTCCTTGTTTACTTTTACCAAGCCTAGTGCGAGTGCTGTTTTGAACCCTATGAGACATGTGAGCTCATCCTCTACCACTGTGAAATCAACGTGGTGTTCTTTTCCTGATCTCGGGTTTCGCAGTTTCAGAGTGGCTTCTCCAACTGGGACCAGCTTTGTCTTGTTCCACATTGACAAGACTTGTCTCGTTTGTCGAATGTTCTGTGTTGGAACATATTTCTCACAAATGGTGTTTACATCAGCCCCTGTGTCTACCTGGAACCTGACCCTTTATTGCCTTACCTCCATGACCACCGTCATTCTGTCCCTGCCTTTATATACGCCATTTAATCTGAGGTCGTCATTATCAGACCACTGATCATCCTCTGGGCTATTACCCACATAGTTGACTGTCAAACATTTTCGTGCGAAGTGGTTTTTCCTGCCGCACTTTTTGCAGCATTTCCCCCATGCCGCACAGGCTTCTTTGGACTTTTCGTGGTTTCGTCCATAGTAACGACACTCTCTTGCCACACCCCCAGCGCTCAGCTTCTGTTGTCTGTAGCGTTCTTCTCTCTGTGGCCTAGCTTCCACTTTTTCTATCAATGTTTCCGCCTTTTCAGTCATCTCCTTTATTCCCTCTTTTGTCGCCTCCGAGACCTGGCAAATTTCTATAGCTTGCTTCAAATTCAGTTCCCCCTGTCTAAGCAATCGTTCCTGCACTTCTTTGGGTACTGAGAATACTATTTTGTCTCTGATCATTCTATCCTTCTCCTTGAAGTTGCACTGATCAGCCTTTTGTCGGATATTAGACAGAAATGTTCTGAACGGTGTCTCATACCGCACACTCCAGAATCGATATGTCTCTAAAACTTTGTTTTTCCTTGGTGTGCAGTATTCACCAATCCTGTCCAATACTTTCTCAGGGTTCTTTTTATCATCTTCTGTGTCGAACTCGATTTGATCGAATACTTCGATTGTCTGCGGTCCCGCGCACTGAAGCATTATTGCAACCTGCTGTGCCTTACTTTTTCCGTTGGCACCGGTCGCTTCCATGTATACCTAGAGCTGTCTTTTCCATCGTCGGAAATTTTCGCCGACGTTTCCGTCAAACAGTTCCAATTTCTCTGGTGGATGGAAATTCTGTTCCATCTTGTTTTGTTGCTATTTTAATTTCAATTTACCAATAACAAAGTTCTGTAATATCTTCCTAGAAATATTCTTGCGTTCTAGGTTTACCTTTACAGCTCCAGCTGTTTCACTCGTGCTACCATGTTAATATGGCCGAAATAAACAAAGTAAAACACTCATAGTATCAACATGTGTATTTATTTGACATTCCGCCATGTTGATCTCACTCCGCGAAGTTACATTCCTGCCGCTTACGTCAAGGCACTGAACTACATCATCAACATTCATAGCATAACATAATCCAATAGTCTCTAACGCCTTCTATATATATTTCTACTGCTGTCTTTTACTACTAAAATTATGCTCTGACTAACTGCTATAATAATAGTAGACTTATTATATCTCTTATTATATCATTATATCTCACGCCCACTCTCTAAGCTTGCCTCAGCCCAATCGTCTACTCTATCTCAAAATCTACTGTCCCCAATCACTCGCTCTCCCACGCCCCGTTTCTTGAAACTTTTCCATCAGGCTTACTGCACACCCACTGGTTGGATTGGCTAAATAAAAAAAAACCCATTAAAAGGCTAGCGCCCTTTGGCACCTTCAGGTGTGTCCGGTGATTTTTCTGTTTCTGAGGAGTGTTAGTTGACTCTCTCCCTACTTTGGGAACAAAACCTAAGGTATCATATGTCAAGTCCCTAACCCGGGTCGCTAGAAATTGTAAAGAATCTACCCCCAAAGATTTAACCCTGAACTCTTGATTTAACCTCTCCAAGATTTACTTTATATATTATCCTATCTTTCGGACCTACATTCTAACCAATGAGAACCCTGTTCTCCACAGTCTTCGTTTTTATTGATGCTGTCGGTAGTAAGCAGATGGTGCAATGCGTGTGCTGTACAGTACTGATAATAATCAACCTATAAAAGCTTTGAAGTATTATCATATTTGCAGCACCATCATGACAGCTAGTTATGAAAAGCTTTTTGTGATCAACAGCAAAGCTTTTCAAGACAGAGCTGATATGGTCAGCAAAGGTCATGTGCAGCAAGATTAAGTAATGCGACGGTTAATCTAACGGCGGATAAATAAGGCGGAAAATGCGGCGCGCAGCATATTTTTCGGCGGATTTACGACGGACGAAAATTCAGTGGCGTATTCGGCGCGCGGCGACGGCTGAAGGGTCTACTCCTATGTACGCCACTGATATGGCCAATAAAGGTCTTAAGATTAATTAAAATATTCCGCAAATTTAACTATTTTTTTAATGACATACTACAATTTAAATAACTAAAAATAATACTCTTTGATTGTTTTTTACAAATTTAATTCCCAAATAAATTCACCACAAAAATCCAATATTTTGTCATCAGAACAAAATAATCCCAATTTAAAAAATGGCATAAGTGTCTTTTTTTATCAATTTGATTCTTATATATACATTGAGTCATTTTCATATTTACATTGAGTCATTTTCATAGTTCTTACTTTTGCATTAAAAATAATAACGTCATAACTTTTATTACTTGTATATCAATGACATTTAGAACATAATCAATGTATAAACTGTGTCAACAATGTATAGATAATAATCTGAACAGGAAAAAACAAAATGTCATGAATAATTAATGTATACTTTCAATAAACAATATATACTTATTTATGCTACATATATTGCGCTATAGTGAAGTATATTTCTTTAAAAGTATTAATATATATTTACTTTTGTTACTGACAGTTTATAAAAACAATGTATATGTATAATCAAAAGAGGAACAAATGATTCAATAAGCATTTATTGAATACAATAGTTTGTGATAAATTAGAAAAAAATATACATAAATTTAGGCAGGCGTCAGCATAATAACTTTTTGGGCGCACATGCTAAACTTATTTATCACCCATCACATCCTATTTTTAATTGCAAGAATCTTAACAATAATTTTGATGTCTAATTCTAAGACTATAGCATGAAGTGTTTTTAAGTTGTATTTTTAATTGACTGAATTTATTTACTTCAATCCTTTGACTTTCGAATGCTACTAAAGTAAAACTGATATAGTTTTGCGATTGATCATATTTTTTGTTTCAGTGCCGGATTGGTACTATTGCTAGTTCCCGATCAATTGTTTACAGCGTAAAAGAAATATTGACAGTATACCAACATTCTACTGTGTATAATCAAATCGACTGGAAATATTCGTGCACATATTATGCAACTATAAAGTTTGACACAAGTTTGAAATTTAGCTTTGGAAGGCGTTAGTTGCAAGTTAACTTTGATTGTAGGAACATTTGGAACCGGTCAGTCGTTGAGGTTCTAAAAGACTTGAATAGGTTTGTGTGTATTCTATCTCCAACAAGGATATAGATAGAGATATGCAAACTAAACAGGTCTAATGATATACAATGATTGAGTGAATAACAGAGTGAACATAGCCAGTAGCCTTCCTATCTGCTTTCATTCACACTTCTGTTAATTTTGACAAGTCGTTCTACTGTAGAGAATCTCGCTTTGGAAAATAATACTTTTGTTGATAAACAGATTTACCAAGTATTTATTTAACAAGAAAAGAAGAACTTGATGAACACTTTAAATTAAAGATTGGCTAAGAACTGTCTGACATTGTTAGGAAGTATCTAATTGAAGTTATAATATTTTTTTCTCTCACATTATTGGGGCAAGTTTTTGCGCCGACACCGCACAAAAACTGCCGACCCCGACACCGGCGAGAATCTACACCACTCGACCATCAATTCCTAATATTAATAATAATAAGAATTCTTCTTTTGGGATGTCAACTTTGTGTCTGAAATGTTGCAACTGCATCATAAGCAAGTCTTGCATTAAATGTATACACATCATACCCCACACTTGTAAACAAAATAAAATAATATTTATATATTGTAATCTTTTTTAAAGTCAATTTAATTTAAGCTAGTGTAATAATAATAGACAGTAAATACAATGTTGAAATTATAGATTCCATTATAAAACCTATCTCATCCGGATCAGATCACATAGAGTTCACAAATTTCTAAAGCCAGAGCTACTCAATTGGTTTTTGTGACTAAATCAATGCTCACCTGTCATCATTTTCCACCACAGATTATATATTACACAGATAGCGCGCATCTCTATATAAATTCTCATTGGTTTTGTGTTAAAAACTGTCGCGCATATGTTGTTAATCACTTTTGTTTCCATTGACAGTTTCCATTTATAAAAAAACATACAGAGCTATTTACACCCCTTTGTTGTTTTTTGTTCAAGACATGAAATATGAAAGAAAAAGCTGTCAAAAAGCGGTAATATATTATTTTATTAATGAATTCATGAGTTTTAATAGCTTTATCAACTTTTACAATGATTATCCAGCTATTTATAAATAAATAAATACATTTATACATATATGTATAATGTGTGTGTATGTGTGTGTGTGTGTATGTATGGCTCCATTCAATAATAAGCAACTTTATTTAATGAATGTACTAATGAGTGTAAATATCATTAATGTTGGAATAGGACATCAAGTAATGATGCAACCTCGTCATTAAATGCTTAAAAATGTACAAAAACGTTTTTAAAAAATAATAAATACATTGTAGCTATTTATATGGGAATCATTATGTACAGACTCTGTTCATCTTTAACACCTTGTAACCTATTCAGCACTGAATTAGTCACATACAAAATATTGCTCTGGAGACGTTTTAATGCATATATTCAATCATTCATTGAGATATCAGTAGATTAAATGAAATGCTGAGATATGGTTGAGCAGATGAAAATGTCCATGAATATGATAGTCACATGGCATCACCTTCCACTAATGTAGCCAACTAATGTGGCAAATGTTTGGCCTCCTGTACTTGGGTGAAAGTCCATGTTGGCTGTAGCTACTGTCATGTCCCAGGTATTCAAGAAAATCACCTTGTCTCTGATCTCCTTGAAAATTTCCTTCTGGATTCTCATTATCTCATGACCTAGCATGTCTCCAGCTTCATAGTGATTGGGCCATCCAACCTGGGCTGTATGTGGCCCCTAGAGAAACAAAATAAAATATTACAATTGGGCCATCCAACCTGGGCTGTATGCGGCCCCTAGAGAAACAAAACAAAATATTACAATTGGGCCATCCAACCTGGGCTGTATGCGGCCCCTAGAGAAACAAAACAAAATATTACAATTGGGCCATCCAACCTGGGCTGTATGTGGCCCATAGAGAAACACAATAAAATATTACAGTTGGGCCATCCAACCTGGGCTGTATGTGGCCCATAGAGAAACAAAATAAAATATTACAGTTGGGCCATCCAACCTGGGCTGTATGTGGCCCCTGGAGAAACAAAATAAAATATTACAATTGGGCCATTGAAAGTGGACAGTAAGTAGCATTTCTAGATATATCTTTAAAACATTCATTTTAAACTCTGTGATGTTTCTATAGCAACGTGCTTTTGTTGTTTTTAAATAATGGTTAGCTAATACATTTAAAAATTATTGACCTAATTAACACAGCTAAAAAATTGCTTTTATAAATTGCTCTATATAAATTGTTCTATATAAATTGTTCTATATAAATTGCTCTATATAAATTGCTGTATATAAATTGCTCTGTATAAATTGCTCTATATAAATTGCTGTATATAAATTGCTCTGTATAAATTGCTCTATATAATATGCTATAAATAAATTGCTTTTCATATCGTAAATTATATCTCAAAATAAAAGACTAGTATTCTCTATGTAGTATTCTAGCACCGTGTACCTGTAATACTATTAACACCTGAGGATTTCTTTTCAACAGTCTGACCAACGAATCTTTGATTACAAGAAACTTGTAGTGGATGGAACTGATGTGGGCTGTAGTGAGGTGGAAGAAGTGGTTCAAGATGACCAGGTAGCGTCCAGTGGCTGGGATTTTGTCAATCTCTACACTGGAGGCAGCCAGAGAACCCTTCTCTGCTATCTCTACCTGAAGTACAAGGATTTTTAAATATTGTGACCTAGTTCTATTTAGGTTTGATTTTTTTTTCTATTTTTAGAATAAACTTCAACCAGAAAAAACTATGAAGCTTATACAATGTAATACATTGAACTCTTTGAATAAAATAAAATAAAAACAATGTACTCAACGATTGAACAATTATATATACTCATCAACTGTTTGAAGATTACATTCTAAGATACCAAAAATGATATCGCTCAAATAGATCATAATTATGGTGACAAAAACTTTAATTAGAACAGACATTGAGATAGCTAGACAGACAGGTAGTTGGGTCTAAAGAGATAATAAGAACGATAGACAGACAGACAGATAGATAGATAGATAGATAGATAGATAGATAGATAGATAGATAGATAGATAGATAGATAGATAGATAGATAGATAGATAGATAGATAGATAGATAGATAGATAGATAGATAGATAGATAGATAGATAGATAGATAGATAGATAGATAGATAGATAGATAGATAGATAGATAGATAGATAGATAGATAGATAGATAGATAGATAGATAGATAGATAGATAGATAGATAGATAGATAGATAGATAGATAGATAGATAGATAGATAGATAGATAGGAAATCATAATTTAGGATCAGATTTTCCAGAAAATTCATGTTTTAAATTTTGCAGCACAATTACTTCATGCGCTATTCAAATCATATTACACTTGGAATGAATACAATGCGACCATAAATGAATGTCAGTTGTCAATTTTCTTTTTACACATAAATGCATTTTAGTTTTCCCTACTCTTGTCACCTCAGGGCCAAACCAATAGAGATAGGTAGACCATGTTGTTATGCTTTGGGTGGTCAACAGCGCACAGTTCCGTATAAATCAAGCAGAATTTGCATTGCTCTTATAAAAAGTCATCCAGCTATTTGTCACAAACCCCTTACAGTACAAACCAAGTACTTGTTGCATGGCAGAGACATGTACATTAGGTATATGACTTGAAAAACAAATTTTGTAATTTTACAAGTGGCGTGCCAGATTTTGATGAGCTTTTATATAAAAATAATAAATACAACAAAAAATCATAAATTTTGTTGAAAAAGTTCACCCACCAAAACATTTTTTTAGTTTAAAAATAATCCATTTGGCTCTTTTTACTGAAGTTTACTTTTACTCCAGTTGTTTACCATTAAAATTCTATTTCATGTTCTCCATGTAAGATTTTTCAATTATACTTGAGTTTGAATAATTATTTTAATTATGCTTAATTTTATTCTTAAAAATGTCTTACAAAAATTCATCACTTTCCGTTGCTAAAAATAAGGACAAATGGGCGAGTAATTTGAAAAAATTTCAAAACACTCTTAAGAAAAGAAACAAAGTTGGAATCGAGATCGAGCCATTGCATTCACATTCTAGAATGCCAAAAGAGTGGATGATAATTGGTCGCTACATGGGCTTGGCCTCTATGGAAAAATCCAGATTGAAAAGAGTTGCAGCACTCAGGAAAGAAGTAGAGCTATTATGGAGCTTTTTAAATTTCCCAGTACTGTCTTTGCGATCAGTGAGCAGAAAAATTGAAACTTTAATTAAAAGGTATGATGTTCATTTGAAAAAAACCTGTGGGTGACATACGGGAGCAGTTTGATAAGTTATTTGATGTCACAAACAAAACTGGTCAATGGTTATGTGCTGAGGACTAACAACTTTACGAAATACAAATTCAAAGTGGAGGTAAGACGGGATATACTACAACTAAAATTGCTAGTCAAAGTACAATTCATCCATCAAAACAGAAAATTGTTTGCAAAATTAATGAGGCACAACAACAACAAAGCAGTTTTGAAAGTTCCAGTGATTCAAGTGATAACGAGAATTCTCAAAGTAGCTCTGATGGTGCTGATGCAATGCAGTCATCCACAGAAAGCTTGGATCAAAGCACACATAAGAAACAATCACAGCAATCAACTTCTAGTGCAGTTTCATTAGTTCAATCTGGGAAACTACCAGTTAGAATAGCAGCATTAGTAAGCAACATTTTGCATGTCCGGCGTAAAAATAGCAACTCCTTCTCAGTCAGGTGTCTATCGGGCTGTATTCAGAGAAGCAAGTAAACTGAAAGAAACATTAATAAATACTTTGCGTAATAGCTTATGGAGTTTACAGTTTGATGGTAAAATTATTAAGAAAAAAGAACACCAAGTAGTTGTATTAAAAAATGAAGCAAAAGAAGTGAGGCTAGCCGTCTTAGTTTAACCTGATGGCAAAGCTGCTACGATCGGATCTGCCATTCAAAAAGTTTTAGATGAATATAACTTATGGTCAGCTATAAAGATGATAGTGTCAGACACTACAAATGTCAATACAGGGTCGAAGTCTGGTGTTGTGGTGAAACTTCAGAAACTGTTTGTTCAACATGGTGAGTCTTTTGCTGTCAGCACCATATACTTTATCGTGTTCTTAGACACGTGTGTGATGCATTGCTCGATGATTCAACTGAGTCTCCTAACATAAATTATCTATTTGTAAATAAGATTCTTAAAGATTATGAAATGTTAAAAAAAGATTTTGAAAGTAAAACAAAGAAATGTGCTCAAATTTTAGAAAAACAGGAAATAGGTTGGAGAGATGATATGAAATTTTTGCACCATCTAATTTGCGTTTTTAAGCATTTTAAGAGTTCTCAACAAATGCCAAAAGTTAATTTTAGCGCACTGCCTGACCTCAGCAACGCCCGATGGAACTCTCAAGCAATTGTTGGCTTTCATACTATTGCCTGATGAACGAAAGAACCTTCAGAAATTGTGTGAATTTATATGTGGACATTGGAGTGATGCCTGGTTTAGTGATCATCATTACAAAGCTGAACAATATGAATTTCTTTTCCATGCTGTTAATGATTATCCAAAAGGGTTGCGCTGTCTTCGAAATCTTTGGTCTCAAAGTCCACCTCCAATACTCACTCCACGTAGCAATGTTTGTGCAGAAAGAGCAATAAAAGTTCTGCAAGATATTATTCCCATTTGCAAATCACCAGAGAAACTGAATTTACGTTTTATTTTTACAAATAAAAGTTTATGAAACAATACTTGAAATTATTAACTAATGTCAATTTTTCTAAAACTTCAAAATGTTTGGTGGGTGATATTTTTCAATTTTTTAAATAAATTTGATATGTTTTTGTGTTTCTACAATAAAAAGTCATCTGTTGATGGTATGCCATACAAGTGTTGTTCTGAAGTCATATACCTAAATTGTACATATTATAACTCGTCCGTTTGTCGCTGGCAGGTGCGTGATGCTTGGTGTCATTCCCAAACAAAAATATGTTTTAGTGACTACATCGACAACTCTACTGGTTATCCCTTCTACTACTCTACTGATTGTACCCTCTACTACTCTACTGATTGTACTCTCTACTACTCTACTGATTGTACCCTCTACAACTCTACGAATTTACTCTCTACTACTCTACTGATTGTACCCTCTACTACTCTACTGATTGTACTCTCTACTACTCTACTGATTGTACCCTCTACTACTCTACTGATTGTACTCTCTACAACTCCACTGATTGTACTATCTACTACTCTACTGATTGTACCCTCTACAACTCTACTGATTGTACTCTCTACAACTCCACTGATTGTACCTTCTACTACTCTACTGATTGTACTCTCTACTACTCTACTGATTGTACTCTCTACTACTCTACTGATTGTACTCTCTACTACTCTACTGATTGTACTCTCTACTACTCTACTGGTTGTCCCTTCTACTACTCTACTGATTGTACTCTCTACAACTCTACTGATTGTACCCTCTACAACTCTAC
Source organism: Bulinus truncatus (assembly GCA_021962125.1). Lineage (NCBI taxonomy): Eukaryota > Metazoa > Mollusca > Gastropoda > Planorbidae > Bulinus > Bulinus truncatus. The sequence goes on along the minus strand of JAGDYQ010000202.1, from coordinate 987,718 downwards.
TGATTGTACCCTGTACAACTCTACTGATTGTACTCTCTACTACTCTACTGATTGTACTCTCTACTACTCTACTGATTGTACCCTCTACTACTCTACTGATTGTACTCTCTACTACTCTACTGATTGTACCCTCTACTACTCTACTGATTGTACTCTCTACAACTCCACTGATTGTACTATCTACTACTCTACTGATTGTACCCTCTACAACTCTACTGATTGTACTCTCTACAACTCCACTGATTGTACCTTCTACTACTCTACTGATTGTACTCTCTACTACTCTACTGATTGTACTCTCTACTACTCTACTGATTGTACTCTCTACTACTCTACTGATTGTACTCTCTACTACTCTACTGGTTGTCCCTTCTACTACTCTACTGATTGTACTCTCTACAACTCTACTGATTGTACCCTCTACAACTCTACTGATTGTACCCTGTACAACTCTACTGATTGTACTCTCTACTACTCTACTGATTGTACTCTCTACTACTCTACTGATTGTACTCTCTACTACTCTACTGATTATACCCTCTACTACTCTACTGATTGTACCCTCTACTACTCTACTGATTGTATTCTCTACTACTCTACTGATTGTACTCTCTACTACTCTATTGATTGTACCCTCTACTACTCTACTGGTTGTACCCTCTACTACTCTACTGGTTGTCCCTCCAACTAATCTACTGGTTCTTTCTCGGTGTTTCTATTGTGTTATTAAATGGAAGATGCCCCAGAACTATTATTGTGTTATTAAATGGAAGATGTACGAGAACTATTATTGTGTTATTAAATGGAAGTTACCCCAGAACTATTATTGTTTTATTAAATGAAAGATGTACCAGAACTATTATTGTGTTATTAAATGGAAGATACCCCCAGAACTATTATTGTGTTATTAAATGGAAGATGTACGAGAACTATTATTGTGGTATTAAATGGAAGATGCCCCAGAACTATTATTGTTTTATTAAATGGAAGATGTACCAGAACTATTATGGTGTTATTAAATGGAAGATGCCGCATATTTGGTATTTCGTTAGTATTAGGAAGACGTCTCCTTGTGTGTTATTTCTCATTGAAAGAAGATGTTCGAGAATTATTTTGTTAGATGATGTAGATAATTTGATTTGTTCATTTGTTTATCCTATTTTGTCGTTAGAAGCTATCTTTGAAAAAAAACAACCAGTTATCATTGCTTCTGTGCAGGTGCCACAGAGTGAATAGGGAATTCTCTTAGACCAATGCACCACATAGATTTACCATTGAAAGTAGATTATAAAATGTTGGGTGTTGAAATGGTTACTGAGAAGGTAGACAAATTGTGATAATCCTAAATACTGTGTTAGTGTAGTTGTAATTGTGGAAGCAGACAGGTTGTGTTCAAGGTTCTATTATATTGTGATAATAAAGAATTATTGTGCCTCACCAAGAACCACTGAAACTGGCACTCAAGTGAAAGACACATGTTTGACATTGTTGTTAATAATCAATAAAAACTAGCTTCATTGATTTGATTGATACATGTCAATGGACTGGTCTGAATATTCAATGCTATATAAAAATATATAATATAATGAAAAACTCATTTAAATACAAATAATTAATGAAATATACATACAATGTAGTGATTTAATTTGTGATTGAAATTTTTGATTATGCGTTTACTTTGATCAGTTCTTTTAATCAAACATCAGTTCTAGTAAATTGTGTATTTTTTTACATTAATATAGAGAATAATTATGTAATATGAATAGTAATTTGATTATTTGAGTATTTTTCTGTATTTTTTATGACTCTTTAAAACCAAGCTATTATAGTATATTATTTATTCTTACACCATTCATGAAGGGCTGTGAGTGGGGCTCCCATCTCAATGTAAATCCATTTTTCTTGTGGACACATAGTAGTGGTTTGTGCCACTTTTTGGTCATGGCCTTCTTGACCTCTGAACATCCTGACTCACGGAGAAATTGATAGTAGTGACTGCGTCCATTGGAGTCTCCTAGTATGATCACCTATAATAATTAGAATGAAAATATTTGCATTGTGTAACATATAGTGGAATTTTAATAATGTAATAACAATTTCTGGAAAATAAATACATCATACAGCAATTTAATGTTGAAATTCTCCTTCCTTAAGAAAATGTGAAAATTGAGAAACTGATTAAATCCGCCATTTTGCTAACGTTCAATAATGTTCAATCGAACACTGACCTTTGACCATTTCATTGAACTAGAACAAAGTAGGAAATCTTCTTTAAGATACATACTAACAATTGTAACTAATGTAGGTCTACATGCTGTTGTACAAATGGTGAAGTCTACGTACAACAATGATTTTATTCTCATTGTTAGCTCCCTTTAGAAGAATTAAAATGGCAATCGAAATGAGATTCACACATAAACTATAGACCGCATCCTACCTCAATTCACACATAAACTATGAACCGCATCCTACCTTAATTCACCATTAAACTATAGACCGCATCCTACCTCAATTCACCCATAAACTATAGACCGCATCCCACCTCAATTCACCCATAAACTATAGACCGCATCCTACCTCAATTCACACATAAACTATGAACCGCATCCTACCTTAATTCACCATTAAACTATAGACCGCATCCAACCTCATTTTACCCATAAACTATAGACCGCATCCTACCTCAATTCACCCATAAACTATAGACCGCATCCTACCCCAATTCACACATAAACTATAGACCGCATCCTACCTCAATTCACCCATAAACTATGAACCCGGTGACGAGCGTTCATGTTACCCGTATTGCCTGTGGCAACAGTCTTTACAAACCACTACAAAAACAGTGAAAAAATAAACCAAAAAAGTGGGCATGTAAAGCATTTTTAGTCGCTCAACAATATTTACATTTAATTTATAGTATAGTACGATCCCTACTTTTGCTTTTTCTCATAGAGTTAAAAGATACTTTGACATAAAAACAAAGATATTGCCGATCTGAATTCGGGTTACAATTGTATATATATATATATATATATATATATATATATATATATATATATATATATATATATACGTTTACCTTTCATTGGCTGAACTAAGGGGGAAAAAAACCTCATATGAACATGTTGTATAGTGTTACCTACGGAGAGAGAGCGGTAACCACTGCCAATAAATAATTATTTATAACTATATTATAATTAGCCAGAATTATAAAAAAAGAAATTAGGAAATAATCTAAATTTATATATGACTGAACAAAAAATCTAGATCTATTATTGAAATAGAATTTTAGATTGATCAAAATAATATAGAACTGGTAATAAAATATCTCAGTTGGCAGCTTTGCAAAGATTTAAAAAAAAAAACTTCAGCAAGCGAGAATGTTTGTTTAGTCTCGTCACCATCAACCCTCTCTCGCCCATTCCTCCCCCACCTTTCCTTTTCCGTGACTCGTTGTTTTTTCCGTGATAACACAAAGGGAGTCAATTAACTTGTTTTTTTTTTAATTGCTGGTTACTGCTACTGAATTGTTGAATTTCTCAGCATAGCGATATAACGTTTTATTTTATTGTTGTAAGTTTCTCTACTCTGTATCGGGTGTATTTGAATTTTGTAAAACAACATCAGTATGAACGTTTAATTAAAATATTCCAAATGTAGCAGGACTATATATATATTAATTAAAATATTCCAAATGTAGCACGACTATATATATATATATATATATATATATATATATATATATATATATATATATATATATATATATTGGATTTGATTCGATCGGGTCTTATAACACCCCCTCTCTATTATTTATACAAGCACTACTCATTTCTCAGGTCGACAGTCGAGCACTCTACACCGCACGAACACCCGATCACCCGTACTCTGTGCAATTTTAAAAAATAGTTTCATAAACTCAATTATACTGAATATTTTGTCAAAAATAGTATATTTCTATAGATTTTTAATAAGAATTTAATTTTGGTACTAAATTTATAATATTCCATTTAGAATTGTCAAAGTTAGGATAGTTTAAGTGACATACAGTCAATATGTGACTCAATATTTATTATGTGTCTATTGTAAAAAAAAAAAAAAAGAAATCACCCACTAAAAGCTTTACAACTTTTTTCAAAAGTAACTGACTGTCAAGTTGATTATATCAATGGAAAGCTCTCCCAATGTTCTTTCCGTTGATATATAAGAACACATGATTTATATAACATACAATTTTCATGTCACATACCTAATATAAGTAGTCTACATAGTACATTTAAGTTAGCATGTAATGTTTATGTTATCGGTAGAAGAATTGTGTGTAAAAGAAAGTTGTTAAATCAATAATCGACCGGTAATACCCTTGTATAAGTCACGCCTAGTTCCTGTATGAACCGCATCCTACCTCAATTCACCCATAAACTATAGACCTATTTTTCCGCTATTACGCATCATACTATTGTTCCTATTGCAGTTCGATTCACGCATAAAACTATAGACCTATTGTGCCTCATTTCAAGCATCAAACTACAAACCTATCAAACTATAGACCTATTGTGCCCCATTTCAAGCATCGAACTACAAACCTATCAAACTATATATCTATTACCCAAATGCACGCATCAAACTATAGAACTATCAAACTATAGACCTGTCAAACTATAGACCTATCAAACTATAGACCTTCAAACTATAGACCTATCAAACTAAAGACATATTGAACCCAATGCACGCATCAAATTATAGACCTATCAAACTATAGACCTATCAAACTATAGACCTTCAAACTATAGACCTATCAAACTATAAACCTACAAACTATAGACCTATCAAATTATAGACCTATCAAACTATAGACCTTCAAACTATAGACCTATCAAACTATAGACCTTCAAATTATAGACCTATCAAACTATAAACCTTCAAACTATAGACCTATCAAACTAAAGACATATTGTACCCCAATGCACGCATCAAACTATAGACCTATCAAACTATAGAACTATCAAATTATAGACCTATCAAACGATAGACCTGTCAAACTATAGACCTATCAAATTATAGACCTGTCAAACTATAGACCTATTAAATTATAGACCTATAAACTATAGACCTATCAAACTATAAAACTATCAAACTATAGAACTATCAAATTATAGACCTGTCAAACTTTAGACCTATCAAACTATAGAACTATCAAATTATAGACCTATCAAACTATAGACCTATCAAACTATAGAACTATCAAATTATAGACCTATCAAATTATAGACCTATCAAACTATAGACCTATCAAACGATAGACCTATCAAATTATAGACCTGTCAAACTATAGACCTATCAAATTATAGACCTATCAAATTATAGACCTAATGTAACTCAAGAGACCTATTGTTGTGACTCTCATATTTATGTTTAAGTTAAAACCTAAGACGCGAGAAGAGCTGAAATTTAATAATAATCAATTCATTTCTAATCATACTATTTACTAGGCTGCAACAAAATATTAAGAAACACTAAAAAAAATGATGATGATGAAGCCTTATTCCGTCTTTAAATAACTGAAAGTTGGTTTAGGTACTAAACTGTACAGGGTACCATAAAATAAAATTAAGACATGAATTACTGCGTTTTTTCTCAATACAGGGAAGTGTGTCCATAAGAGTTGGAAAGTAGGTAATTTGACTCACATGGGGTTCTAAGAGATAAGTGAAGTATCACTCACATAGGGTTTCAGGGAGATAAACAAGTATCACTTACATAAGAAAGCATACAAATACAATAAAAAAAGAATTTGATCCTTTGTTATGTTGAAAAAAAGCTTTCTTTTGGTAAAGTGTGTTAATTAAATGTAATAAAGTAATTAAATGTAATAAAGTAATTAAATGTAATAAAGTAATTAAATGTAATAAAGTAATTAAATGTAATAAAGTAAAGTAATTAAATATCATGGGTCACAAAAATAATACTTTCTAGTTTCAAATATGTATTTGAAGATTTCCGTTGAATGTGAATTTTCAGCAGGTTTTTTTTTGACTCGGCTTTTAAACAAATTGTACACCACTAACAAAAACATATTTGTGAAATAAAACATTTACCACACCAGACGTACCTCCAAGTTGTTATAAACTGAATCTCTGCTCACTCTCGGTATGTGACAGTATGTAGGATGCCATATGTTTTTATACATAAACCCAGTAGTCATCTTAAAGTTCCATGTATCTGAGATGGGAATCTTATTGCAGGCTGGCTCAGGAGACATGTACATATTGGACAAGGAATCTGAAAAATGTCTAAGAAGGTTTTTGTTGATTATCTCAAACTTGGGTTAGGGAATAGGGCAATAAAATTGGAAGGAATGAATTTAGTAAAATGATATGTATTGTTCATATATAAATGAATGAATTTAGTAAAATGATATGTAATGTTCAGTGGTGTTTGTTGTTTAGACCAGTGTTCGGCAACCTCGTTAGCTTTACTCCCGCGGGGCCAACCAGGCTGTTTGATCCGGACCACAATCTGCTCCTCTCCGCCTGTTAACATTTGACAGAAACACTCCACGTGCTTCGGACCTTCAGTCATATGGTATGACCGATTTCGGCCCGCGTTTCAAATTAGTTTGCCCACCATTGGTGGAGTGTTCACTTTTACAGTAATATTTCACCTGCTAGGTTTACTGCAACGCCGTTCTGTGTGGACGATACCACATAAAATGTTTTATATGTTCTTTTTTTTTTAAACAGCTATCATTTCCCTCACCACAACCTACCATCGTACCAGACAGCAACAGTCATTGACAGAACTGTAGGGATGGTTGGACTCATATAATAGCAGAACTCAGATGAAACTTACCTGTGACTACGTCCACATGGATGTTGTTTGAGATGAGCCGAAATATTTTACTTTCTGCCCTGTCAAACAGAGACGAAAAAAAAAAAGAATTAAAAGCTATTAGGGCATGTAAACATGGCTGTCAATCATGGGGTTTTCCCCCAAATATTTGATCTAATTTTTTTGGAGAACATTTTTGGTTCTTGCGTTTTATTTTTAAATATATGAGATTTTCTTTATAAATCTGTACAATCGATTATAATGTTCCCCCAGAAACATTTTTTTTCTTCAATTGTTTTGAAGTAAGTACTCTTAATTTAAGGTCACCGTGTGATTCTTGAATAAAAAATACAATGGCTTGTTATAGATTTTAAAAAAAACAGCCAATAGTGGCCCGGGTGTTCAAAATTTCAAAATTGTTTCTAATTGTTGGTTTGGATTCCAGGTGGCTTGAGTTTTAGGGCTTTTTTTAATCTTTGTTATTTCTTAAAACTTTGGTTTTTAACTGCCTGATTTCTTTTGCAGCATACTTTTAGGTTTTATCTTATCTTGTGTTTAGGAAATGAAATCTGATTGGTTGTCCGGTTGTAAATATTTAATTTTTGAACAATGGTGTTAAATCAAATTTTGTTCACCGTGTTATTTGTTGTATGTATGTTTGTTTGTTGTTGCTGTTGTTATACCAAAACTACATAAATTGTAACCGTGTACTGAACAAGGTGTGTGTTTCTGTACATTGATGTAACACACAAAGTTGTGATATTTGTGTACAGTCAAGATGTGACCTACATTCTTCAATCCGATGGCTTGACATGTTGAGGAGACCACCAATCCGTCAACGTCATGTGACAGGTATTTACTGGGTCAGACCACAGGGACTCTGTAATTTATTTATTTCAAAGTCCACAACAGTGTCTCACAGATCTTGGCCATGGTGGTTGTTATAATAATAGACCTGAGACAGTTTGGATACTGGACAAGAGAGTACAGTCTCAACCTTACACAAACTCCATGGGTATAACCAGAAAAAAAAATGGAACAAACTATACAACTGGCATTTAATGTGGGGACGGATGGTCGTGGGGTAAGGCACTCGACTGTTAACCTGAGTGGCCCTGGTTCGATCTCAGGTGACGACCAATGGGTATTTTATGTCATGGTTAAAGTCTCCGATATATCTCCCATGGGGATGATATAAGGCCACCAGAAAAACCGTCCCATTAGTGATATAAGTGATTTCATCTCTGACTAACAAGCGACTTTTCACTCTGGCATTTATTGACTTTCAAGACTAGACTTACTTTTACTTTTTTTCAAACAATGTTCCCTTAGTGACTTAACTCTCATGCGATTTCAAGCTGACAAGCGATACATTCAGACAAACAATGTTCCCTTAGTGACTTAACTCTCATGCAATTTCAAGCTATCTGAGACATGAGATACATTCAGACAAAATGATTTAATTTTCAATCTGTTTTTGTTGTTGTTGTTTTATTTTTGCATATTTCGTATTAAACAAACACATACAATAGATGTAGAATGTAAAGTTCGCAATTAGATAATTGTAAATAGATTTGAATAGCTTGCATTCACTCACGTAATTTCAGTTGATATATCAATATTTTCTAGACAGGCCTAAAATCAGATTAAGATGATTTAAGTTATTTAAAAAGTTCAACATCCCCCCACCCCTCGATAATCGTTTCCTTTAAAAAAAACTCGAAGTTTAGCATGCCACCCATATGAAAGTTTTTTAAAAACCTAGAAGTTCAACATCTCACCCATATTAATTTTTTTAAAAACCTAGAAGCTAAACATCTCACCCAAATAATTTAAAAAAAAAAACATAGAAGTTCAACATCTCACCAAATTGAAAGTTTTTAAAAACCTAGTAGTTCAACATCTCACCCATTTGAAAGTTTTTAAAAACCTAGTAGTTCAACATCTCACCCAGATGAGCGACGAAATAATTCAATCTCAGAGGGTGTGGCAGGAATGGTGCGGGCGTCCGCTATGACCCTACTTCCGGCAAAGTCCTTGTGACAGTCTAGCTGGTTTTTGATTGGTCTGGCACAGAACCAAGGAGATCCGTTGATAGCAGACATATTACACAGGTCAGATTTGGAGTGACCAGGTATCAGTTGGATGTGATAACATGCTGTTAACTCACTGGCCTGGTGGATACATTACACATATATAAATGACCAGGTATCAGTTGGATGTGATAACATGCTGTTAACTCACTGGCCTGGTGGATACATTACACACATATAAATGACCAGGTATCAGCTCGGTGTGATAACATGCTGTTAACTCACTGGCCTGGTGGATACATTACACATATATAAATGACCTTAAACCAGAATGTAGCGACACTGGGCGACTCGTACAGTTAATGAACTAACTTTGTAGATGCTTTTTGGTTTTTCAAAGGTGCTAACACAAAATAAATTTAAAAAACTTTTCTGTCAACTAAGGCGATACTTTTTTTTATATAAAAATGTGTTTATGAATAAATAATAGGCATGCCTTTAAAATATATCAGATGGGCATATATTTCTACATTACTGCGTATACATTATACATGTTAATATGTGTGACTTTTAGATTTCTAATATATGTACTAATGTATATGTAGAAAAGGCTCGCCAGGTGATACTAATATGCTTCACAAAATATGTAACTTTAACTTTTATAAGACAAATATATATATATATATATATATATATATATATATATATATATATATATATATATATATAACAGAACTCAGTGGAGTACACCACACTACAACAAATACTTTATTACATTATAATACAACTTAATACACTTCTCTTCTAACTACTTATATTTATTTATCTACCTATGTCTACTCTAAGCCTGTCAGCACTATACTCTACTACTATCTACACTACTGCATATTCTCTACTCTACTCTATCGCCTACTGCCCTACGGCATGGTCTCTACACTACTGCATTCTCTTCTGTGCTGTCAGCCTACTACATATTCTCTAGCGACTAAATGTGACGTTATAATTATATACTTATATATAACAAATATTTAAGTATAGAATTATAACGTCACAATATGCATTGTCCTTTTTCTATTAAATGTGTTATAAATTGACTATATTAGTTACATTTAAATTTGATATGTGTGCCAGTACATACATCACCAGTTCACTTAAGTATCCATTGAATTTAAGGTAAATGGTGTTTTCACAGAAAGTTGTAGACGGAATGACAGAAGGCAAATTAGTGAATATACCAGCATAGATGATTATAGAGGGGCTAATCGAGAGATACATAGAAATAATGATTAATAGACAGATTGATTCCAGGTGCACTGTCCAGATATAGATTAGTTCAACACCAACACATGACCAAAACAAATCTTACTAGAAACGTATTTGCAATCAATATATTAGTTACTAGAAATCTCTTTATTTTTCTTTTGTCATGTCCCAAATTATTTTAAAATATTTTGTACTCACAAATTCTTTCTAGCTTTTTTTTTTTACCTTTGATCCCAATAGTTCTCGTATTTACCTGTTTGTTTTCAAACAAAGCACCAACATGGCGGAAAGTCTTCATAGTAAGTTGTAAGTAGACCAAGGCTCGAAGATACTCTCTTGAGTAGGTTACAGCTGCGTTAACCCTGACAATAGAATGTGTACAATAGTTTTAAAAGATACACATGATACAAATTGTGTGATAGATATACCTGACTAATGTAAATTTCTAATAAAAAAATATCAAATTTAGATTTAAGATAGGTTAAGAAATATATGATTGCTAACAATTCAATAACACTGGGCAACAAAAAAATATTTTTTTTCAAAATTATCCAGGGTTTTTCAGTTAAATTTTTAACGCAACACCTAAAAGCGTTAATTTTACCAAAATGATGAAAGTTCACCAAATCGATAAATAACAGAATTTCACTCAACAATTGGAAGTTAAGATCCGTGGACTTATTAAGTAGATCTACCACCTGACCTTGTCGCAAATCGCTCACACCCTAACCCCCAGGTATATAGACAAAAGCCCCACTTGAAATATAAAATGAAGACAAATAAACCTCCTGCTCCCTTACCGGTCGATGAAAAAATAGAAAAGTTTCATTTACTAGTTGCCATTATATACTATAATGTATTGGTGGAGGTACTATAGTGTATTGTTGAAGGTAAAAAAAAAAAACAAGAATATAATGAACCCGGCTATAATTAAATCAAAACAGCAAGATGCTAGAAATTTTGTATCATCATTTTATTGCGCATAATTTTGTATCGCATTTTGATAATACAGCATCTTGCTTGTCACGTCTGCAACAACTGCACCAATAGTTCCATATATATGACACATATAGTTAGTGTCTAGACAGTGCCTAGACTTGGTCTAGACTAGGCTGATGCACACATCTGTACACGGGACAATTGTTGTATTTTTCAGAATAATTGTGACACTGAGCTAAATTTTATATAGGGTAATTGATTTACTGTTATTAAAGCGTAATTAATGCGTTAAAAATGTGCAATTATATTTTAACACAAATTTCTAAATGCGTTAAATTTTACCCAAATGGTAGCATTTCAGAGTTGCAGAAAAAATATAAAAAATCAGTAAATAACCCAATTCTAAAATCAGATCAGACAAGATTTAAAAAAAAAAGCAAGAAAAAATACTCGAACACAGAGACTGTCACGTTTACATAAAATCATAGCAGCAATATGTCATTGAAACAATAGGATTTCATTTCTTAATTCTAATTTATGACCTTGAATACAATTAGTGAACATCTGCAGACGCGTGCTATAGTTTGACACGTGCCATCGTTTTGAAACAATGTAACTTGTGTAAACTTGTTTTGGGACATAGGGTGTACGTTGGTTTGGGTAAGCAAAGTAACGTCATCTTTGTGGGGAGAGACTGTGTGTCATAACTGGTTTGGGCAAGGGGAGAAATGAAAAACGATTAAAAAAAATAAGGGAGCGAGTACATTCTGGCTACACTATTATTTAATGAAGGGAAAGGCACATATGAGATATAAATGACGAGTGTATTTTTGGGGGGCGATGGGAAGTGGGGGAGGGGTGTGTACGATAGGGAAGGGGAGGGTAAACAAGACTTAAGTGTAGCAAGGTGTAACAAAATATGACAGGGAAGGGGGTAACAGGGGTTGACATACGTTTGGCATTGTTGTTGATTTTAAAACAAAACGATTCGAATCACTTGACGTGATTGATACATGCCAATAAATTGGTCTCAATGACTAATTCAAAAAAACAATATGTCAGTATATGCTAATGCTTAATAAATCTTTTTACAATTAATTATACCTCTTTCGTAAATTAATCTGACTAGCTTATTATACCAATATTATGCTATGATATTCTGACATACTAGTTTGAATACAAATAAATGTATTATGTTGTGTCGATTAAAATGTGCGTTAATTTGCGTTAAAATTTTTAATCATACGTTAATTTCGATCAATTTTTCAATCGAACAGCAGCTCTAATATATATATATATATATATATATATATAATTAGTCTACCATCGATATGTTGTAATTACCTGTAAGTGCCTACCCAAGGAGCTGGTGCCGTGGCAAGGTAGCTCCCATTCCCTAAATCTTTCACCTTGGCAGTCACAGCCGTGTGATCCAGACGTGTGTCAGTGAACCACACGCGAACCTCGTCACCTCCGAACCCCTTGGGGACGCCCCTAGCGTCACTGACGTCGACCCTGAGCCTGATAGTTTCAGACAGAGCCAGTTTGCTGAAGAGATTAGTGAGTTTCTATGTTAGTCTCTAACAAAGCCAGTTTGTTGAGATTGGTGAGAAAATTGAGCTATTTGGCATCAGTTTGACTTACATTATGTCTATATCATTTTATGCCTATAACATTCTATATTCTCACTCCATGCCTATAAAATTATATGTTATCACATCATGCCTATAACATTCTATGTTCTCACATCATGTCTATAACAATCTATGGTCTCACATTATGCCTATATCAGTATGTGTTTTCGCATCATACTATATCATTTTATACTTGCTGTACCCTGCGAAATCTTTGCATTGAGTTATATTGCCGTAGCTTTGATCAGTAGACTATGTTATTTTAGGCTTCTGACATCCCGATTTTTTCAAAATTTTTATTACAATTTAAAGATGCAATATGTTGTAGAAAGAATATATATATATAGAGTCGGGTATATATATATATATATATATATATATATATATATATATATATATATATATATATATATATGGAATTATTTCACATTTTGGCCTTTCAGTTTCATATATGAAAATCGCAGAAACTATTCAACATCGTAGATTGAAAAAAAAATTATCGAATCGAGACGCCGGAAAGACGCCATTTTGAATTCTTGATTTTTACTTTCGATATAACGCAGACGTGAAACCGCTATTATTTAATATAGATTCTAACAGCATGCCTATGTATTTATATATTCTTACATTATGTCTATGCCAGTAAGTGTCATATCACGTATATGCCAGTTTGATTAGACGTCCTATAATGTCTATCTCAGTTTGTGTAATGATATCGTTTAAGTTTTGCTGTAAATGACAACTATGACCTTACCTGGGACCTAGTAATGTGACCGTAGAATGTTTCTCACTTGTCGCCCTCATGACATCAACTAAAGGTGGGTGTGACAGGTAAAACTTCTCAAAGGGATATAATTCAGGTACTGGAGGTGTTGTTAAATATTCTTCATCCAATATTCCACATCTGGAAAGTATAGCAGAATAGGTGAATAAAGAAAATAGATTAAAAATTGTCAGATTAGATGAATAGATTGACAGGCCGGTATGCAGACATGGCGAAAGACAGAATGAAATATAGACTGATCATTAGACAGACAAAAAGACAGACAGAAAAATATTAACCTCTCTATATCTATCTATCTATCTCTCTCTCTCTCTCTCTCTCTCTCTCTCTCTCTCTCTCTCTCATATATATATATATATATATATATATATATATATATATATATATATATATATATATAAAAGACAGAGATAAATTAACTTGTATTTATACGTGTGTGTATGGACTAAAAATAAAACTCATTAAACCTATTGTTTAACTTGACCTTGGTTTAAAACTGTATTTCCTTGTACTCTGACTACACATTCACTTAATGTTGTTCCTTAAATTGGACCTAGAGTTCTATCAGCCGTTGTTCATCAAGTTTTACAAACGGTATTTTTTTTTTATTGACGAATTTCTTCCAGGATGCATTATTTTTTAATTGGTCGGTATAAGCACAGAACATAACTTGAAGGAGACGTGCATACTTGTTTAGAATAGATCTCAGGCTAGACATTCCATGTTATTGTAAGAGAACCAGAAATAAATGTAATGATTACTACTGGCACATTACTGAAATTGGATTTGTAGCGAAAATGTTTTCCTAACACATAATGTACAATTCAATTAAAAACATAGCACGTTTAGTTTTAATCGAGTACATAGACATGCTATTTTTGTATATAGACTGATTGTTAACGCTTCAAATATATATCACCATTTTCAACTCAAATTGCGTGCCTAAGAGCCGGTCCGGGTACCGGGCCTATGTTTACTAGCTACGATATAACGGATCTAAGAAATGAAATGAGTAGATTGACTTTACAGTGTACCAAATGGCACATTTTGTTGTGTGTATATTATGTGACAAGCACTAAATGTACAGAGTACAGACCGCTTTTTTAACACAAGTCAATATTGGTTTCATACTAATAAGTATTTTAAAAAATCGTGTATGTATTCGTTAAATTGTAATACTTAAAATCACACCTCAATACATGGAAAAAATCAATTTTGAAATCTATTTGGGCTTTTTTAATACATTTTTTTAATCGATCTCTTTCTAAAGAGACTAAACCAGTGATTCTCAAAGTGGTGATATAGCCTTTCAAACTATGAAACTATTGAAAGGTGAAGCAGGTGAGTACCTAACAGGACACGGAGCGCAGATGATTGCAAGAACAGTTTAGAGTTGGTCGCTGGAGAACGCTAGGCCTGTTGATGCAGCGAGTTCGTTATTGACACGTTGTTATAACACGCAAAGTCGTTCAACTGGATTAGTTGTACGCACAATAGATTTTCTTTTCACCTGTACTATTATAAACCTACATTGCACTAATTGTAGTCTGTTAATAAATCTTATTATTCAACTAACGAACCTACGAGTCTTTGAGTGTCTACCTAGAGAGAGAAAAACTCTTAACACTGGTGTCAGAAGTGGGATAGTCTTACAATGGACAGAAGGAAGCTTGATCAACTTTTAACTAGAGAAATGAAAGAAGATATGAATGAATGGAAAGATTATATTAGGAATGACATGAAAGAATTACAGTGGGTATTCGGTTAAAGAACTGTTCGGACAGCGAACAAATCGGACAACGAACACTTTCAGGAAAGATTTTTGTGTTCGGACAACGAACAAAATTCGGATAACGAACAAAATCTAATTCTAACGAAAACGTCTCGGCTCTCGGAACAACCGACATCAGTCCTCAATTTGTCCTGAAAATGGATGTGCGCGTGCGCTGACAGCCTGACACGTTATCATTCATACTACGTAGCAGTGAGGTAGCACCATACGACGCGTAGGGTAGTGTGCGACGACACATTGTCAATAGTGTACCATACATGTGTAGTTATTTGGTTTCTGTCCTTGTGGTTTTCGTATGTGCTTCTCTAAACGCCTTATAAAAAACCCCTGAAAATTTGACAATATTATGGGACCTGAAAAGAGTGGAGTGTCAAGAACTGTGCTCACCATAAAAACCAAGCAAGAGATTATAACTAAAGTAGAGAGTGGACAAAAAATGACTGATGTTACCAGGCAGTACGGTTTGAACAGGTCTACAGTAGGCACAATCCTAGCTAAGAAACATATCATCAAGAAGACTCAAGCCGCTAAATGAGTAACGAAAATTACATCTGAGAAGCAAAGAAAAGTGTCATTCATGAAAAAATGGAGAGTTTGCCTTTAGTTTGGATAAATAAACGGGAGGTAAAAAGAGATGTAACTAGAATGGCCATCATTCAAGAGAAGGCTGGAGAAATTTTTGGAAAATAGAAAGAACAAACTCCAGGCTCGTCCTCCGAAAATCTAGAATTCAAGGCTACCACTGGCTGGTTTACAAAATTTAAAAGGAGATCTGGCATTAAACAAGCTGATGTCAATAGGGTTGCTGATATCCACAACGACATTGCTATCAATCATTTCCTGAAAGTCCTGAAGGAGAGAGAAAAACAAACGACATTGGACATGTTCTTTAACGTCCAAATAAAGAAAAAGAACTGATTAATAAGCAAGACTATGTGTATGTAAGCTATCATATTTGTAGTAAATAAACTTACTAAGAAATTATTTTTTTATATATTTTTTAGGATCTCCAGAACGAATTAATCGAATTTCCATTAACATATATGGTAAATCGATGATCGGTTAACGAACGATTCGGATAGCGAACATAATTGTGGAACGGATTAAGTTCGTTAACCGAATTCCCACTGTACTTCAAACAATAAGAAACGAAATAGGAGACCCGAAGAAAGATTTTAGTACTAGAACCGAGAAAGACGTTAAACGAAGAATTGGTGACCCGAGATGAGTCATCTGATGAGTTTTGACACGAGAAGAGCCACCTGAGACGTTGGTAATCCGAGAGGAGCCAAATGATGAATTGGTGACCCTATAGGAGCCACCTAAGATGTTGGTGGCCCGAAATGAGCTACCTGAAGAATGAATGACCCGAGATGAGCCATTTGATTAATTATTCACCCGATATAAACCACTTGAGATTTTGGTTATCAGAGATGAGCCACCTGAAGAATTAGTGACCCAAGATGAGCCACCTAATGAATTAGTGACAAGAGATGATTCACCTGGGATTTTGTTGACCCGAGATGAGCCAACTTAGATGTTGGTGACACGAAATGAGCCACCTGAAGAGCAGAGACTAAAAGAACGAAGTGGGACAGAGAAGAACGTAGCCATTGACTTTAATCTAGTGAGTACATTTTACATTCATCCTAGCTCTGTCATACTCAAAACACTGCTTGTCATAGTGTAGTTGCGTGTGTCAGAGAAGTTCATTCAGTTGAGTTTGGGAGACAAGTTTACAGGTCATTTGAGTTCATGTGGAGAGTCCATGTATAGTTCATATAAGGAATTCATGTATAGTTCATATGAGTAGTTCATATAATGAGAGTGATATAGAATTGTTTCAGTCATAGTGTAATTAATGATAATTCATTTTACAATTGGATTTATTATTTCGTTTTGCTGTCAAGTGAATAAACTGATTGTGAACCATGGAGCACGCATTCAGTTTCTTATGTCATGACGTATTGTTTGCGGGCGTGTGAGAAGAGACTGTGTTACATGACAATAATATAATAGCACATATCAATTATAGCAGCGGTATAGAGCAAATACGCCTCAACACGTTACATGGTGGCAATACACACCTAAGAACGTTACACTGCTTTATTGCCATTTCGTGTGTTTCGCCTACGTGATATGCCGTGTAAGTGGAACCGAGACTCTATTCAGTTCAGAACCAGATAAATCTTCAGTGGTAATGAAAAGAAGTCTCACTGACATAGTAATAAAACTCAAAAAACTTCGTTTAAGCCACAAAATATGTTTCACCATCGTCATGTTTGTTTACGCCCCAACATTTGCCTGATTATGTTGGGTTATATCAATGGAAAGTTCAGCATAGAGGATGCTATCCCCCGTCACAATAAATTCTGTATAAGTTACAGGGGCGGATCCAGAAAATTGGAATAGGGGGCCGTGGCTTTGTAAAAACGTTATATTTCGAGCAGCAGCAGAGAAAAAGGGTCTAGACATTAGAGGGTCGGCGTAGCTAGAGTAAACGTCACCCGGGGCGGTCCGTTCGAATGTCACCCCAGTGACCCCACACGACCCTATGCTGAATGGTTAGGTGTGGCTAAACTTTCATATATACTCTACCTCTAGGCTCTACTTTACTCAACTGACCGGTACGTTACTGCTTAGATGTATGATCCAAGACAAAACCCAAATCCAATATCACAAAACAAATAGTTCAAATCCAAACATTTTTTAAAACGCAACATTTCACTTTCAGAACATCTAAATACAAACTGCAGAACTCGGAATGCACAGCCCAAAAGAATGTCTGAATGTCCTTCGACATTATAGTCCTAGCAGGAATGTCTTCTTGTTTTCATTGTGGCAAACAGGTCAATGACATCGTCGAAATCTATTTTGTCTTGTAAGCGCGCGTTCAATGGACAGAACAGCCATATCCGACAATCTCGACTGGCTTATGGTTGACCGGAGGTAATTTTTTATAAGTTTCATTTTCGAGAAACTTCTTTCACACGATGCCACATAAACACATATTGCCGGAAAGAATCTTAGAGTCAGCGTAAGATATGGCAATGATTCAACAAATTCCCACTTGATGACAAACCGTAGGAATTGCTGTACAGTCCAGTGCTTGGCTTCCTCCAAGTTTATTTCGGTTGCTTGTAGGTGTCGCCTTAAACATGGAATTTCTAGACAAAGGTCTTTTTCAGACAGCTCATCATACATGGCTGTGAGCTTGGTAACAGAAGACTGTATTTCTTCGTCGTTGGTACAAATAATATGATCTGGCTGAACGGAAGAAAAAGTCAGCAAAAATGTCATTCACTGCCTTTCCTCTCGTATCTAACTCCATATGAAAACGGTCCAGACACTCTAACATTGCTCTCTTAGTCTCCTGCTGCAATGACAATCAAGCATCTCTTGCTTCCTCTCCTGGTAATCTTGTCTTTCTATTGATTCTCTTCTCTGTAAGGATATCAAGTTCTACAATTTCACAAATGCCTGCTGGACGGCATTGTCAACAACCTTCGAACGCTGCACTTCCAAAAAGACCTTGAGAGTTTAGTTGCAACCATGTCCACAGTAATACCTGGTGTTTGCATGTACTTCTGTGCTGAGTCAACTTCTTGTAAAACGTCACCCCAGAAAAACAAGAACGAAATAAAAGAAAAAAGTCGCATATAGCTGGCAACAGATTGTGCACAGCTCCTCTTGTCTCGACGCTTTCTTCGACATCACACAGAGCTTCAATGGCTTCCACAAACTTGTTAAACTTCTATATCACTGGCTTCACTGCATCAGCATGTACAGCGCCTCAAGACTTCCAAAAAACGTTACACACGACGGATTGTTAGCAAACGAATGTTTGCCACAAAGGTTCAAAGAATGATTGGAATAAGGTACAAAAATTGCCTTTGATTTTTTGTTGCACACCACCGTGGATTTCAGCCATGCTTGCTGCATTATCGTACTCCAGAAAGTAGATGCTCACTTATTATTAACGCGGTTTTTTTTAAATTTTTCCCCCTTTCCCAACCCAGTTACATTTTAGATGACGTACCCCCTCTGTCACACAAGTTCCATCGTTTCTAAACCATGGCACCTGTCAATCAAGATTCCTAGCAGATGTTCACTAATTGTATCATTCAAAAAATCACCCCGCAAAAGCTACAAGAGTTAATTAAACTAAATTACTATAGTGATTTTTTCTTACTTTTATTTCAGAAATTAAATGAAAAAGCGTGAGAAAAAGCAGATTTGGGTAATTAAACATGAAGATTTAAAACAAAAAAGACAAAAAAATCAATCTCTCGCTACATCTAGAATATTTTAATTAAACATACTTACTTATGTTTTTTTTTCAACATTCGAATACACCCAATGTATTAAAAGAACACATACATGTACAATAATAAAGTAAAACGTTTTATCGCTATGCTGAGCGCTCTAACAATTAAAACAAGACTACAAAAAAAGTATATACACCATATGGGTCTAGCACTTATGATTGCTGAGATCTAGGGTGATGACAGACAGACAAAATGGGGACAATAGCGCATTTTTCTCGAAAATGCGCTAAAATCTTTTAAGTTGCAGAGGCACCAGTAATTAAAAGAGTTAACTCCCATTGTGTTATCGCTAAAATAACACGACGACTCGCGGGAAAAGGAAAGGTACAGGGGAGGGGTGCAGGAAGGGGGATGTTGGATGACAGGTGACGAGACTAAACAAACATTCTGACATAAGCTAAACGTGCTTGTCTACTGCAGTGCTGCCAAACTGTCATATTTTATTGACAGTTCTAAATATATTATTTTGATCAATCTAAAATGCTAAATAGCAATAGATCAATAATTTTATTTTTTGTTCAGTCAGAAATATAATAAAATTATGTTCTTAATTGTTATATAATTCTGGATATTTAAAATATGTAAGTAAATAATTCTTTGCTGAGAAAGTTGGCAGTTAAAAATAGTTACCGCCAAGTTACCGGTCTCACCATCGACATCAGTATAACACATATTCATGTGTGGTTTTTTCCCCTTAGTTCAGCCAATGAATGGCAAACGTATTTATACAAGTGAAATCCCGAATTCAGATCGGCAACATTTTTCGCTTATAAGTCTAAGTATCATTTGACTCTATGAGAAGATGCAAAAACATTGTTCTTATTAGTATATAAATATATTCAATATAAATATGGTCATGCAACTTAAATTGCTATAACTGCCACTTTTTTTTATTTGTTGGAGGTGACATAGTGTCACCCTTCATAGGCTGTCACCCGGGGCGGTCCGCCCCCCCCCGCCCCCCCTTAGCTACGCCACTGCCTGAGTATCCCCCGTCACAATAAATTCTGTATAAGTTACAGGGGCGGATCCAGAAAATTGGAATAGGGGGCCGTGGCTTTGTAAAAACGTTATATTTCGAGCAGCAGCAGAGAAAAAGGGTCTAGACATTAGAGGGTCGGAGCCATAGGGGGGCCGATGTCGGGTCGCCCCCCCCCTTTGGATCCGCCAATGCGTTAAACCGAGGAAAATGAGGAAATGCTGTACATAAAATAACATTATAATGTCAACTGATTATTGTAAAAAAAAAATAAATAAATAAAAACACATTTAATAATACAATTATGTGTGAAGAATAACGTAAACTGAACTATTTCCAATTCTAGATTTTAAAAATGGTGTATAAATATGGATAAGATGTGAAAATTCTGTGGCTGGGCCCGGCGCTACCAATAGGCTACAAAGTGGGTCAAGAGAACACATTCAACGCTGAAGTGTAGACAATAAAATATTAGATATGGTGAAATCTTTTGTTCAGATTTCTTTGTGCTGCTGTTGTGGGGAAAATCCCTATTAATCAATTTATAAATACGTATGGCGCATTACAAACGAATGTTAACTGTTTCAGAATATCTAAGCATTACAAAAAAAAATAGTTACTAACATCTATATGTACTGAATAATGTAGGGTGAAGGTTATACTAAAAGAAACTTTAACTGTGTCTAAAATAAAAAATACACAAAAGCTGCCTACAGGTAATCTGGAGAATGGCATGACCTGAATGAAAAAAAAATAATAGTGTGCTTAGGGAAGGGGTAGATTGAGGCAGACACAAAGAAAACCGAAAATAAAAAGCAATGCAAATTAAACCCCCCCCCAAACCGTGAAATATGTTTGTTAGAAACTGAATGAAAAATAATACAATTCAAAGAAAACAAGCAATTTAAGTCTTTTCCGTTTCGGACAAAGGTCTTTTTAGAGCATTTTCGGACGAAATCCGTATTTTTTTTCCGGGTTACAGCCCTAAATATTGCTCCACGTGAATGGATTTTGATAAATTTAGAGAGGGAAGTAATCATGTTGAATAACTATTAAGAAAATTAATAATGATTACGCCCCTTTGATTAGCATTTATAATTTATATTTAAAATATAAGCAAAAACGGTATATAACAAACTCTTATATTTTGGCCCTGAGAGGTCAGATCGCGAAATGGACTTTTGATGTACACTTGGCAGGCCAAGACCTACAAAATAATATATACATTATAGGTCTAGGACTTATGGTTGCTGAGATCTAGGGCGCTCCTTTGTTAATATAGCTAATATAGTAAAAGACGGTACTTTATAAGCCCCCTTTTACGGCCCTCAGAGGTCAGATCGCGAAATGAACTATTGCTGCACACATGGCAGGCCAAGACCTACAAAATAATATATACATCATGGGTCTAGTACTTATGGTTGTTGAGATCTAGGGTGATGACGGACAGACAGACAGACAAAACGGGGACAATATAGCATTTTTTTTTCGAAAATGCTCTAAAAATCCTGATCTTAAAAAAAGGCATTGAAATATATCTAGCCAATAAAGAGAAAAGTAAGTCTGGCAACTCATCGAGAATCAAGGCATCCAAAGAATTAGCTGAAAATCTGTAAACAATAAAATAAAAAAACAAGTTGCTGGAAGGTACCAGATAGTGACCACAAAGTCTGCACATGATAGGTCAAAGTTCAACTTAACATATTTTGTATTTTCTCCGAAGATGTCAGCCTGTTATTTTGTTTGATTGCTTATTTAAAAAATAATTATATTGATAAGGCGGCGTATCCTACGCCGTAGGATGACTAGTTTAAATTTAATTAACAACATTTCTTGCTAAATAAAACCTGTTCTCTATCCTGGATAATGTTATTACTTTTCCTAAACATTTTATTTACAAGATTATTTTTTTTAGTTTATAAATTCGAATTCAATGGGTATTCATGAAACCATTATCTAAAAATTCCCATTCATGTTTGACATAACCTATAACCCTAAACGTTCGACCCAACAAAAAAAAAACAGCGATATGTGTAAAACGTTTGAGAATCACTGGTGTAAACACAAGTCTTAATACTGTTGTATGAAACTGTCACAAGGAGTTATATCATTAATTTAATGCGAGGGTGGGGGTGGTATATGGTTGCTGGTAAAGCTGTGGTGGCGAATGAAAGAAGCGCACTACAAAAACCGTCCCATAGTGGTTTAAAGGATTTAAAAGATAAGCATCTCATCCTTGAACAGGTATTCCATTAAGAATGGGATCTTAAAAACTAAGCTAATTTACTTTTTAAATTATTTGTCCTACATTATGTCTAATATAACAACCTTTGAAGTGGAAAAGTTAAAAACAGGATTACGTCACATAATTTAAATTGAACAAAATGTACAATTAGACTTTTTGAAAAGTCATCCATATTTAATAACAAAAAATTCATTCTTCAATTTTGCATGAATACACATCCTACCTAGTCTCTTGTGACTTTTCCTATTATAGCATTGAGTGGATTGACATTTGTAAATGATTAACAAAAACATTATGTATCTTAATTCTCAAACGTCCATTAATTGAGGTGTGTTTACCATTCTATACATTAGTACAATTAACAATAGTACAGGCATGGTACAGCTGGTGGTATGTCCGCACAGGGCTACAAACTAAGAAAGGGCGCCGAAAAAGCGCTGTTAAAATGATGTTTCAGATTTTCAGAAGTTACTCTCACAGTGCGCCACAATACCTAGCTACGGTTCTGATGAATTACAAAAATACTTATACTCTTCTACTAAAAATAACCGTCATTGTACTGACAAGGTGTGATATATTTAGTAGTAGACTACTTACACGGTGATAATAATAAATTAAAAACACGAATTTCTGAAACGACTTAATAAATTCGTCAAAAATACCATATTGAAAACTAATTGATCCATCCATGCTAATAAAGTTGTAGTCATGCTGACAAAAACCCGACCCCCTTCCCTCTCCCATACGGTTTCCGGAGAGAGCACGACAAACCACGGTCCAGTTAACTACATCAAACAAATATTCGTAATTCTGGCCCCATTGACTCAAGTCGAAAGTATGCCCCGGCAGCCCCTCAAGGTAAGCTCGCGAATAAATGTAGCCTACTTATTTTCATAATGGAATGCGCTCCACGTTTGTTATGCGATACTTTGGCGTGCGTGTGGTTTAATGGTGTGTCAAGCAGCGAGTTTCTTCAAACTCTTGGTTATAAATAAAATTTAACGTCGCTGTGTTGTCTGTCCCCTTGCAAAATATTGTCCGTACTCTTGTGATACGCGTACCAGGTGGGGAACCGACACCATATGAATGTACAAACACATGTCACCCGACACCATATGAATGTAGAAACACATGTCACACGACACCATATGAATGTACAAACACATGTCACCCGACACCATATGTATGTACAAACACATGTCACCCCACACCATATGAATGTACAAACACATGTCACCCGACACCATATGAATGTACAAACACATGTCGTCCGACACCATATGAATGTACAAACACATGTCACACGACACCATATGAATGTACAAACACATGTCACACGACACCATATGAATGTACAAACACATGTCACACGACACCATATGAATGTACAAACACATGTCACCCGACACCATATGAATGTACAAGCACATGTCACCCGACACCATATGAATGTACAAACACATGTCACCCGACACCATACGAATGTACAAACACATGTCACCCGACACCATATGAATGTACAAACACATGTCACACGACACCATATGAATGTACAAACACATGTCACCCGACACCATATGAATGTACAAGCACATATCACCCGACACCATATGTATGTACAAACACATGTCACCCGACACCATGTGAATGTACAAACACATGTCACCCGACACCATATGAATGTACAAACACATATTACCCTAGAGCAGCAGTTCTCAACCTTTTTTCGCGACTGTACCTCGAATGGAGATTAAAGTATGTCCGGCTGTCCGTGTGTACACTCATAACGAAGTGTGCTTATGTTTCTAATGTGATAGTTGGGCATATGAATGCATGATGACTCTTGCAGAAAACTGGCCACCTTCTCAAACTCTTGGTCGTTTTAAACGAAATGTATATGTCCCTGCGAACCCCTGCGAAACCTTTCCCGAACCCCTTTGAGAACCACGGCCCTAGCAAAGTCAAACGTGTCCTGACCTTATTGCCTGTGCCAGCCTCTCCCCGTCTCTCAGTGCTGTAAACAAAGCGTCACCTTCCTGCACCGGCTGGCTCCTCCAGTACGATCCAGGATTGTTGCCAACTTTAAGACATTCACCGTCGTTGATATCCTGTATTGACACAAACGGGCCACACATGAGATCGATAATAACCAATCATGTCAAACAACTGACCGGTAATCATATGAAAGGCTTTATTATAACCTGAATTCGGTTTTCAATGAAAAATTATATTTTGTCATTGTTGTGGTATATTTTATTCTTTAAGCGAATTAAGTCAGGGTTATGGTTAACTTGAGCGCTGTAGGACGATATTTATATTTCATTTTTGCCTTTTTACGATGATGGGACATATTTTATTTAAAAAACACATTTAAAAGCATATTTTGAAGGCACATTTCATCACTTTAATGCAATTATATTAGCCATTTACAGAAAAGTATAGTTCTGACAATTAATGTTCTTCAGTTCATCAAATATTTACAAAAAAAAATGACTTCAAAGCCAATGTTTTCCTTTTGATATCCGTTGAGATGTTTAACTCGTGTGTGTTTATTTCCCCTCTTCACCCTCTCCTTGTGGTCTATGAAAGACAAAAGACATCTGTCCCAAACTGGTATGTTCATTTGAATGTGTCATAGAACGCTGAGGTGGAGAGTATAGAGCAGGGATGGCCAGTAACGAGGTAATAAGGCCAGGTGTTTATTTAGTTTAATCAATTATTCAAAGATCTGTACTAGAAGTCAATATTGCTCAATCGATCAAAATCAAGGCTTAAAACAAAAGTGGGGAAAAACGTTTCTTTGAGAGCAGCTAAAAAAAAAAACTAGTCGAAGAGAGGCTGTATGGGACGCAGGGTGCTGCAAGGGCCACATTTAGGTCATACTTGTGATATAACCGTAGTCACTGTTCAAACAAATTAGATATTTCAAGGTACAGAAAGGATTTTCGTGATTTTTTTTTATTTATTTGACTGTTTTTTTTTTTTATTCATTTTTATATATTTAATTTAAATCATATTGTAGGCCTCTTAAACTAGTATACAGTTCGTAATGTAATATTTATACATTAATGATTAATACATACATTGACTTTTTTGCGTTAGAATGTATTTCAACAAATGACAATCTATTTTTGTGCACAATAGTTTTGAATCAAACTTAAGAACAAGTGAGTATTGATTGTTTCCTGTAAAAAATATGAGACCTTCTGCGGTAGTAAATGGGTTTCTGTTGATTTAAATAGTGTCCAAATGTGGCTTTTAGAACGTTCAATAAGTTTTGAGTGGTTTCCCGCGCGTTTGGCGTATACATATATAAACATGACAAGATTGTTAATATATTCAGTACCAATTCTTATTTGGGCCGCGACAGGTACTTATGCTTAGTGGCCTGAAATATAAACCTAACATACTCTGCATTGTGCCCATAAAAGAGCTAATACAATTCGTATGTTACTAAAGATAAATACGATGATGTACAGACTTGATAGGCTTCCTGCTAATAAAATCCCTATCTTGGCGTCCGTCCGTACGTGCAGAATGGGAACGCCGTCTCTATAAATAAACTCGCTATAAATAAAAATCCTCTATGACGTCATTTCACGGAAGTTGGCTGCGCATGTGGCAGAAATAAATAAAAAAAAATAATTCTGCACTTGGGACATCCTCTATCACGTCACTTCACGGAAGTTGGCTGCGCATGTGACGAACAAAATGGCGGTGATTTTTGTTATTTTTACATCGCACTTGTTACTCGACCCACTAGTGACCATTATATTAGGGTATAAGGAACATGACATATATAAATTTTTTTTTTCAGAATTTTTTTTTTCAGGATTAGGGTTAGGGATAGGGTTAGGGATAGGGTTAGGGTTAGGGATAGGGTTAGGGATAGGATAGGGTTAGGGATAGAGATAGATATCAATTTGCGCGAAAATCCCCGGAAAAAAATTAACGGGTCGACCGTACATATGCTAGTAGTCGACCCTCTAGTGGGTCGAGTAACAAGTGCCTTTTTACATTGCTAAGCACAAGCAATCTTTAAAACAAAACTTCCTATTTTTGTAAAACTTGCAATAGATCAAAAATCCTTTAGATTGGAGGTGAGCATAGACGTGGTGAGGTGGTTTTTTTTTTTTTATTTTTGTATTTTTTTTTCATTATAACTATCTACGTTTGTGAATATATTATTTACGTAACCGATGGTACAATTTTTTTTATTTTCCTACTAAAAAAAGTGCTTTTCTTGGCATGCGTCCGTGCAGAACGGGATGTCGCTATAAATAATTCTGCACTTGGGATAATCCTCTATGACGTCATTTCCCGATGGCACAATTTTTTTATTAATTTAAATTTATAATATTTGTAAAAAAAAGCACAACAAGTAATCAGCCAGTTGTAAATATTATATTGCTAACTATATGCTTCTGGTCTTGCTGCCGGTTTGCGTGTAGTTTTTAAACGATTATTCTCATATTAAACATTTTATTGAGATAAAACCTTTAGTTGCGACTGCAACGGGCAACAGCTAGTATTCCAATATAACAATCAGTCAAGTACCACATACAGGGGGCGGATCTAGACAACTTTCTTGTAAGATATGGACAGAAATATTGCGTGTCTTGTTCATTTTAAGTGATGGGATTTCGCATATTGCCTCATTTTTGCAGGGCGTATTTCTGTGGGTTTTTTAGGTCACAGAAATCCGAGACTTACTTATGATTGTTAATTATACAAGATATGGTGCAGGGGTTCTCAGAGTATAGGATGCGAAATAATTTGTGTCGCCAAAATGTAATAATGTCTTCAACGAAAATCTCATTTTTAGGATAAAATACTGGAATTGTACAACACTTGTTATTGTAAAAAAAAAATGAAATTACTGAAAAAAAAAAGAATTAATTATCACCTGAAAACTTCAGTTTTTAAATATTTTGATATTTTAGAGGGTGATTTGTTCCATTTTACAAATGGCATGACAAAGTTGGAGAAATGCACATAGGTAATCAATCAATTTCAAAATTATTTAATTGTTATTACATCGCTGAGACTAACGAACTTTCTGAAATAACAAAATAATGTTGTTATACAATGTATCAAAGTAATACATTGTACCCAAGTAATACATTGTATCCAATTACTACAGAACACCCAATGAACTCACCCACAGTTATTGTTAAGTATAAATGTAATACTATTGCTGATTTATTTTTAAATAAATAAATATATGTAGGCTCCCAGAACATTTCAAGGAATTTGGACTGTGTGACATTTAAAGAAAATTCGCTCATATTGTTTTGAATAAGGCATAGAATTTATAAATAAATTAAACCTTGTTGTCACCCGGTCTCTGAATTTCGAACTGACAAGGTGACATATTTTATTCACCGGGCGTAACAAATGTCATTCAGCTACTACGTCAAGGTATACCATATTGAGGAATTAATTCAAACGTGTGTTTTCTTTCTGTTAGCTTAGTTTGTTGGTGTTTTTTTTGTATTAGATTCGCTCAAAACCAAACAGCTGTTTTAATGTTATGTTAATAAATAACAATCGTAAAAAAAAAGTTGGTAAAAATCCCTCCCTGTTATCTGATAAGGAAAGCTTTTATAAAAAGATCAATATCCCTCTTCCATCTCCTTCTCCCCACCCCACCCCCCAACCCCTATACCCGGGAGGGGGGGGTGGAAGTTGGTAACTTGAAATACTAGCACGTATATTTATTG
The DNA here is from genome assembly GCA_021962125.1 of Bulinus truncatus. Taxonomy (NCBI): domain Eukaryota; kingdom Metazoa; phylum Mollusca; class Gastropoda; family Planorbidae; genus Bulinus; species Bulinus truncatus. The sequence goes on along the minus strand of JAGDYQ010000202.1, from coordinate 959,164 downwards.
TGGAGAAATAATATAGTCTAAGTTTGATGACGCAATTCACTAGGCTCCGCCCACCGCAGTATCTATGGCGTCATTCCGCCATCTTGAGTGTAAATATTGGGAGCTTTAGTGTATACGTCATTTGGTACAAATGACGTATATTAACCGACAGTTGGGAGCACATGCTTTGTTTTATAGTTAGTCTAGCTGTGGGCATCTATGTAGATGGATGCATATTTACAGTTTGCTTTTGTACTCCTCCTGATTCCACCTTTATGTCAGTTCATGTTCAAGTATTAAATGATTGTTTGATGTTACTTCACTGGAGTTAACTTCGTGATTTGTGTTGTCTGATTTATTACACCCTCTACAAGCATCATCATTAAAAGGATCCGTAACATATATTTGGCACTTATTCTTCTTTTTTTTTTTCTCAAGTGACTTCTCTTTTTTTTTTTTTTTTATCATAATCATCAACTATTATTAAATATCATTATGTCATCATATAAACATATAATACATGTAACATAAACATTACGGTACACAAGATTTCTTACTGCCAGGACATAGGTTTGTTGAGAACTTAAGCTCATTTCAAATGCAACGTGATAACGTGTCAGCAATAACGTTCTCTTTACCAGGTATAGCTTGGACGATAAAATTAAAATCCTGCAGTAGGAGTGACCATCTGGCCACTTTATTATTCCCTAGCTTTTTGGAATTTATAAATGCCAGCGGCGCATGGTCAGTCCGAAGAATAAATTGGGCACCTAACAGATACCTTGCCAATTTTGTAATGCACCATGTGATGGCTAATCCCTCCCTCTCTATTGTAGCGTATCTTGTCTCTGGTGAGGTCAATTTACGACTGACATATAGCACTGGGTGTAACACACCATTGTGGCTCTGTAACAGGGCCCCCCCTATCGCAACGGCCGAGGCATCTGTGGCCAGAACGAATTGTTTACCTATGTCAGGTAACTTTAATATGGGCCCCTGAGCGAAGGCGGTTTTAATAATCTCCAGGGCCCGTTGACATTCATCAGACCAGATGATTTTGTTTGGCTCTCCCTTTTTAGTTAGATTAGCCAGAGGTTCCATTATATGAGCGAAATTCGGAATAAACTTCCGATAGAAATTGCATATGCCCAAAAGACTGCGCACCTGTTTCTTTGATGACGGTTTTTCAATATTTAATATCTTTGACACTGATTCACCTATGGGTTTTATTATATTATTTCCCACTTTATGTCCTAGGAAAGTTACTTCCGTCAGTCCTATCTCTACCTTAGTCGGTCTCACGGTTAAATTATGTCTCTTTAAAACTGTAAAAATTTCTCTTAGACTCCTAACATGTTTATCCCAGTCCTCATGAAAAATACAAATGTCATCCAGGTAGCAAACAGTGTCTTGTCTATGAGAAAATAATTTGGCCATCATCCTATTGAAGGTGGCTGGTGCATTTACTAGCCCAAAACTCATGAAATTCCATTGGAACAACCCAAATGGAGTTATAAATGCAGTCAATGGTTTGGCTTCAGGGGTCAGTGGTATTTGCCAATACCCTCTTGCTAAATCCAGTTTAGAAAAATATTTAGCTCTGGCTAGCCTGGTCATTAACTCCTCAGGATTGGGCATGGGATACGAGTCCATAATGGTTATTTTATTTAACTGTCTATAGTCTACACACAGTCTGATGTCACCTGTCTTTTTCTTAACTAACACTATGGGAGCTGCATATGGTGACTCTGATGGTTCTATGACACCCTGTTTCTGTAACCCTTCTAACTCTTTCTTGATATAGTCGCGGTGATGTAATGAGAGGGTGTATGGTCTCAAACGGATAACCTTGTTTTCTGACAGCTTTATGTCATGTTGTATTATATCAGTTTTACCCGGTCTATCAGAAAAAATATCTGTAAAGTCACCCAAAAGTGTCTTAATACTAACCACTTTGTCATGAGTTAGGTTATTTAATGCTATATCCTCCCATGTTTCCTTGTTTCCAACCTCAGGTCCCTCACATGTCTGAATGTCAGCGTCAGGTACATCTTCCTCCCTTAACATGAAACAATTATGAACCTGTCTCTCAGCGGTCTGAACTAATTCAATTGGTCTATTATAGTATACTTTCAACATGTTTATATGAAAGACCTTTAACCTATTTCTAATATTAATTTCATAATCCACGTCTGTCACCTTTCTAGTAACCTTAAAAGGTCCTTGCCACTTAATGAATAATCTATTGGTCTTGTCCGGTAATAAGACAAGTACATCTTCACCTGGTCTAATATGTCTGAGTTTCCTGTCTCTATTAACCCTCAATAATGTGCTTTTATTTTTTGTTAAAACATTTGATCTAGCCACATCACAGGCCTTTATCAGTCTCTGTCTTGTATCAATCACTAGCTCATAGGCAGTTCTTACGTCAGGGGATAAATCTTTCCTTATCATTAAGTCCTTAAGTAAAGACAGTGGACCCCTTGGATTCGCACCGTACACCATTTCAAAAGGTGAAAATCCTGTTGTTTCCTGTGGAATTTCCCTATATGCAAACAACACACAGGGTAACATGAGATCCCAGTCTCCCGGATTGTCATCAGACACTTTACTGATCATTTTTTTTATACTGCCGTTCAGTCGCTCACAAATTCCATTACTTTGGGGATGGTATGGCGATGTAAAGATTTGTTTGATCCCCAATACAGAGGTAAAATGGTTGGTTAATTCAGATACAAATTGAGTACCTCTGTCAGATAAAATAACATCAGGGAAGCCTGTCCTACAAAAAATAGTCATTAGTGCCTGTGCTATGTCCTCAGCCCTTATGAATTTCAGAGGCACCGCCTCTGGCCATCTGGAACATACAACCACCACCGATAAGATAAAACGATGGCCTCTATTGGACAGCACTGGCATAGGTCCAATTATATCAATAGCTAATTTTGTGAACGGTCTGTCAACTACATCGGTTGTTTGTAATGGGGCTTCCCCCTGGTACATTTGGGCCCCTTTGATTGACACAGGTCACACGTCCTAACATATCTCTTTACGTCTCTGGTAACCCCGGGCCAAAAGAATTTTCCCAAGATCCTATACTTGGTTCTAGTAACCCCCAAATGACCCGCTAAAGGTGAATCGTGGGCTGTCCTAAGAACTAATTTCCTATACTTCATTGGGACTATAAGTTGATTCACCGTTTTATTCATGTACTGTGTCTTTCTAACCCAAACACCTTTTTCTAACTGAATGATTTCCCTATCTCTAAATGATTTTTTATCCCGGTTGATTAATTTTGATAATGACACGTCATTATGCTGTTCGGTAAAAAAGTTCTCTCCATCTATGGTGACCCTGTCAGACATCTCACCCACAGGAATGTCACTAGATTTAACATTGTCAGTCATGTGTGGATTAGGAAAGTTGACTACATTCTCTTCCCTTTGTATAATTTTTACTTCCTGAGTATTAATTAAGCAGTTATCTGTACTACTAATTGATGACTGATTATGGAGTTTTTCCTCCTTAGCCTGAGCCCTTGTCACAGCATTACAGTTTCTAGTAGGATCATTAAGTTTTTTCCATTTATCCAATTCCATGGGATCACACTCTATTACGCCCTCAATATTGCCCACTAAAACGTCGTAAGTTGGTTTCTCGATGACTAATGCTTCAACTAGCCCTGTGTAAAATGGACTTCTAAGATTAATAGTGGCTATGGGTAACTCATGTACCGTCCCATCAAATGACGCACATAGACCCATTCTTCCCGTGAATTCACTATCTTTCACCAATGATCTACGGACACACACGCACGTTGCCCCAGTGTCACGTAGCACCTTCACAGGTACATCACCCACGAACCCAGGGTAAAAATGTAGACCATTACCTCCCCCCTGAACTAGCATTGCCTGTTGTACCCTATCTCTTTGTCTCTGTCTGGTCTTGTCCATGGTTCTGGTCTGTTGTCCTTTTCTCCCTGACTATTTCCCCGGGACCAAGTGCAGTTCCTAGCATAATGCCCCCTCCCGTTACACAGATAACATAAGCTATCACTACCTCCCCCTTTTGCAGTCTCGCGATCTATGTCCGGCTCTCCCACATGAGAAACATAATTTGTCCCCCGTCATGTCGGTCACTGGATCTATTCCTGTTCCCAGGACTTAAGCTACGGCCACGGTTTGGATATGGTAAAGCTTTAGCAAAGCACAGCACATCCTGGTTATGGTCTGGTTCTAACTTAGATATGGGTTTTTCTGGATGTGCAGACCTATATTTTCTCAATAAATCAGTGACATCTTCTAAAGTTTTTGGCCCTTTTTCTTTCAAGAATGCCACTAAATCTTTATGGCACACATTAATTGCCCTATCTACTAAAATCAGTTCTCTTAAATCATGATAATCTTGTTTCGCCCCAGACAGAGCCACCCATCTATCAAAAAACAAACTAAGGTTGGTGATAAATAAATTGGGGTCTTCCTCTCGTGATGGGCGAATATTATTAAATTTTTCCCTGTAACCATCACATGTGTTACCATAAATCTTCATCAATGATTCTTTCACAACATCATAATTTTTTTATTTCATTTTCATTTAGTTTCAAACATACATCCAGGGCTTTGCCTCTTATAAATCCTAAAATTGACGCGGCCCATGTATTCCTCGGCATACCCGCACTAGTAGCTAGCATTTCAAACCTAGACAAGTATGTGTCCATACTGTCAACGCCCTCTGTAAAATAAGGTAATTTAAGTGATGTGGTCACTCTATCACCCGCTCCGTTAACTCCGGGGTTAGCTGACTGTCTATTGTTCTCAGACTCTAAGCGCGCCCTTTCGTTCGCGATTTCTTCCTTTCTCATTTCCCGTTCTGCGGCTCTTTCTTCCCTCTCTCTCTGTTCCTTTTCCTTTCTTTCTTCCCTCTCTCTCTGTTTTTCTTCCCTCTCTCTCTGTTTTTCTTCCATCTCTTTCTTTTCCACCCTTTCTCTCTCTACAGATACCCAGGTTTGTAACTCCTGGCCTGTAAGGCCAAGTGCTTTACCAGCTTCAACAATATTTAAAATTGATGACAAGGCAGTAACCGAAACCAATTATAACTAATAAATGAAAATGTTTGATACTATATATCACACACAAAAAAAATATTCTATAATGTCATCAACATACAAGTAATAACAAAATAAATACAATAATCTTTTTCAAAAAAAAAAAAAAAAAAAAGAGAAGTCACTTGAGAAAAAAAAAAAGAAGAATAACTAGTGACATGAAAAAAAAAAAAAAGTCACCTGAAAAAAAGATAATAGAAAAGATATACAAGTGACATGAAAGAAAAAAAAAATTAACAAGTCACATAGAAAAAAAATATCTAATAAAATAATGAATATCAGTGACGAAAAAAAAAAAATTATTAAAATGATGAGAAATTTTAATTGAATTCAATATGTTTATACATATATGATTGATGATATTTATTATATTGTTTGCATGTAGTGATTTTTAAGTCCATGCAATATTGATTTGATGAATCATTGTATAATTTATTTTGTTGTTATGATGATTTGGGATATGTTCTATGATTGAACTTTGTTTCATGTGGCTTCCTTTTGTCGGTATTAGTATTGGGTTTTACATGATTACATCATGCTTAGGTAGAGGGGAGAAATGTGGAGAAATAATATAGTCTAAGTTTGATGACGCAATTCGCTAGGCTCCGCCCACCGCAGTATCTATGGCGTCATTCCGCCATCTTGAGTGTAAATATTGGGAGCTTTAGTGTATACGTCATTTGGTACAAATGACGTATATTAACCGACAGTTGGGAGCACATGCTTTGTTTTATAGTTAGTCTAGCTGTGGGCATCTATGTAGATGGATGCATATTTACAGTTTGCTTTTGTACTCCTCCTGATTCCACCTTTATGTCAGTTCATGTTCAAGTATTAAATGATTGTTTGATGTTACTTCACTGGAGTTAACTTCGTGATTTGTGTTGTCTGATTTATTACACCCTCTACAAGCATCATCATTAAAAGGATCCGTAACATTTATCTACTGATAGGTGTGGGTCTTGTCTTAGGGAAAACTAAACTGCATTCCTACAGAGTGATACAGCAGTCACAAGTCTTAGTAGAGATATACGATCAACCAAACTCACTTAGCCACTACAACGAAATGTTAACAATATTATTCCCATTGACTCAAAAAACAAATATTTTAATGGTTGGCTGTGTTCTAAGATCGCTGAGTCGCTATTTTAATTTGAAATGTAACCACAAAAACACACAGTAGTCCTACTCTCACTCTAAATGAAATGATATCTTCATTACGTCTGTCGATGAAACTATATCTCTACCACAGATTAGGTATTATAATCTGTGATCTCTACTGTGTAATTAAATGTAATGAAATCTCTGTTATATATCTAAGGTTGTATCCATATATATTCCAATGTAACAAAATCATCATCATATATCTATATACATGTACATTATATATATAATATATATATATACATATATATATATAAATATATATATATATATATATATATATATATATATATATATATATATATATAGAGAGAGAGAGAGAGAGAGAGAGAGAGTTGATGATGATGTTGATTTAAAATTATCTTCATTATGAATATGGTGAGTGAAATTTACATTTGAAAGAAGATAAACTAACGTTTATAATGAGTTAAACTTACTTTTAGAAGTTTGGTTATGTTCAGATCCTTTTTCAAAAGTTGTTTCTCTAAAGATCCTAATGGATTCTTCACTTCGTCTGTTACTTCACTCATCCTGCCTTTAACCGTGTTGTTGACTCTCCCATCTCTGCCCTCACCTTGTATAGATCTTGTAACATCACGATGTATAGACTTTACAGGAATCAGATCAATTGGTGTAGTTTCTGTAGCTTGAACTACATAATTAGTTGGTAAAGAGTCATAAGGTAAAGAATCTACAGCTTTTCCTCCTACAGACTCAACTCCATCCAGCTTATATCCTAAAAATCTTACATCATTCAGTAAGGATTCTGTAACTTCCACCTTGTAAGTTACAGGTTGTGAAGTTTGCTCATTACCAAGTAACGAATTTACAGCTTTCCGATTATAAAAATTCTTTTCTTTGGCTAAAGAGCTATCGCGCATTGATTCTATAACTTTGCCATCAGCTGGTAAAGATTCTGTACGTTTGCTGTCACCTGATAAAAGTTGTTTAACCTGGCGATCACCATATAATGAATGTGTAACTTTAAAATAATTTGGCAGAGATTCTGCCACGCTGCCATCACCGCCGTGTGAGGATCCTGCTCTCTGGACATCATGTGGAGCGTTCGCATTTTGACCATCATCGGGAGTCTCCGTATCTTGACCATCATCAGATAAAGACTCGTCATCTTTCAAATCGCTTAGAAAAGAATCCGCCGCCCTAAGATCCCCAAGTAGAGTTTCCGTCACTTCCTGAATGCTGTCGTCAGGGGCGTTGAGATCGTCAGAGATTGTGATGACGTTATACGAGACACTTTCTTCCTCAGAGTCCGTTACATTGTCTTCTAGTGCGTCGAACACAATTGGAAATTTCATCAAGGCACGGAGTGGTGCCAGCTTCCCTGGCCAATAGGTAAAACTGGAATACAAATATATACATGATCTGATGTTTCTGATTTACATGAACTGCATCGGTAACCACAAAATATTTTAAAAAATGTATTAGACATAATGCTTCGGTAGCCACAAAATATAAAAAACAAGCAATTAAGCCTGTTCCATTCTGGACACAGGACGTGTTAGCGCATTTTCATGTTATGTATCAGTACGTTTGTTAGCTTTCAGTAAATATTTGTAAATTTTGGAAATGTTTATAAATTCAATTGTGTAATGCATATGTTATAGGCAAAGTGTAAAATCCGGCATTCTATAGAATGCCTAGGCAATGTATAGAATGCCTAAATTTTTCAGGCAAAGTATGAAATGAATTGCTATTTCATACATTGCCTAGGCATTCTATAGAATGCCGAGTACCCGTTCGGCAAAGTATGTAACTGGCCTTGTTAGGAACTAGAGTAGATTTAGAGACAGACAATCCCCTTCGACGTTGTAAGATAAGAAGATATATCAGAAGTAGGAGTAATGCAAATAATGGTTGACAAGGTGACAGACGACTTAGGACAAGGTGGTCAGAAAACAATAGAGTAGTAAACAGCAAAGGAGTGACGTTTCTTGAAGTAGACCAGGAGGCGACGACGGACAGTTTAGGTACCATGACGACCAGGGGGCGCTCCTTTGGTGAGAACTATTATGAAGGAGACTGTGACGTAATTAGGGAAATTAAGGTGGCGATTACCGATATTGACAAAGGGCGGGGAGACTCACGAAATCTGTTGGCAGTTGTTATGAGCGTGACAGAAGATGGCTTTTACCGCCTTGGAACTGCACATGGAATCTTGAAGCAGCTATATGCCAGATCAGAATTCACCGTATGTCCAAAAGATTTAATAAAAGCGGAAGACGTTCCTGACCTTGAAATAGCTCTCCGATCTGCTGCTACTTCTCAGTCTACAGGAAGCGGCCAAGGATTCGTCAGATGTAAATGCAAGACGAAATGCCAAACTATGAGGTGTCTTTGTGTGAAAAAGAAAATTAAATGCAATTCAAAATGCCATTCTAGTCTTCCCTGCTGCAACAAGTAGCTCATTCCAGTTGTGTTCTGCTTGTTTTCACCAGAAACAACATCTTTTCATTATTTATCAATTCTTCACTAATTCGTGAAATATGAACATGACAGATCAAAATACCAAAATATGAAGTGTTTTATCAGAAAGAAGAAAATTAAGTACAGTACAATTCTAAGTGTGAATCCAGTCTTACCTGCTGAAGCAAATACTTCAATCTGCTGTCGTTGTTTTTTTACGGTATGAACATCATATGCTTTATTTTGCATTCCTTCCATATTAAAATACGTTTTTATCAATAAAGGCTTTTGTTGTTCTTTTCTGATATTTTGCCTAAACGACACTAGTCATTTTATACAATGCCTAGGCATTGTATAGAATGCCTAGGAAAAGTATGCACAATTTAAAAATTTTATACTTTGCCTAAAATCACCAGGCATTCTATACAATGCCTAGGCATTCTATAGAATGCCGGCATTTCACACTTTGCCTATAACACATATATCTGTAAAAAAAAAATTATAAAGTCGTTTCTTTATATTTGAAAAAAAAATTTATTTCTCTTAAATCTAACTACAAGTGGTTTGTGGTTACTGAAATAGGACTCATAATTGAAAACATTCGAAATTGTAGTCATTTAATCGTCCGAAAACTCCGTCAATTGTTGCATAGCTCTGATACTTTCAATTAAACTCAGAACACAAGCTTACTATTTCATTTGATGAGTTTCTTAATAAATCTTGGTGAAACTACGTGCTGCAGTATTTCGCACCAAATGAATGGGTTATTGAACGTACAAGGTGTAGAATGGGGCTATATATATATATATATAATATATAAGCCCCTTAGGAGCCCTGAAGCCCGGCCCTCAGAGGTTCTATCGCAAAATGAACTTTTGATGTACACTTGGCAGGCCAAGACCTACAAAATGATATATACATCATGGGTCTAGGACTTATGGTTGCTGAGATATATGGCGCTCCTTTGTTAATATAGCTTATATAGTAAAAAACGGTACTTTCTAAGCCCCCTTTTACGGCCCTCAGAGGTCAGATCGCGAAATGAACTTTTGCTGCACACATGGCAGGCCAAGACCTACAAAATGGTATATACATCATGGGTCTAGGACTTATGGTTGTTGAGATCTAGGGTGATGACAGACAGACAGACAGACAGACAGACAAAACGGGGACAATAGAGCATTTTTTTTCGAAAATGCTCTAAAAAAACAAATAAACAAACAATTATTTAAATGGAATTATTTCACATTTTGGCCTTTGGGTTTCATGTTTGAAAACCGCAGAAGCTATTCAAAACTGTAGATTGTTAAAATACATTAATCGAATTGAGATGCCATTTTGAATTTTTGATTTCTTCTTTTGACTTAACGCAGACTTGAGGCCGCTATTATTATATTTGATTTGTTTTGATAAATGTATATAATAATTTTTTTTATAAAGTTTGAAATGTTATATTAATAAGTCATGACTAATCTGTTGTAAACTTCTAACAGAACTTTAATTTATGTGAAAAAAGATACACTGTCATAATGTGGAGAATGTTTCCACTCAGATACTAAAGTTGCAAAAATATTGTTTGTAGATGACAGACGCTGTACTTTTGGGATAGATTAGTTGAATCAGGACACATTCCTTGAACTGGACTGTAAAATGGACGTCTGCGACGTGTAATTGTATCCCTTGTAGGTGTGGGAAGCTTGAAACAAGCCAGTGATTCAAGAAAGACATTCTACAAATAGTTAGTTTTAAGAAACAGTTAGTACGTAGAGCACAAATAGGCCTACTCGAGTTAGGTTGAGACAGTCGTAGAGGGTGGACGTAGGAGAATGAAGATAGAAGAAGTCCATTATAGTAGACGTAGAGTGTAATATTAAAGTGACTTGAGATTGTCAGGACACAAGATTTTAAATAGAGAAGTCACCAGTAGTTTGTAATAAGATTGAACTTATTGAAATCACATGAATTTGTAACTATCATTGGTCTATCATTGCAATAGGATTATATTTAATGTTGTTTGATTTTGTTGTGTAGTAAACATTGTCATCATCACGGAAACCCATGTGCTTTTGTTATATCTGTAATTGTACTGTGTGTGAAGACGTCTATACGTAACTGTACTTTGTGTGAAGACGTCTATACGTAACTGCGCCGTGTGTGAAAAGACGTCTATACGTAACTGTACTGTGTGTGAAGACGTCTATACGTAACTGTACCGTGTGTGAAAAGACGTCTATATGTCACTGTACTGTGTGTGAAGACGTCTATACGTAACTGTACTGTGTGTGAAGACGTCTATACGTAACTGCACTGTGTGTGAAGACGTCTATACGTAACTGTACTGTGTATGAAGACGTATATACGTAACTGTACTGTGTGTGAAGACGTCTATACGTAACTGTACCGTGTGTGAAGACGTCTATACGTCACTGTACTGTGTGTGAAGACGTCTATACGTAACTGTACTGTGTGTGAAGACGTCTATACGTAACTGTACTGTGTGTGAAGACGTCTATACGTAACTGTACTGTGTGTGAAGACGTCTATACGTAACTGTACTGTGTGTGAAGACGTCTATACGTAACTGTACTGTGTGTGAAGACGACTGTATTTAAATATACAATAATAGAACAAAAGGAAACTTTATAACAAATAAATGAAAGAATCAGAAGCACTCAAGGGACACAATATACAGAAAGAAAAAACACGCTAACACATACGAAATACCAACGAGTAGTATCAAAATAGTCATGTGACATTCTCTTCAAAGGTGACAGATACTCAGTTTGACCAAAAAATTTGTGATTTTACTGAACCGTCCTGAGTTTCGGTTGTGTTTTTGTTAGTTTTTTTTTTTTTTAATATTGTACTAGCAAACATGTTTAGTTATAATAACACATTGTGATTATGGGTAATCCTATTCCGCTATTCCTGTTTGAAGTTCAAATTATCAATAAAAAAAAACTAATTGATAAAATTATGGATGATGTACCTAACAAGCCCACGGTTGGTTTCATCAAGTCCTAACCAATTCAAATGACGACACTGTCCAACACCCACTAAAAATATTTTGCAGGCCACTGAATGGCACGTCGAGCACTAACAAATAACTCATACCAACTTATTTACCTTTTCAACGTCCATATTGACAAAAGGAAACACAAAACACCGAGAAATAAAATAAACCAAAACAACGATCTGTACCGACAGAAAGACATTGAAAGTACACGATCTCACTGTCCGATGTAAATATTATCTATGTGTTCAGAAGGTATGTCAGTCTGAAGACACGAGCCGCCATCTCTCAGCCCTATACCTTCATTTAAAATTGCTCGGGGCTGAGTAGGTGAAGCGGGGAGGGGGTATTGTACAACGGGACACTGGTGTAGTGGGGAAGTGGTGATGTACAACGGGACACTGGTGTAGTGGGGAAGTGGTGATGTACAACGGGACACTGGTGTAGTGGGGAAGTGGTGATGTACAACGGGACACTGGTGTAGTGGGGAAGTGGTGATGTACAACGGGACACTGGTGTAGTGGGGAAGTGGTGATGTACAACGTGACACTGGTGTGGTGGGGAAGTGGTTATGTACAACGTGACACTGGTGTAGTGGGGAGGGGTATTGTACAACGTGACACTGGTGTAGTGGGGAAGTGGTGATGTACAAGGGGACACTGGTATAGTGGGGAAGTGGTGATGTACAACGTGACACTGGTGTAGTGGGGAAGTGGTGATGTACAACGTGACACTGGTGTAGTGGGGAAGTGGTGATGTACAACGTGACACTGGTGTAGTGGGGAGGGGTATTGTACAACGTGACACTGGTGTAGTGGTGAAGTGGTGATGTACAACGTGACACTGGTGTAGTGGGGAAGTAGTGATGTACAACGTGACACTGGTGTAGTGGGGAAGTGGTGATGTACAACGTGACACTGGTGTAGTGGGGAAATGGTGATGTACAACGTGACACTGGTGTAGTGGGGAAGTGGTGATGTACAACGTGACACTGGTGTCAGTGGCGTAGCTAAGGGGGGGCGGGGGGGGCGGACCGCCCCGGGTGACAGCCTATGAAGGGTGACACTATGTCACCTCCAACAAATAAAAAAAGTGGCATTTATAGCAATTTAAGTTACATGACCATATTTATATTGAATATATTTATATACTAATAAGAACAATGTTTTTGCATCTTCTCATAGAGTCAAATGATAATTAGACCTATAAGCGGAAAATGTTGCCGTTCTGAATTCGGGGTTACACTTGTATAAATACGTTTGCCATTCATTGGCTGAACCAAGGGGAAAAAACCACACATGAATATGTGTTATACTGATGTCAATGGTGAGACCGGTAACTTGGCGGTAACTATTTTTAACTGCCAACTTTCTCAGCAAAGAATTATTTACTTACATATTTTAAATATCCAGAATTTTATAACAATTAAGAACATAATTTTATTATATTTCTGACTGAACAAAAAATAAAATTATTGATCTATTGTCTAAATAGCATTTTAGATTGATCAAAATAATTTAGAATTGTCAATAAAATATGACAGTTTGGCAGCACTACAGTAGACAAGCACGTCAGATTGTTTGTTTAGTCTCGTCACCTGTCATCCAACATCCCCCTTCCTGCCCCCCCTGTACCTTTCCTTTTCCCGCGAGTCGTCGTGTTATTTTAGCGATAACACAATGGGAGTTAACTCTTTTTAATTGCTGGTGCCTCTGCAACTTTATTTTTAGCTATTGTCCCCATTTTGTCTGTCTGTCATCACCCTATATCTCAGCAACCATAAGTCCTAGACCCATGATGTATATACTTTTTTTTTGTAGTCTTGTTTTAATTGTTAGACCGCTCAGCATAGCGATAAAACGTTTTACTTTATTATTGTACATTTATGTGTTCTTTTAATACATTGGGTGTATTCGAATGTTGTAAAAAAAACATATGTAAGTACGTTTAATTAAAATATTCTAGATGTAGTGATATTGATTTTTTTTTTCTCTTTTGTTTTAAATCTTCATGTTTAATTACCCAAATCTGTTTTTTCTCACGCTTTTTCATTTAATTTCTGAAATAAAAGTAAGAAAAAATCACTATAGTAATTTAGTTTAATTAACTCTTGTAGCTTTTACGGGGTGATTTTTTGAATGATACAATTAGTGAACATCTGCTAGGAATCTTGATTAACAGGTGCCATGGTTTAGAAACGATGGAACTTGTGTAACAGAGGGGGTACATCATCTAAAATGTAACTGGGTTGGGAAAGGGGAAAAAATTTAAAAAAACGCGTTAATAACAAGTGAGCAACTGAGCATCTACTTTCTGGAGTACGATAATGCAGCAAGCATGGCTGAAATCCACGGTGGTGTGCAACAAAAAATCAAAGACATTAATCCGAAGGCCATTTTTGTACCTTGTTCCAATCATTCTTTGAACCTTTGTGGCAAACATTCGTTTGCTAACAATCCGTCGTGTGTAACATTATGTGGAAGTCTTGAGGCGCTGTACATGCTGATGTAGTGAAGCCAGTGATACAGAAGTTTAACAAGTTTGTGGAAGCCATTGAAGCTCTTTTGTGATTTCGAAGAAAGCGTCGAGACAAGAGGCGCTGCGCACAATCTGTTGCCAGCTTATATGCGACTTTTCTTTTATTTCGTTCTTGTTTTTCTGGGGTGACGTTTTACAAGAAGTTGACTCAGCACAGAAGTACATGCAAACACCAGATATTACTGTGGACATGGTTGCAACCAAACTCTCAAGGTCTTTTTGGAAGTGCAGCGTACGAAGGTTGTTGACAATGCCGTCCAGCAGGCATTTGTGAAATTGTAGAACTTGATATCCTTACAGAGAAGAGAATCATAAGAAAGACAAGATTACCAGGAAAGGAAGTAAGAGATGCTGGATTGTCATTGCAGCAGGAGACCAAAAGAGCCATGTTAGAGTGTCTGGACCGTTTTCATATGGAGTTAGATACGAGAGGAAAGGCAGTGAATGACATTTTGCTGACTTTTTCTTCCGTTCAGCCAGACCATATTATTTGTGCCAACGACGAAGAAATACAGTCTTCTGTTACCAAGCTCACAGCCATGTAGGCTGAGAGGTCTGAAAAAGACCTTTGTCTAGAAATTCCACGTTTAAGGCGACACCTACAAGCAACCGAAATAAACTTGGAGGAAGCCAAGCACTGGACTGTACTGCAATTCCTACGGTTTGTCATCAAGTGGGAATTTGTTGAATCATTGCCATATCTTACGCTGACTCTAAGATTCTTTCTGGCAATATGTGTTTATGTGACATAGTGTGAAAGAAGTTTCTCGAAAATGAAACTTATAAAAAATTACCTCCGGTCAACCATAAGCCAGTCGAGATTGTCGGATATGGCTGTTCTGTCCAAGACAAATAGATTTTGACGATGTCATTGACCTGTTTGCCACAATGAAAACAAGAAGACATTCCTGCTAGGACTATAATGTCGAAGGACATTCAGACATTGTTTTGGGCTGTGCATTCCGAGTTCTGCAGTTTGTATTTAGATGTTCTGAAAGTGAAATGTTGCGTTTTAAAAAATGTTTGGATTTGAACTATTTGTTTTGTGATATTGGATTTGGATTTTGTCTTGGATCATACATGTAAGCAGTAACGTACCGGTCAGTTGAGTAAAGTAGAGCCTAGAGGTAGAGTATATATGAAAATTTAGCCACACCTAACCATTCAGCAAAGTGTCGTGTGGGGGTCACTGGGGTGACATTTGAACGGACCGCCCCGGGTGACGTTTACTCTAGCTACGCCACTGACTGGTGTAGTGGGGAAGTGGTGATGTACAAGGGGACACTGGTGTAGTGGGGAAGTGGTGATGTACAACGTGACACTGGTGTAGTGAGGAAGTGGTGATGTACAACGTGACACTGGTGTAGTGGGGAGGGGTATTGTACAACGTGACACTGGTGTAGTGGGGAAGTGGTGATGTACAACGTGACACTGGTTTGATTATTGTTTTGATAAAAGAATGATCCCCGATAAAGTTGTGACACTCTGCGATGTATTGTTCTTTTTTTTTCTTTTTAGCTACTACTTAGTCCTCCAATGTTTGTTCCCTAAAGGTATTATGTCACTACAGATGTTTATGTCGGTAAACACAAAGTTTTCTAGCCACTTACACTGACAAAAATAGACAGCGAGTTCCTGAAATATTCATAATTTCTTTGACATATTATTTTTTCTTTTTTATATTTTAATAATGCATAAGCTACGGGTACGAAAAAAGTACTCCGTATTTTTTATTTTCCGGGTAACGAAAATAGATTTTGAAATTGAAAACATAACCTATTAAAAATTGTGTCTCAGTTTGAGTGGCTTGCTAACAGAATGGGTTACTCGTTTAGCCGTGACTCAATTTTGACCGACTATGTGCGAGTTTGATTCCTGTCAGAGAAATTTTTTTTTCAATGTTTTTTTTTTCAGAATAATAGATACTAATTTAGCGCATACTTTTTTTGTTTTATTCGTCCGACTTTATTAACTAAAAGGATACATTCTGAAAAAAAAGGGTTAGGGTTAGGGGGAGAGGGTTAGGGGGTTAGGGATGGGGGTTAGGGTTAGGGGGTTAGGGTTAGGAATAGCATCATATCGCTATCTGAAAAAAAAAGGTTTAGGGTTAGGGTTAGCATCATTTCGCTAAAAAAAATACGCACATTTTTTTTCGTACCCCGGAGAAAAAAATACGGGATACTTTTTTCTTATCCGTAGCCAGTCCTTTTTAATAAAATATGATAGATGAAATAATAATTGATATGAAAATAGTGGAAGTTAAGGACGAAATCTCGAGTAAAAGTCTAATTAGGATCGAAAATAATTGAAGTGTGGTCGAGGAGATGGCTATCCATACTGATCGAAGAATCGATGCGAATATGCTAGAAACCTTCATGAAAAATATATTAAAAATAAAACCTTCCGGGTTTTTATATGTCTGTTCCATTGGATATTTCTACTATTTCGACTGTCGACCTGAAGGTACCTGATGTCCCTGTAAGGATGAGATGAAATCTCTTAGATCCTATAATCTGTAAACCACTAATGATGTGGTTTTTATGGTGCCCTTCTTTCATCCCCACCACAGCCGGTGGTGTTATGGCCATGGAGGCACCACGTAAGATATAGCGGGGACTATAGCCAAGTAGTGAAAATTTTCCTTGGTCCTGATCTACGGAGATCGAACCAGGTACATTCAGGTCGACAGTCAAGTGCGATACCACACGACTATCCGTCCCCTATCCCCAGCAGAAAATCGAGTCCTGATTATAATAACTACTTGTATATTGGTTCTTTGGCAGTTAGAAGCTCTATTGTATCATTGTAAAACATAATTTATATAGAGCTGTGTTAACGGTTGAATGGCTCCTTTTAAAACCAAACATTACATTTACATCTTTGTCGAACAAAACAAAATATAATTTGATATGTAAAATTTTTGTTTTACGCTTAGAGGTAAACTAATTATTAGTGGTTTATTTTGTTATATTGTATGATTGTTATTCCTATTTATTATTCCTATTTGAATATGTTGACTTTTATTTTTTGAGTAAAACGGGAAAATAATCGTCAGGGGTTTATCAGCTGATGATCCGCAAAATTGTGGTTTTTTACAAAAAAAGATTTTTTTTTAATTTCTGTAGGAAAAATTGCTGACCTGATTGAGCAAAACCAATGTCATTTTCGGACTCAGAGCATCAAAATTAGTCTAATTCAACTGGAAAACCCAGGACGATTTTCAAAAAATATTTTTTTGTTGCCCAGTGTAATTAGACAACAAACATAGATTAATATATTTGTTTAAATAATTAGACAACAAACATAGATTAATATATTTGTTTAAATAATTAGACTATTATCAACATATAAGTTTTATATAAATGAATGCTATATATATTTAAACTTGTAATCATTTTATTGTGAACGATTATGCTAACTATATTCAATAAATACAGTACCATTATAAGGCATTTTCTATAAATATGACTTTGACCGGCAACACTCACGCCTCGTCCCTGGGGCTCATATTTTCTACGTCATGGGCCTGGAAAATTCTAAATCCGCATCTGACTACAGAAGATGGCCTCGCTAGGAACAGCTCACGTTTTGAGGACGGCTCTCTCCATAAAATGAAATTATAACCAACTACAGGGCCCTCTTAGGTTCAAGGCATGGGCCCCGTGGCTGTGAAAATCAATTGAAAAAAATTACTTCAACAATAATAAAAATAAATATGATCTTACGCTAAACAACAAATAATATTTGTGTTGTATTGTTTATGTGACTGAGTATTCCCTTAATAAATGTAAATCGAGCGTAGAAGGCATAGACAGAAGAGGATAGGATACCTAGGCCCCCACCCCCACCCTAAAAAAAAAACTGGCAATGTTTTTCGGAGAACGAATTTCAGGAAATGAAGGGACATCTTGTTGTTGTTGTTTTTTTCTGGAGAAAAATGCTTTGACAATGTGACAAAAGCTATATTAAATTTAGATCAACCCACAGATTATATATAGCCTAATCGACCAAATGCGTGAATTATATCCTACTTCAGGTAGTCTACTAAGTTGGCAGCTACTGCATGAAGTCTACTACGTTGGCAGCTACAAAGATTATTTTTCATTTTTTACCGTCTCTCATTTATTTTTTAATTCAGATTTTCAAAAGAATCTTTTGTATGATATTAAAACGATATTATGTGTGTCCCTTTCAATGGTATTAGAGGTTCGTTCTTACAACATAGACATATACTTTTGACCGCCTAGTGGTCTCATTTTAAATGACCATTCATATTTCGTTCTCTGGAGTGCCCATTGAAAATATAGCTTTGCAATTAAAAGTAAATAACAAATAACCACAGACGGGCTTAGCATACCCACAAGTGGTGTATTGGGAGGGGAACGCAGTTGAACGACGTTCCCTTACCTTTTTTCAGAACCGGAACGCCTGTCAGTACTTTTTCATGTCCCGACAACTCACACTATTTTTTTTTGCTTCAACTATGCGTTCCCTTAGGCTACTTCTTATTTTACCAATACATCACTGATACCCACCGCAAAGGAAATAAAAATATTTGCCACCCCCACCCTCATTTTAAGAAGCAAATTGAATGATTTTTACATTAGAGAGGATAAATCGAACATATGGATTAAAAAGTAATATTTGGTAAGCTGACATTAAGTGTGTGAATAGCTTATGAAACTCTCGGGCATAATTACCATAGCCTATATATCTAAAAGACATTAAATATTAACATCTATATTTCGAGATTAGATAATGGCTGATTCTTTCACAATTTCATATCGTCAGCCCATCGGCAATTTGTATTTTGAGACTGATTATTATTTACTTTACGTTGGTTTCTTATTAGTTCTGATGAGAAATGGCATAGCATGGGTGAATTTCTCATTCTGGTAGCTCTACACTGCAGCAGTGTCAGAATCGCCGAAAAAAAAAATGGCAGTGTGGCCAGTTTCCTTGGCTAAAAGATTTTAGACTTAGAGCTTGGAGGAGGAAAAGGTTTTGCCCAGATATTTGGGGTCTAATATTTATTTTTTCATTTAGAAAATAAAAAATGTGAGTTGTATTAGAAGGAATGAATTTTTATTTTTGACTGTCCAACAAGATACAGCAGTTTAGAGGCCTGGATATAATAATTTGTAGCCATGTATGTGTTGTAGGTCTGAAACATCCAGAATATCATCACCTGGTATACAGTTAGTATATATATATATATATATATATATATAGAGAGAGAGAGAGAGAGAGAGAGAGAGAGAGAGAGAGAGAGAGAGAGAAAGAAAGCGAGGATAGAGAGAGAGAGAGAGAGAGAGAGAAACAGAGGAGAGAGAGAGAGAGCGATTCGTTCAAAACGTCCTTCTGTCAGGCCTACATTTTAGATTACTGGTTTCAACTCCTTTGTAAAGGTATGATTGTTTTGTAAATATTGGGATCAGTTTTTAATAAACTGGAGATCCGGGTTTTTATATTTCCAAGATAGAAAAGAGGCAGTTAAGAATTCACTCTTGTATGGGACGGGCGTGTCCAAGTATTTGCTTGAGAATTATATTGTGATTTATATTGTGAGTTATTTTGAGAGTGAGAGTTCACCTCCATAGTAGAAATATTCTAGACAGTCTTGTGATAATATATAAGTATTTGAGTGTAATCCCAACGGACTTTTGGAAGCATAATTAAATTCTTATTTTAAGTGGTGATCCAACACATTGACAATGTGTGCAGTGAACTTTATTTATTATACTCTTTATCTTATTGTGTCATTAACGTAATAAACTTATATCAGCAAATAACTGTCTTCCTGCATTATTCAATATTTGAATGAAAGAAGAGCCACAGCTACCACACGCCTCCAAGCTACAATAAGATATTTACACCGCGCAGCGTTATCCATCAAGGACTATCAATCATTGTTTTAAATATTCAAATCTCACAATGGTGGAAGCTTTACATCGAGGACAACCATTATTAAAAACATCAATACCCTCACATCCTTCATTAAAATGCATCGTCTATAATTTCATCTTTGCAAAGTATTAGATTATATCTCTGTATCCGAGCGGGTTGACTTCTTTCGTTTCTACTGATATCATTGTCAATCCATTCAAACCATCTTGCTTTACTGTTGAATAAATAAACAGCTTATATTTAAAAACCAAAAGAAGGCGATTTTAAGTTGTTTTTTTTTAATAAACAAGCCAGTAACGGTTCACTGTCTCATGAAGTCTCATCATTTGTTAGTTAGCGAAAAAATAGCAGAAAATGTCACCTTTCTGAATAATCTCCCTCTGATAGATATATCGCATAGTCTTCAATCTCAAAAAAGAACAGTCGTTCAAAACAGTGGCGTTGCTGAAAGGTGGGGTGGCAGGGGATTGCTGGCCGCACCGGGTGACACCAACAAAGGGGTGAAAGTGAAACCAAAATAAACAATTCTAAAATGTATCGCAGAAAGAACTTCGTCTAGTCGGGTTTTATAAGCAATCATTGTTAAAAACATGAGCAGTAGCACAGGGTGCGACCATGCAGAGCGTCTGGATCTTAGGTGAATGAGTAGAAATTCAATGTAGCTCTTAAGTAAATGAGTTCAATTCAAAGCTGCTCTTAGGTAAATGAGTACAGTTCAAAGCTGCTCATACTCATAGGTAAATGAGTTCAATTCAGCCATGACCATGCCATTTCTGCTGACATATAACATCTGGATTTTAAAAGGGCCCACTATCTCAAATAGCTTAGGGCCTTATCAAGTCTAAATCCGGCCCTGACAATCAGACACAATTGCTTATCAGAGGAGCTTAGTGGATGTTTGGTAAACGGGGACGCCGCATATGTTGTCGGATCTATATCCAAACTAAACTAAGCAATTGATCACGCGTTTCTCGGTTAGATTGTATTATGAATATTAATATCCTATTTCCAGTTACGAAGTGGCTACGGCACCATCAAGCACCATTATATTAGGGTTAGGAATATGGCTGTTGCCCGTATTTTTTTTTTCGGGTACCAGCAATTATATTAGGGATAGGGTTGGGTGTGGAGCAATATCTATGGCTGGTACCCGGAAAAAAATACGGAGTCCCGCTTGATGGTACCGTAGCCACTGCGTTCCAGTTATTCCCACATAGCTTTACCCTTTCAATGGAATGCGATCTTTCAGTTATATTTCTAGCCTCAAGCCAACAGAAAGCTCGTTGTTTTTTTTTTGTTGGGGTGGGGGTGGGGTTAATTATCATCAAAATAAAAAACACCTTTGATGTCCTGTTGATATACTGTAAGTGACGGGGCATTGATCACTGTCACTGTCTTGTAAAAAAAAAAGAAGTTCCCTTAGCCCTAAGGGAATAAATTGTATAATTCATTTGTTTCTGTAACATCGGCCTATAAAGAAATAGTTGAGTTAGCTCAACGCCCAGCCGCCTTTACTTCCCTAACTTAAATCATGAACCCATTGTAAGCTGGGTGGACTTGTATGCATTCATTCTACTTTCATGATGATCAGGACACATTCCTTTAGTCAGCGAGAATAGAACCCAGAACTCTCAGGTCGAGAGTCTACACTACTCTACACCACTCGGCCATTCGCCGAGAGATATAAATAGATAGTAGGCCTATCATGCTAGCATTAAAATAAATTACTTTAAAAAAATACCAAATCTAGCAATAACGTGGAATTGGATAAAAAGATTATCCAAGATATCATTTGTTTTATCCGAGAATTTAATTAACTCATGTATAGACTATGTTTATCTATATCTTTAGGGCATGAGTGTGTGTGAAAGTTTTTAGTCGTTAAACAATTTACTGAAAGGTGTGTCTGTATATTAAGCGTTAAAGCTACTGGCTTACAAATTGTAATATTTATTGTATCTATCCATCAACAATAACGTTTTTTTCTAAACTAATTCAACTGGGGTGTGGTGTCTAGATAGATGTGGAGAAATTACGAAGTGAAATCTCTAGTAGAAATGTGATTACGTTTTTTACAAGAATTAAATTTGATATACATGCCTAAACTACATGCATTAAATCAATATATACATACATACATATATATATATATATATATATATATATATATATATATATATATATATATTTCTTCATATATTTATATATATATATATATGTATGTGTGTGGGGGTGGTGCTTGCGTGCATATGTGTGAGTGCGTTTGTGTGTATATATTCATGCACATACACCCATATTTATGTAAACACCCATGCATAAAACTTATAAATAAACCCAGACACGTGTATACACCCAGATATATAGACCTATAAGTGTAATTGTGTGTGTTTATATTTAATATAGTGGCGCAACTAGCGTTGGTGGTGCCCGGGGCAGACTCGGAACATTCCGCCCCATACCCATGACAAACTGTTCAAAAGTGGTGAAAATGCCGCTCTTGAAATAAAGTTAGTCCCATCCGGACGGACGCCTCCCCGACCCCTTCCTTTTTACGCCTCTGGTATATATGTTACGGCCAATGTAGGTCTTTAACACATTTAGACGGAGCTGTATTTTTCGTGTGGGTTAGAGAGTTAAAATATTTTCTTTCTCTGTCATCATTTTTAGCAACAAAAAAATTTGACCTTTTGTGACAGAGCTGCAAATTAGTTTATTATAAAGTATAGACTGTATACTATTACAACTATCTGTTTATCACTTAGTACAAATATTGTAATCTCCTTGAAATAATAATAATAGCCACAACTTGAAATCTCACTCTACACTGACCACATAACCAGACGAACTATTTAAATTGTGTCAGAAGACTGATCACAGTGGTGTAATCTGTTGGCAATGAATGTAACACTTTTATGATCACCTTTTCTATAATCTTTAATTTTACTCTCCTACACAATAATATTGATAAATATTGCAGATTGATTTTCCGAAATTATGCAAGCCTTGTTTGCAATAAATTGTGTTTCAGCCCAAAAAAGATGTCGTTATCACAAACTGGATCCAACATTGTTCAAATCGACACTTTCAATAATTAATATAACTTTGAAATAGTACCTTTCCCACAACACTGATCACACATCCATCCCAACAAGTTATATTAATAATATAAAAGAAAGATGATTATCGTTGGAAATATTTTTACTCCGTTTCTCAGAAAAGAAAAAAACTTAATCTGAGTTTGCTTATGATGTTTTATTTTATTATGATTTTTTATTTTATTATGTTTTATTATGATCTTTTTGTATGATAAGGAATGACCTGAGACAAAAAATCAGTTGTTTTAATTATCTCAAATAATATCAAAGTAACAACAAATCTGAGCTAAATCTGGTTAAATTAAATAAAAGCGGTCGGCCATGCCCAGTGGTCAATCTATTTATAATAAATGTATCTTTCTTAGTTGTTTTCCCACACTAGAGCTCACTATTAAAACTTTCTCTTTCACACGATACTATTCACATCGTCACTTCGACATCAGCCTGTATGTAGCCTATACATATAGAGATCAATGGCAGCACCAGCCAGTGCTAGCAAACAGTGGCGAATGTTTGCTAGCCGGCCAATATATAGGCCTACATCAAAATACCTGTATGTGAGAAATGATTTGCCTAATTTGTGTGATGATGGTGACAATTGCTCAAACAATAAAAATTATTTTCATTACAATTATATTAGTATCTTTTATGGTATCTATATTTATAATTGAATTGGCTGCACAAATTTATTATAATAAAAAATATTAACAATAAAACAAGCTTCATTGTTGGACAGTGTCTGAATTTCGAACATACTAGACAACATACTTTCTTATTTAGACACGCAAATGTTACCCATTTACTATGTATGTTCTGCCTATAGTATACTAGCATGATAGATGGATCATGGCATATGTTCATTATTGGCCAACACAATTGTTCCCCTGATAATATGATAAAGTATGATGAGCCTCCTACACGTCAAAAGTTAATTTCTGATGTCCCAAAAAGCATATTTTCCCATTCTGGTCAAGGCACAGCTGTGAGGTCCTAGTCTAGTCCAGGCACAGCTGTGAGGTCCTAGTCTAGTCCAGGCACAGCTGTGAGGTCCTAGTCTAGGCCAGGCACAGCTGTGAGGTCCTAGTCTAGTTCAGGCACAGCTGTGAGGTCCAAGTCTAGTCCGGGTACAGCTGTGAGGTCCTGGGGATCCTCAAGAGTTTTCTTTCAAATTTAATTGTATAAAAAATTGTCTTAATCTGTTAATCCAACAATGCATTAAACACAAAAGCAAGAAAAATATTTCATGGTTTCAACTCAATGGTTTCACTTCGTGTATGGGTCTTTCAGAACTCAGAAATCGTAACATTTAGTTGGTTGGTAACATTAATATATATTCTTTCACTGACGCTGAGTTTCATTTTCACAAGATTCAATATTAGTTGACATTAATGAGATAGATAGTCACTTGTATTTTGGTCACAGTCTTAGAATTGTCAGAACAATTATGCTCTGCACTTTATGTACTGTGCATACAAAGAATACAATATTCAACAAATTATAGGTTGCAATATAATAATGACAGACACAACATTGTGAAAGAATAAATAAATTAACAAATGAAAATGTTGATTAAACATTTTATTCATGTCACTATACCTCACAGACAAAAAAAAAACAGTCACAAAAAATGTATTTAGTGATACAAGTTTATAAATGAAACTTTCGCCTGCTGGTGTCCATTTCATGGCGCTGAAAATTTAAAAAAAATTATATTAGCCAAATGAATACCACTTAAATAAAGCAAATATTTTAGAAATAATAAGTTGAGCAGCTTTAAGATTTCAGTAATACATTTATTATTAATGATGTTTTTAACAAATATGAGTAATAATATATAAATAGCCAACCTTATGAATCCACAAGTACATTCCAGATTTTGAGTCAAATGTCCCTTTTTGAAGGGATCTTAGTTTCAAGATAAATCTTGGACCTAATTCTTGTAAATTTACTTTCTCAGTATTTCTGAACTGGTATCTAAAATAATGATAAAATGTTTTTTAAATCTTTGAAAACATAGCAAATCAAAATAAGATAGAAATAAGTGAAATAAATAAAATAAAATTCAGAACTATAAGTAGGTACTCACTAAACCAATTGTTTAGAATGATATTAGAATGTTATTTTCTGTTTCACTGTATAGAACTGTTTTAAGAATTTCCATGCCTCAATTATCAGTATATTTCTTTTTTAATAAAGTTATGGGGACTTTTTAGGCTCTCTTTAAAGTCCCCACTATAATCCATAATATCCTTAAGTGTATGACTGCTACATGGTATTTAACATCTTAATAGTTCAGAGTATATAATATCAATTAGATGAATGTACATAAAAATGACCTCTTGTTCAATTGTTTGACATTTTCTGAAGTTATTTTTAGCCTACAAAAAATTAGGTACTTAAAATGGGGTGCAAATTAAATTTTCATGAAAAAACAAAAACTTTATGACGCATTGTTAGAATTAAGCACAACATGCTTAATACCTTGCATACATTTCACCATCAATGGTAGCAATGTGAAAATAAACTCATTGAATGCAGCAATGAATCTCCTTGAAAAACCATAGCATTCATTTTATTTACAAAGCAATTTAAATTTTCTAGATATTCTAAGAAAACTATATTTTTTAAATTTCTTATACAATTAACTTTCTATTATTAATAAAATACATTTATTTCGACCCATTTCACCACATATACAATTTCATCCATTTATATAGAAAATTGAACAGGCTTCAATTACTTGGGTAGACGAAAAGTTGCACACTATGAATAAACATGAAAAAATCAGTTTTTCTATGGATATTTAGAAAATTAATAATTTAAATTCATTTGCTAATAAAATGATTCATTTCTGCATTCAATGAGCATTTTTTTTTATCGATCTCATGAATGACAAAATACTGGCAATGTTTTAAACATATAAGGGGTTAATTTTCTTTTAAAACTATGAATTTACTTATGTGTTTCAATCAATAACACAAAAGCTTTATCTATCAAATATGTGTCAGTGATGGCGAGTGGTGTAATATTTTCTCATTACCCATAAAACTTGTAAAATTTCACAACACTTCCATTTATTCAATGAAAATCACTTCATTGAAATAAACATTAATTATCCATTTTAGTGAATATACATGACTCCTCCAGACTAATTAATTATGCAATATCTAACCCTACACACTGCAGACATTAAGCATCAGTCCTGACCTACTTTCACTGTCCTGGTGAAAGTTCACCACTTTTGAATGGGTAGCTGGATACATGTCGGGGGAGTAATGGCTGCTAGCAATAAAAATATTACATTATTGTAAAGCAAAACAAACAAGCTTCTAAACGGTATCCTGAATTGTAAAATTACTTAATGAGAGAAAAGAGATCTACTGAGTATAATGAATGAATACAAATACAGTATCCCTGAACCCAATTAGATCTTCTAGCACTTCAAACACATACAATTTTCATCCAAAAGCACAAATTGAAGAAAATGCAGGGTAATATACAAATGCTGAAGTTATGAGGTATAGCTAGGGTAGAAACAACCATCATAAACGATGACAGACTTGGCTATCTGTAACAATAAAATTGAAAGCCAGTCACTATGGCAGAGGGCAGTACTTCTCAACCGTTGATTCACAAAAAAAAAAAAAAAATTAAAGACAACAAAATACAGAAAAAAAAGGTACTAACATTCACACCTGTGTGTTTGTTTTTTTCTTAAATAATTTTTTTTTTAAAAATGGTCCAGTTTTTAAATAGCATTCTTTATTTAAAAATATTCAACTAGATTATTGCAAGTTTTCCATGCAAAACAAGGGTCAAGTTTAGAGGGCTGTTCAAAATTGAGTAGTTTGCATAAAAAAAATGTATAGTGCTCCACCACATGTTTTGAGTTGATTTTTTTAAGTCAAGCCAGTGATCTGTGCTCTACTGAAGCTGTCTCATAGTCTATGATTTTTACTGCCAATTATTGATAGTTAAGGAGGTGTTAGTATGTTAAGAACTTCCTGTGACAGGCTGAACAATGTTACAGAAATCGTACCTTGTGTGATGAAAAAAAAAGTAAACCAATTAAATAAATACCTGTGGTGCCTAAAGAAAATAAAATCTCTCTGGTTGTGGAAAGTGACAACCCTCCTGCCACGATAGTTGGGTCTGTGGGGGAACAGGCAGGTAAGCATTCTACCAACTGTAACACCTAAACGAGTGTTAAAGTTATGAACATTAATTTCTGGATCATGATCAGTCATTGCTCCAAGTCTCTGAAAAAAAAAAAAGTATTGATTTTTTTTTTCTTTTTGCTGAATATCAGTTCTACTTATTTAATCAAATTAGTTAACTAGGTTAAAATATGCACAGAAAAGAATATCCAGCTCTACTTTCAATCTGACATATTTATCCCCATTAATAGATCTTTATTTCTATTCATGCAAAGCCAATTAACTTCTGTTTATTACCTTCAATTCTTTGCATAACTTCACATTCATCATTTTGAACTCTGCAGTAGGACCGTCTGGCAGATGACTTATAACCATACCATTTGACCTGAGTTAAGGAATCAACTTTAATCATCCTTATTAAGATAATAGACCAAAAATAATTTGACCAATCTTAGTGAAATCTCTAAAAATAGAATGTAAAAAAAATGTAGAATTTTAAAAAAGGATATTTGGTTCTCCTGCGTCTTCATTTATAATAATAAGATCTGTGAAATCTCGAGAAATGGCTTGAGGAATAATTTTTTTCAAATCCAATCCTCTTCTGTATTTCACCACTGAATTAGGAATCACTTTTTTAAGTTCTTTTATAAAGCGATTTGTCTTCTGAAAAACAAAATATTTTTTGTATTAATTACACAATCACCATGACCTAAGCAAGAATATTTAATTTTTTTTAATTAATTACAATTTAAACATGTACCACTAAACTGAGATTTAAACTGTTAAACTATGATGAAATCTTTTTATTATTATTTAAGTTGACTGTGATGCCGAAGCTTTAAGTTTAAAAATACAGGAACAATCTGTAATTAGGTATATCAATAAATGCCTTATAAAAAATACATGCACAGCAATTATTTCTTTCAATATCAGAGACTTTTAAAACTGGTTGGATTTACATTTTTTTTTCAAAATTTTTATAAATTATCCTCTCCAATCGACATGTTTGAACTACCTTTTTTTTTTTTGAGATAAATTAACAAACAATATGTACTTTATAAGGTCGAGAGACTGAATAAAACTAAAATTGCCAAAATCATTTTTCCATTAAAAAAATAAACCGATTAACATTTATATGTATTGCTTTTGCACTATATATTGACAGTAAGCTAAAACTGTCAAGTAAATTAAGATATTTGGTGCATTTTATACACATTGTACTAAACGTAAGTGGAGCATATCTTGATCTGAAATGGGTGTTTAACACTATTTTATGCAGCAGATAATGAAAACTAAAAAAAAAACTCTTCCTTAAACATTTTGTAAGAGCCTAGTAAAAATTATTATTAAAGATTAATGTAAGAAACTAGTTTACAATAAAGTTGAACTATGAACTTTACATGCTTTGGTCTATCTGAAGTTGTGATTAAAATTTTTGGAGTTGTTTCTTGTCTGAAGTAAGGAGCCATTTCATCTTGTTCTAGGTCTATAACTGTCTAAAAAGATTTAAAAAAAAAACAACAACTCTTAAGTAATAAAACTAAACAAAGTAACACTATAAAAAGCATGCATAATATGTTCAATGCAATATTCTAACAATTTGTAGTTACATATCTGATTATTATATTATATAAATTTAGTAATATTTGAAATAAAAAAAATATAAATATAGTTTAAAAATAAACCTGAGAAATAAATAACACACTTAAAAACATGTACAGATATTAAAAAGTAAATGAGTTTGTCTACTTTCTAATTATGTAGGAGAAATACTAAGAACCAAAACCATTACTTTAAATTCATGTGTATTAAATGTATGCATTAACCAGCACTAACCTCTTGATTAGTAGGATCCACCATTGTTTCATCAGGTACTCTCATATTCTCAAGGGTCTTGGGCTTTTTTTTAGGAGGAGCCTATATTGCCCAAATTTTAAAAAGAACTAATTTATCAATACTCTGTATAATTTCAATGATAATTATAATTTTAAAAAAATATATAAATATATATATATATTTAAAATTTTAATTTTGTCGGTTTACCTTTGAGCCCATTTGTTTTTCTTCCTTTTTTCTGGTTTTTTTTTCTTCCATCTTTACCTAAAGTATTAATATAACGAATTAGTTGAGAGAATTACTTGAATACAGTTACAAACAAATATCATCAAGTAATTTATAAAACAAAATGATGAAATGAATTAATAAAAATTGATATCAGACATATAAGGGTTTGGGTTCATTAATAGATGTTGTCAACATGAAGTGTTTTGATTCAGACTAGCCTAGCTCACTTTTGGATTAGGCTTGTATGGTTCAAAATGCTTCTTAAATAAATATATATAAATATATGAAGTATTTGGGTGTTGTGCTAGCCACGTAACTCTTTAATAGGATGTGCTAAGGGCTAAGAGTATTTTACTTTACTTTATGAAGCATTTAGAGCCATAGTAGAAAGTCTGGATTAAAACGTTTCAAATATCAATGGGTTTTTTTTAAGCATAGAATAACCCTTTATATACCCTGAGCAGCATTTTCCCTGTTCAAGCTATTTCTCTTGATGACTTTATAAGTATCTAATCAAACATTTATTATTTTAAAGCAAATTGATGGTTTTTATCATATGCCATAAAAGTTGTTTTTTTTAAACCCTAGATTCTATTTATAGAAGTCTTAGAAAATGAGCTCTGTGATAATTATTTTTAAACTATCACAAAAATATCAAATGTAAGAAAGATGAATGGTCTATGAAGAGAAGGAAAAGTTGATGTTTAACTATATTAGTGTTTTAATTTTTCAATAAATATATTATGGCACATAAAAGTTTTTTTTTATAAGAAATAAAAAGTCAAAGTCATTATTAGAACAAAAGAAAAATATTTAATAAAAATTTAACAGACAAACACACATATAAAATAATTCTACACCCAGTGCTAAAAAAAAAAGTAATTCAATGGACATGTGAATTTTTTTTTAACTCACCATCGAAATTTTTTTTGGCCTAGGCCAGTGGTCGGCAAAGTGCGGCTCCGGAGCCGCATGTGGCTCTTTTGCTCCTTAAGTGCGGCTCTGGCATTTAGGTTTATTTAGTGTACTATTTATTTAGTGTAATAAAAGTTTACAAAACAAGCAGATTTGGCTCCCACTATTTTAATTTAATTGTTGTAATGTTCTATTTGGCTCTTTGGCTGATAAGTTTGCCGACCACTGGCCTAGGCCCAGGAAAAAATAGAAGAACAAAGCAAAGATTTATATGAATTGTTTCTTGTGTCTTGGTATTTCTCTGCTGCCAGCTCAATCTATAATTCCTGTTAATAACTGAGAGTCACTTTTATTTTTAATGATCTTTTGTTCTACCACAAGCCCCATTTAGTGGAGGTAGAAGATGCAGATATAAAGGTCTGCATATGGTTAATTCTGTATTGGGGCTACTTTCACTAACCTACTCAACTGAATGAATCCTTGTCGTACAGATCAAATACTATTTGAAGCTTAAATATTTGGTAATGTGTGAATGCATCAGTTAATTTTTTCATAAACTAGCTTGTTCCACCATGTAATATTGGTTGTGCATCTGTAGCAATATCAATTAACTGTAAACACATAAGTCAGTAAAAAAATAGTAAAGTTCCCTTTAATTCTCTAAGGGCTAACAGGGAAGATGGGAAATGTAGAATGCGTTCCAGTAGCCACTGCTAGCAGCCCTTACTCGGACTCCCCCAACATGTATCCAGCTACCCATTCAAAACTGGGTGAACTTTCACTAAAACACAAAAAAATATAATATAATAAATATATTCAATTGAAAATTTTTCAAGTGATCTTTTGCTTGTTTTTTCTAAGAAAAATTGCCATTGGGCTGATGCCCATCATACTAACAGATTTTTTAGTAGATATTTTTAATCCCCATTTTGGCTGTACCATTCAATAATGTTATCGATACATATTGTACTTAGATAGCTTATCCTATGTTTTTCTTATCCTATGTTTTTCTTCAAAGGTACTCAGCATTCTAAGTTTCAAAAAGGGTATAATGATGTGAAACATGACAGAACCATGTCAGCTTTTGCTTTTTCACAGAGGACAAAAGTGGTTCCTAAGGACCCATCTGGTTGCCAGTTTTAAATCTTTGAATCGTTTTTTTTTCTGCCTCAGCATTCACAATTCACAGCCAATGAGCTGGATTATACATGTATTAAAAAAAACAGCTACCAGTAACTTTTACATGTCAATTTTGATCACATATTATGTTGATTTAATTTCCATATTTTAAAGTTATCAAAGAGCTAAATCTGAGAATGCACAAAAAGAAAAAATACAAAAACTAGTACATTGGCATAATAAATGTCTTAAACTTAATATGAATTGAAGTGAGAATAACTTATAATTTCTTCTATTAGAATATAACATTGATAAGTTTACAACAAACAATTTTTTAAAATATATATCAAAGAAATTAAAGATTTATACTGCTTTACATAAATAAACATAGTAAGTTCAGCAAAGAAAATAAACCTTAAACATAAAGGCATCAATGTATGCCTATGGATTCCAGTGTTAGGAGATAATACTAGCCTAGATTTAATAATATAGTCATTATGTCTCATCTAACAAATGTTAGATGTGTTCCACCATGTATAAAACTGATGTCAAGAATCTTAAATGAAATAAAAAAATTAGGAGAAAAATCATTCGATTATATTCCAGTTACAGCAAAAACTTCAGATTAATCATCTAAAAAAATTAGGAGAAAAATCATTCGATTATATTCCAGTTACAGCAAAAACTTCAGATTAATCATCCCATCCTAATTATAACTAGTAAATTATTATTTAATGTTAGTGTGATAGTTTTACCTTCAAAATATATTATTTCAATTTCACACCAACATCAACTTTCTGGTTGTGGAAAGATAAATATATTATGGCCTGGAACTTGCTCAAATTCAAAATGAGTTTGTCATTTAAATCTGAACTACTATGCATATTTAGAATGACTAAAATAAAATGCTAATGGACACTGGTTCCATGTTTGACGAGCAGCATTACTTATTGCCAGGAGGAAATGACAACATAACTTTACAATAAATAAATATGCATAAATAATAAGCAGTGGCCTTGTTTACAAAAAATTTCAAGGACCCAGATCGTAAAAAGGCTTTCCACAAAAATAAAAAGCCAGAATACTTCTGGTAATCATCTTATTTCTATTTTGTTTACTTTGACAAGATGTGCTTGAAAAAACAACAACAGAAAACATGCACACTGACTAACATTTATTAGGCAATTTCAAAATTTAATTTGTTCTTGTTTCAAAATTGTAAAGGCTAAAAATAGTTCAAAGTGAGTTAATATAAACTTGTACACTGTTTGCTAAAATTCAAATAAAATTGATCAGAGAATATATTGTGCCTTAATTTCTTTACAAGATTTAGATTTCAAATTGTAATTTTAATAAAATCATGATTTTCTCTTTACTCCATTTTTTGTTTTAAACTTTAAATCATTTACCAAAATAATGATATTGTTGACACACAATCCCCCTTCCCCCATGTCAACAACTGTAAAACTTTTTCAGACCCCCCCTCTACCCGAGTTGTTTAATTTATACTAATTAATCATAGATGAGCCTTTATGTGTGTGACTTTGTGGACATAGCCTAAATAATATATCAATAATTTTTGTTACTATGATCGCTATTGTAAATCAATTGTAAAATCACGTTTTCTTTTAATAATAAAAATATAATTATAGTTTATCAAGTTAATTTTATGATTACCTTTCTTTTTTCTTTCAGATACTGCTTATACACTTCACCTCTCCTCTGTTTATTTTTTATCTGAGGCATAATTAGGGACATTTTTTTCGTGATTAAACTATACAATATAGCTGATGATGTGAAATGTTCAATAAGTTGGCTTTCGAATAAGTTTTAAAGATTCCGTTTTTATAACCAGATCATAAGCTAAGACTAAACGGATGAGCGTGTACTGTTGTCTCGCTCGACGGAAGAAAAATAATTCGGTTACTTTGTACTATTAAAACGGAAGTGAAATAATAGATTTGTCTATAAATAAAGCATTTAATAACTTAATACTTTGTACTTCCAAGTTTTATTTTGCAATGAAAACACTGAAATTTCTTGTGAAATCAAAAAGATGTTTGGAAAGAAAAAGACTCAGGATGGAGGACGAGAGCCTGGTAAAAGAAAGGGTGCGGAATTAATGAATCAAGTGAGTATCAATAAGGCTTATTTCATGCGATTTCAGAAATTATAAAAGATCATTAACTACCAAAACTCCCCTAATTGGCCTAATTGCTAAATATTTGGGGTTTTTTTTTTAGCGCACTGGCTCCTCGTACGTCAAAGACGTACGATGTATTTTTTTTTACCTCGTACGTCAGGCAAAACTTTGAGGAACTCTTATGATGTAAAGTTATAAATGCAGTAGATATTGCTCCACACCCTAACCCTATCCCTAATCCTATCCCTAACCCTATTTCTATCCCTAATCCTAACCCTATCAGTATCCCTAACCCTAATCCTGAAAAAAAAATCTGAAAAAAATAATTTATGATTTATTTAAAAATGATCATCAATAGATATTGCTCGACACCCTAACCCTATCCCTAACCCCCTATCCCTGATCCTGAAAAAATAAAATCTGAACAAAAAAATTTATGTCTCTCATAGGAATCTAACCCGCACATAGCTTGCCAAACTGGGTCACGGCCAAGCGTACAACCAACATCACTAGCGCGCCACACAAACTAACCTCTTATTTTAATGTACAATTAGAAAAAATTGACGTATCCCGTAAAAAAAAAATACGAAGTACGCCTTTGACGTACGAGGAGCATTTCCCTTTTTTTAGCCATGGTTTAATGTCAACAACTGGTGATATATTGGCCGATGCTATGTCCAAGAAATATTTTGAAGATTTACATATGTGCTTTTACTTGCAACTTAAGTTTTAATTCATTTTTATCTACATTTCTACATGTTTTAAAAAAATAACTGATTTCAAAATTACTTTTATTTGTGATATAGTTGTGTAAAATATACTTGTTTAAATATCAACCTTTTTTAGTAGTTAAGATGACTCTGAGAGATGACATTTTTTCATTTTTTTTCGAATAAACAAAATTAGTTGCCAATTTAAGAAATTAAAACAAAAGTTATTAATTTAAACTTAAACTCATAACTGTATAGTCAAGTTGCTTGTTTAATAAGTCGCTTCAGACGTCCACAAAATTTTGAGAATACTGGTACTGGTAAAAAAATATATATATGGCTTGAGCCTTTGACAAATCTACTCATATCTACCTAGTAGTGTTATTGTTTTTTCTCAATATTTTAATCTAAATAATCGAATTTTTAGCAAATTGATCAGTCCAGTGTTTCAATTTCCCTTTGGTTTTTATTTAATATTTTTGTTGAATAAATGTTGATTTAATAAATCAAAATTAATAGTTAATAGCTATTAACTTAATGATAAGAGATAAAAGTAATGTAATCAAATAATGACATGATTTTCTTTTTATACCCGTTATTTATATTATTTAAAATCCTGTGCTGTGACTAGTCACGTGACTAGTGTCTAGTTGGATAACATTAGCGTCTATAAAATTTAAATAAAAAATCAAACAGATTGATAAATAAATTGTTGTATTTATTGACAAATTCAGTTTTACTGAAATAATGATGATAAAAACTTATTTAAATCGAAGGCTGATGATAGCACATTTTCTCAAAGTAAACTAATAAACTATGACGATGACCTGAAGAATCTGGTCCTGACTGGCTTTTTTATTATGGACATAGCCTTTTTATGAACTGCGTCCACGAAAATTTTCATGGGCATATCCACTGTGTATCATATTTTAGCAACAGAAAAAATAATTTAACAAAATTATTAAGTTTAAACACTTTTCTTTTGTCTCCAATCAACCAATGTTTGGGTAAAGGGAGAGAAAATATACATTTAATATGAGTTAATGTTTTAACGAATAAAATTTAATCTAGGCTTATAATTGTTACATCATTTACTGTTATAAACAGTAAATAGTGTATCAATTATAAGCAGTATAAATTATAGAACAGATAAATATGCCAGGTTAGTTTCTTAATTCATAAATTTTATGACTGCTATAAAAAAAAATTTAATTGCTTCAATCATGCATGAGACCTCTCTGTCAGTGTAGTTGCCTATTCCTACTGACTACTGTCCACTCCAATCCAAAGTTCTTCAGTCTATGACATTTCATTCAAGTATATTCTCTCCTGCTGCTTTTTCATATCATTTGCCTTAAAGAGCTATTTTTACCTGAACTTAAATATGTTTTCGATAATGTGACTATAAAACATTTTTTTTAGTTTATAGGTAAGAGAACAAATGATCTTATAATTATTTTTTCAAAGCACCTGTATCTTTA
The DNA here is from genome assembly GCA_021962125.1 of Bulinus truncatus. NCBI lineage: Eukaryota > Metazoa > Mollusca > Gastropoda > Planorbidae > Bulinus > Bulinus truncatus. The sequence goes on along the minus strand of JAGDYQ010000202.1, from coordinate 923,351 downwards.
GTAGCAAAATAAAAATTTCAAATGGGAAACTATTTGCAGCGCATTTTTCATTTGTTTTCTTCGCGAAGAGTATCTCCATGCTAAACATCTGTCTGATGATACAATTTGGTTATTTGGGACAAAAGGGATATTTTGGATACTATGGGATTAGTAGAAGGGAGACAATTTTATTGGCATTAGGGAGATATTTGAGAGTGGTTTCCTTGGGGATAGACAATGAGAAGAGTACAGACTGTTTTTATTTATGTTACTTGATCAAATCTGATTGTCTTAATGGAATAAAATGCCTATCAGATAACACTGCCACTTTGGGGACTGGTAAACAAAATCATTAATAGCCAATATAAACATTGAACATAGATCAGCAGCCTTGACTGCATCCTCTCCAACAGTTTCGGATTCTCTAGTGAAAAAGGATCAATTTAAATCCTGTGAATGTAAATTATTACCTTCAACTTTATTATGGTATTTGTATGTACCTAATAGCCATGTTTGAGGTAGATTAGTTCAGCATTCTATTATTATATAGTAAAAACTCTTCAAGAGCTGCTCCATTTTGCTATTAAGGTTCATTTACAAAATCAATGAAATAGATACTGATTCTTCCCATATAATTCCATTAACATGTATAGTTTAATCTATTTCATTTCTAATCAAATGATGATAAAGAAATTCATTGCTAAGACTATATTGTCATGCTTTTATCTTTTATAACTTTTTAATGTATTAACATATATTCTAATTTAGTATACCATGAAACCTTTTGATATACATGCTGAGCGTTTCTACATTTTAATTTTTATTTCTCTATTTAATACATTCTTTAATATTTCTTTGTTGTTTTTTCAAACATATTATTGTTTCCATGACTTAAGATGCATAACATCTTCAGATGCTATTAAAAAACAACTTCATTTATTGCATATTTCTCATTTAGATGGGATTTGCCGGTATTGGTGACATAGATGGTGTTGGATATGGAGATGATGATGATGATGACCTAGAGGCTGAACTAGCAGAACTGGCAGGAGAAGACTACACTCCACCAAAGAAGTCAAAACCTAAAAAGAAAGGACTTGTTCCCATAATGGATATAGAAAAATTGGCAGCAGTTGGACTGAAAGATCTAGATGAAGATGTTTCTGATACAGAAGACCCAGATATACTGGTATTTTATTTTAATACTTCAACTGCATTTTTATTCTAGATCACTGCTTGGTTGTTGGGCTTCTAATTTGATCTGAACAATAATTGTATATGCAATATAAAGTAAAGTTCCCATAGCTCTAAAGAGCCATTGAGGCATGTGAAGTTCAGAATTCATGTTTCTATAACCTCTAGGTATAAAGCGATTGTTTGATTAGTACATGTACAAGCCCAGCGGTGCACCCCATTATTATGTGGATGTTAAAAAAAAGATTAATTAAAGTCTTCACAATTAAAGAGTAGCTTTTTGATTTTGTCTGTGATTGCATAAGTCTAAATACCCATTACCTTGTCAGAAGAGCTTATCCCTTTTCTAGCTCAGACATAAATTAAGATTAATACATATTTGCCATGTGAAATTTTTTAACATATTACTTTTGGAATTTCTAAGGATTTTCAGCATTTTAATGTTGCAATTTTTTCATTAATCATTCAATTTTTCTAAAAATAATAAATACTTTTTTTTTTGCTATATATGCAAATGATTCTAATTTATGGGAAAATACATTTTTAAATGAATTGTCAGGCTGAGCTGGAAAACTTGAGTGGTGAGGATGATTTAGTGGAGCCACAGAAAGTCTATCAGAATCATCAGAGTATAAGTCCTCAGAAAATGATTTCACCACCTCAAGTTTCACCAAAGCCCACTCTTCCAACAGTCACTCCTGCTCCTAGAGTTCAGCCAGCTCCACAGTTAGCACCTGCTCCAGCTCCAAGACAGCCTATGACTACATCACCTAAGCCAACTATTGGAACTGTAAATGTTGGAAGTTCAGGGGGTTTAATGGGTTTGTTGGAAGAGAGAATCAATATGTACAAACACGCCATTGCAGCAGCAAAGACTGCAGGGGACAGCTCTAAGCAAAGACGTTTAGACCGTGGCCTTAAAGTAAGTAGACATATTTAGATTTCATTCTTTGTTTTAATTAAGCATGGTGGTTATAATTTTTAATTAAAAGTGTTTATTTGTTTTTATATTTAGACATTATCAGACCAATTACGTCAAGCAAAAGCCGGGAAGCCAGTAAATGAAGAAGATATTCCTCCCCCTGTTGCTATGGGCATAAGTGTTGCAGTAGAACAGCCTACCACTTCTACTGAGACAGAAACCTCTAAAAATGCTAGCGGTATTGAATTTTCTACATAAGATTTGAGTCAGAAATTTAGAGTTGGCAAAAAAAAAAACAGCGAAACCTCGATTTACATTGTTTCACAAGATTAGCAAAACTTTTTTTTTTACTAAGTTTGCCTTCATATTTAAGCCTTACTTTGCAAGATGAGCACACATTTTTTTCAAATTAATTCTGAGCATAAGAGCAAGGTATTGCAGTTTGATTCGTACGTTGTTATTTAATTTTTTTCTGCTGAGATTTATGATATAACTACTTAATCTATTCTTCTCTCAATTTTTGGTCACACTCAAACATATTTGTGAGCATTTTTGTTTACTTAAGTGTTGTAACTATTGTGACAATAGTAACTGTAATAAGAAATCCCTTGCTTAAAATAAAATTAAGGCAGGTGTTTAAAATGTTGAAATCATCATACACATAAATCATGAATCTGTTTAACACAGTGCTATGTTGAATTTCCACAATATTCTAACAAAGTTGGCAAAAGTAACTGTTAGTACCAGCACAATGATACAATTTTATCATATATAATTGAAAAATTTTTTAAAATTTATTCTTTACTTTACATGAGAATAATTATTTTTTTCTGTAACAAATTAGTTTTCTTATGGGGAAATCTTTTTTGCTATACAATTGAACTAACAGCATCTCACTGAAATAAATTATGCTCATAAATTGAGGTTAGATTTTTAAAAAAGTTAATGATATTCTAGCAGTATGCACAGCCCGGCCCCCCCCCCCCCCTCCCCCCCCCCCTTCAATCAACCACCACTCACACTCCTCTAAACAAAAAAAAACCCAAAAATGATAACTAAAAAAAAAGGGATAACATTCTGAAACCCACATTAAAACATTTCAAATTCACAACTGGCGGCCCTGAAACCCCGTCCACCACTTCCCTCCTTCATAGCATTCTGCCCACCAGCCTCTCCTTATTTTTATGTCCCAACACCCTGTTTCAGTGGACCCCCTTTCATCCCTGGGACCCCCACCACTTCTTTCCGTAATATTTTCACTGTCGCCACTTTCCCCAACACCCCCCCCCCCCAACCACCACCACCACTTCTCCTTTCTTCATTTTTATAAACAAAAAAAAATAAGTGTTAGATCAAATTTTCTATCCCAGAGTCAATTAAATAAATCAAGCAATTTCAATGGCATATTCTTAATCAGAACCACATACGGAATAAAATATTGCTGAAATATCATTGGCATCGGTTTATCAGTGTTTTCAAATAATATTTTCTTTAATAGATCTTGATAGACTTCATATGTTAATTTTATTTCAGATCTTAAGCCAGCATCATCTAATTCAAGTATTTCTTTAATTCATTCACAGCCCACCATAAATTCAGGTCAGAGCTGTTGTGTTTAAAATATTTCAATGCAGCACATTTAATTAGAGCCAGTGATACAAACTAATTTTGTTTAAATATTTGTGAAACAGATTCCAGAAATATGCTTATAAGTAGAAGAGATGAGTATAGAAAGGTTGCTCTGAAAGCCAAACAAGATGGTGACATGGCAAATGCAAGTAAATATGTAAAAATTGCTAAGGTATGGATTTTACTTGTTGATATTTATTACACTCATAGAGAATGATGCTACTTAAGTGAATGTTTACACTTTTTTAAAACATTTTTTTCATCTTATCAGGCTTAACATCATTACTATTTAAATACTTCTATATTTTTTTTTCATATTTATCCAATTAGCAATTCGATACAGTAATACAGGCTCTTGAAGAAGGCAAGCCAGTTGATTTATCACAGATCCCCCCCAGTCCAGGAGATTTAGCAAGTAAAAGTCTAAATTAATATTTTAACTGAACTGAAACATTTTCTTATAATTGTGGCACAATGCCCAAGATAATTCTTTTTTACATCTTATGTTGTTTTTATTCATAATTTTTTATCAGTTACATAGTTAAGTCATAATTTGTATTCTGTTAGATGTTAAAAAATGTTTCATATATTACAGGATATTATATTAGCTGGCATTTTCTTTAAGCACATTAAAGTAATATTAATTTTTGATATTCAGAATATTTTAGCTGAAGCTCAATAACTTTGAGATGAGGTAGAAATATTTCTTTCCTCAGGTAATTTAGTCCAGTCAACCAGCAGACCACAGTTAGCTCCACCTGTGCAGCCTGTCAACCTTCAAACAGCTGGGGAAAATGCTGAGCCTGAAATACCCTCCCTGAGTGCTGAGCGTAGGATTTATTTTGATTCTTATTTAAATATTATAAGATAATCAGCAGTACTATCTTAACATATTATGTGTTATTAATAAAAAAAAATATGTATTTGTAATGCTTTGAATATTTTATATCACCTATCTGGCTAACATTATGTTTAATTTCTGTGTAACAGAGGAAAAAACATTATTTAATGCTCCCGAGGCTCCTAAAACAGTGATGGAGGCTTTGACTCAGAGGCTGGAGAAGTACAAGTCTACAGAAACTGCCGCTAAAAGTGAAGGAGATTCTGGGAAGGCAAGGCGGATGGGTAGAATTGTAAAAGTAAGATTTTTTATTGTCCTTTAGAGATTTTTTTTTTGCTAAGGATTTTTTATTGCAGTTTTTGAACATTACAGCTCTTTAGCCATATTATACATTTTTTATGTTCTAGCAATATGAAGATGCAATAAAACTATACAAAGCTGGAAAACCAGTTGATTTTGAGGAACTGCCAGTACCACCTGGTAAGCTAATTTTAAATATTTTTTTGTGCTATAATTTGATAAATAATTAGTTGTGTTGTTTGATCAGTGTTCTATTATCTTTTTAAAAAGGTTATGGTCCAATACCTGTGGCATCACCCTCAGCACAGAGACCACCAGCAGCATCTTCTGCTCCACATGTGGCACCAAAACCAGTTGCACCTCCTGTTGCACTGAAACCAACTGTCTCATCTGCTCCATTAGTAGCCCCCAAACCTGCAAATGTCCCAGGCAGTTCTGGACCTTCACCTGCTGGACCTTCAACGTCTTCCCCTCCACCAGTCCAAAGGCAGAATAGTAAGTGATTTATTAGCTTTAAATAGCTAGCACAGTTTTTTTATCAAAATAAAGTATCATCAACATTAAAATTTTTAGTACAATTTACTCTTGATATCATATTGAAATTGTTTGTTACACCTATATCTTATTGCAATGACTCATTTAGTCAAAACATTTTTCTTAAAACCTGCAAATGAATAAGATTGTTAAAATTTAGATTTTTTTTGTGTAAAGTTAATCTTAATCCATATTGCATGCATAAGGAATCCAGTACAAACAAAATTCTGGATCAATGATATGCTAATCTTTTTATATGTAAATGTAAACTTGTGTATGTTTGTTTTTCTGTGGGTCTTTTTTCTTGAACAAACCATAGTACTTAAAATAGACCAATACTGTATACATGTAGTTGGTGCATATCATCATATTTTACTTAGACACAGCTATTGATCAAATGACTCTTGAATATAGTTTTGTAAGACTCTACATTTTGGAGTAAACAAAGGAAAGAGAAAAAAAAAAAATTACACCCCACTAAACAATAAACATCAGGTCCTGACTACTCAAATATCCACATACATTCCATAGAAAATATGATAATTTCACATACCCATGGTACTAAATGTGCTAAATTGGACAGTGGACTTAAAGCAATAATACTGTCTATGTAATACACAAGAATTCAGTCCATGCCATCATACTCTAAAAACAGACACAACAGCATACAAAAATTTTTTTATAATTTCATCTTTTAAATTTATATATAAAAAAAACTATTACTATTATAACAATTTATCCTTAAAGGTGTCACATTGCACTTTGGCTTCCCTCACAATGCCAAATACACGGCTCACTCTATATTAAGTATATATCTAGTAATTGAAATTCTTATCATGAGAAATCAACCTTTTTTAATTTTTTTTTTTTTTTTATGTTTTTATACAAGCCTAACTTTTTTGTTAAACTTCTATCTTAGCCACACGAAAAAGCCTTCACTCGAGGGGGGAGCAACAGCTTGCATTCCTACAAGAAAGAATGGCAGAATTCAAACAAGCAGCTATGACTGCAAAGAAAAATCATGATATAGAACTGGCCAAAAAATACATTCGAATGATGAAGGTTTAGTAATCTTTAAAGAAATGTGTCATATCCAAATTGTTATAGGCCTATAGAAGATACTGTGAATTATAATGTATTATTGTGTAACAGTGTAAGATTTAAAAAAAATAATTTTTAATGTAGGGAATGGAGCCAATGATTGAAGCTTGTGAGAGTGGTCTGCCGGTTGATTTATCTCAGGTACAACTGCAACATCTTAACACCTATTTTGACTTTTTTTTTCAATATACAGTGAAATGTCGCTATAACGAAATTCACGGGGACTCGAAACTCGTTCGTAATACTGAAAATTTGTTACACTGAAATGGGGGGGGGGGGGTCCCCTCACGACATTTTCTGTTTTTAATACCTACCACCAACGTCATTGAACTAAGGGGCATAACTCATTTATTGGTGCACCAGTTATTCAACATGACTTCCCTTAAACCTGAGCAATGTGCCCATTACGGCTCTCTTACTCATATTTTATAAATGTTGTCCAAATAGGGGGAAATACTAATATTTCCCGTGAAATCAGACTCCCTAAATCATTTATTCTTCACTTCCGGTACTATTAATTAAATACCGGTACCGGCAGTTTATTAACATCTTAGCAGAGTGCCTGTCCATCAAGTCTTTACCCCAAACTATACGTCGCCATTTTCTAAACAATATTGTTAATAGCCATATTCTCAAAATGCGACCTTAAACATTAATCAAGCCCCTACCCAAAACAATGACATTGCTTTTTACTAAAACTGTCAAGTTACTTTTTAATCATTTGTCAATTGCAGTCTGGTACTGTTGATGTTCGAAAGAACATTGCCTGGCTGGGTAGTTGAGAAAAGCTACCCTTAATTACTTGCTTATAACCGCCACACACATCAAATCCATTATGTCTTTCTCATACCTCCCAAAAAAAGTGTCTTGCTTCTTTCTCATTACCGCACCCTTCCCCGCACACAAACATAACACTGGTTTATTGATTTTTTAATTAAATCCTATGTATGTGCCGCGTTTTCTGCGTGCAGGTGGCTGTCCCGTGACGTCTTAGCTCTCTCCACCTCCTCCCCTTTCTACCATTGTTAAAATGCTTCTCCTATCACCCATCCCCGTTTGTAACAGCCACCGCCGCTCCACCCCCACCCCTCCCCAGTTCGTTGTTACGTAATTGTGTCGTCCTCGCTCTCCCCCCCCCCTCCCAAGTCGACGCTTGACTCAGTACTGCACGTGGTGGAATTAATTTTTACCATCGTCACCAGTAGAGGTTGAAGGTTACCATAACATCTTACTCCTCTTGCACTCCCCCCTCCCATTATCTAGTGAATGTCGTTGAGCTCAAGTTGACTTGTGATTTAGAAATTTAACAAAATAAAAAAAAATTTTTTGGCAAGGAAGGAATTTTATATCTGCAAAGGGGCTTTTTTTTCGAAATACTGAAAATAAGAAATTCGTTACAACGGCACTTTTTAACAGATGTTATATAAACGAAGGGGAAAGGGAAAAAAAAAAAATTCGCTGTACTGAATAATTCGTAACACTGACGTTTGTGATAACGAGATTTCACTGTATTTAAATGAGCCTAAGCAATGTAAATGTACATTCATGTAATTGAATTATTTGACTTCTAAATAAATATTGTAATTTTTAATTCCAATAATACAGTCAATGATGTTTTTAAAAAATGAAGCAATTTATTAATATATTTAATATAACATTTTAAAAGTTGCAACGATGAGTGTTAGAAAACAATCAACCTCAAATAAAAAAAAAAAACTCAATATTTTTAGAAGCCGTGTGATACATGTACACAGTAACTATTACATGTAGTAAGTTTCCTCTCTTAAAGTCAATACGATACCTATCAACTGAACTTGATAGTTTCTATCAATATGATACCTGTAAACTGAACTTGATAGTTTCTATCAATATGATACCTGTAAACTGAACTTGATAGTTTCTATCAATATGATACCTGTAAACTGAACTTGATAGTTTCTATCAATATGATACCTGTAAACTGAACTTGATAGTTTCTATCATTGCAGGTCCCTCCCTCACCGGCTGGTATTGATGATGGTGATGATAAGTTTGTGGTTGTGTCTGCTGCAGATTGTGAACCAACAGGTGACAGAGAGGAAGTCTACAAGAATTTACAAGCTGATTTGGTTAGGCAGATTAGGGTGTGTAGACACATTTTGAAAACATTTTTACATTACCTTCATATATCAGGGGGTCGCCAAGTGCAGCTCTTTGATGAGTTATGGTACAGCTCCCAATGAGTGATTTTTTTACACTAAATTTTGATGCATTGACTTATAGTGTGACTTTAAATGAGTTATGGTACAGCTCCCAATGAGTGTTTTTTGTACACTAAATTTTGATGCATTGACTTATAGTATGACTTTTTAAAGTATTTTTTTACTTGAAAAAAAAACTTAAATGTGGCTGTCATCGACCTCATGTATGGCCACCCCTTTCATATAATGAACCTGCTGTCTCTGTCTACTTCTAATATGACCTGCATAATATAAAATAAAATTCCAGCCTCATTGAGGTAGTGCAAATGTAAATAAGTAATTAAGAAGCCTTTTTTTTCATTACTTCCTAAAGTGGTTAAGGTGATTTCAAACATAATGCAACATACTGAAGACCACAGTCTTAATATTCCCAGTCATTTTTTATCTTTTTCTTTGCTAATAACATTACTTTTTTTGCTTCACAAAAACTAAGAGGAAACTGCGGATAATATTCTGAATAAACCCACACCTCTGATAATGTGTACATTTTTTAGAGCATTTTTGAAAAAAAAATGCTCTATTGCCCCCGTTTTGTCTGTCTGTCTGTCCGTCATCACCCTAGATCTCAACAACAATAAGTCCTAGACCCATTTTGTAGGTCTTGGCCTGCCATGTGTGCAGCAAAAGTCCATATCCCGATCTGACCTCTGAGGGCCGAAAAAGGGGGCGTATTAAGTACTGTTTTTTACTATATAAGCTATATTAACAAAGGAGCGCCCTATATCTCAGGAACCATAAGTCCTAGACCCATGATGTATATATCATTTTGTAGGTCTTGGCCTGCCAAGTGTACATCAAAAGTTCATTTCACGATAGGACCTCTCAGGGCTGAATATAAGAGTTTCTTAGATGATACCATTTTTGCTTATATTTTAGATATAAATAATAAAAGCTAATCAAAGGGGTGTAATCACTATTTATTTTTGTAACAGTTATTCAACATAATTACTTCCCTCTCTATTTATCAAAACCCATACTGCGTACACGAAAATGCTCTAAAATGTCCTTTGTCCGAAACGGAAAAGACTTAAATTGCTTGTTTTTATTAATACACTGTAAATAATTAATACAGTCTTCTATTCAAGGAGTGTTGTTGATGTCTCGTTAAAACATTTCACATCATTAAGTCTTGCTGTATATATATATATATAACATAAACTTTAATTGTTAAGCACACATCACTTAGACCAGGCATGTCAAACTGAAGGCCATTGCTTCCACAAGTGAGGCCCAAAAAAAGGATACTTTAGCTGGACTAAATTTAATTTCATGTATATTTTTATTCTCATTCAAGAAATCATTCTTAACTATCTGGCTTATAAACATAGATTTACCTCTCACCATGGATGCAATGGATGAGGTATATCCACTTTTTCCAGCGCCAAACTAAAAGCCATGTTCAAAATAGTTTTCTCTAATGAATCACAACTTTTGTTTAATAGCAGTGGCGGTGGGGGGGAGGTGGTAACTAACTTGAGATTGCATAGAGAATATCCATTGTTTTCAGTCTATCTATTCAATTTTACTTTGTTGCATACCATAATTTATTTAGTTAACTTATCATTACTATTTGTTTATAAACAACATTGCCAGCGACTTAAATATTTGTAAGCACTATGTAGATTTATAAATGCATGTAAAAGTAATAAAATATTAAGCAGTATACATGTATTATATTAAATGAATTTTATTATGTGTCACGTGTGGCCCTTGGTAAACAAATTGTGCACCATGCAGCACTGGAACGACACACTGTGCACTGTGCTGCCCCTCAGGAACTCTGAGTTTGACATGCCTGACATAAACGTGTTCTTTTATTTTTAATTTGTTTAACTTGACTCAGATAAATCTAGGGTTTATACAAAAACTGACTTTTAAAAAAAAACGGTTGTCAAAGGTCAATTTCTCAAAAAAACGGCAAAAACCGGTTTTTTGTTTTACTTAGAAATAAGAGAACTAATGGATATTTAAAGCATTCGAGCAACAATTATTTTCAATGTATGTCGTATTTTATTAACGTGTATGAAAATGAATAAAGTTTAACGTAATTAAATCAACCAATTTTTTACGCAAAACAATTGATACAAGAAAAAAAGTATCAATTTGACAGTAAAAATACTACTACTGTCTACTGGGGTAGATATATATTCAATTAAATTGCATTATGACTAAACATATTTCTATCATGACCTTTGAACTGTTCAACTTTATTTGGCAGTCATGACGAATAAGACTGAATTCTTTCCCGTGTTTCATTTATGTTATACTATAAATATACATGGCTGTCAAAGACATGAGGTTTGGTTTGTCACTCACAGATCAGTTCTGAAATCAGTCGTTGTGATGTAGACCTCAGTATAGAGCTTATTTACATGTAGTACATAAGTCTATATATAGTACAGTTCTTTTTCTACTCATGACATTCACTTTCTGTCTTTCGCTCTCTCTCTCATCCTCTAAGTTTCTGACGTTTTCTCTATATGTGACAGTACACATACACCTCTATGGACCCACATCGAGTGCCCATTTAAAAACATTCCTACACTTTTAAACTCTAAATTCACTCCTCGCCTCTCGTTGTTTTTTCCTTCACATTCTTCTTTATAGGCTCACTAAGTATTTACCTGGATCTCACTTTTTTCTTTTCTGCATTCTGTAACTTAATAATTTATCTCTAGTTTGGCTTGATTTCCACTTTTCTTTTGCTGATTTATTCAACTGATTTTTTTTTTTTCATGTTTAAGTTTATTTTTATTTTTTGTTTATATTTTTTTCAGATTTGAGGCTGTCATATTTTATTTCAATTTTACCCAACTATTTCATATTTAATTCTACACAAGTAAATATAGTAACATTTAATAGTGCTTATATTTCAGATTTGTGTCACTAATGCACAACACTATCAAAAACTTGGTGATGTACCTGCTGCTGCCAGGTAAATCTGTTGAAATGTCATAAGTACAGTGTTTAACTTTCCCAATGATGCATGTTATGTAAGATAGCTTTGTAAAAAAAAATTTATCTTAGAAATTTACATAGAACTGTATTTTTCAGGTATGAAAAGCTGGAACAAAATTGCCGTCGTGATCTTGATGCTTTAAAAAACTGTGATCTTCATGGAGATCCTATTCCTAAGTTCCATTATGAGACCAGAACATTTTCAATGGTTCAGTGAGTTGATCTAAATGTATTTCTGTCTTTCATTTTTATTTATTTATTTTATTGTTTGGGAACAAAAAATATTTTTGTGAGACATTTAATTATTTTCTCTTATATATAATCACTTACAACTGCTGGTGTAATACTGATTTAGAGGATGGTGAATTGAATCTTTCATTTATCTAATATATAATTATTTAAAACTGCAGGTGTAATACTGATTTAGAGGATGGTGAATTGAATCTTTCATTTATCTAATATATAATTATTTAAAACTGCAGGTGTAATACTGATTTAGAGGATGGTGAATTGAATCTTTCATTTATCTGATATATAATTATTTAAAACTGCAGGTGTAATACTGATTTGGAGGATGGTGAATTGAATCTTTCATTTATCTAATATATAATTATTTAAAACTGCAGGTGTAATACTGATTTAGAGGATGGTGAATTGAATCTTTCATTTATCTAATATATAATTATTTAAAACTGCAGGTGTAATACTGATTTGGGGGATGGTGACTTGGAGCTAACGATTATCAGAGGCATTCAGTACAATCTTCCTGCAGGTGAATGAAACATATTTGTTGTTCTAGTATAACTTTAATGTATCATTGTACGGTCCTTCACCTCTCTTCACTTCTTTTTACCTGCTCTCTAAATTGGTTATCCAGACAGTCTTTATTATTTATATTTCTTTTTTGTGCTTGATTTTAGATGTCCAGTCCATCTTATTATGTTCTTTGAAATTACTGCTGCTGTTGTTCTCTGTTTTTTTATCATGACTTTTTGATAGTGTACTATAGCAGCTTTCTGCAATATTTCATAACTAACGGACTGCTAAATTCATGAGCTTTTTTCCTGTGAACCACTATGTTAATCACTTTTTATTTCTGTGTTTTACTTTTAGATGTGTAAGTACGAGTGTTTGTCTTGAAATTAAAAAAAAATCAGCATTAAGGAACTAAATGGATTAATTGTTTTCTCTTAGCACATTGTTGTTTTTATAGTTTTTCTTCTGCTGACCATCAAAATTTTCCAGAGGACTACTAATGAACCAAAGACTATCTGTGGCAGGCCACTGCACTAAAGCTATAAATTATTCTGCATGGGGCCTTAGAATTTCCTGAATATGTTTCTTTTCCATGTGTTCCTCGGTTGGCTTGCTATTTTGGCATTTGATTTAAGTATAATAAAACTTTTTTTCTTGATTTCTAATTCCAAAATTATTTTGTTTTATTCATTGAAGTTCTGTCCCAATTATTTAACTAGTGTTGTTTTCGTCGACGAAAACTAAAACCTTCGTTAACGAAAATGTTGACTTTTCGTCAACGAGAACTAAAATTAGTAGCAAGACTAAAACTAGATGAAAACTAAATCTGGTAGACAAAAGACTGAATAAAAACTGAAACTAAAACTCCCCAACGAAATAAAAACTAAAATCCCCATTTATCATTCTTTTCCGGTACTGCTGTCTGCAGGTGAACCATCTATTCTACGAAATTATTATGACCTAGGACATATCTAATTTCTTTGATGATCGCGCATGCGCATCAACTGGGCGATAATATAAGCAGGGTTGTTAACAATACTCTAAAATTGTATCGTCAATACCGATACCAATACTTCATGAAAATAGTATTGCCAATACCAATAATTAAGTTAGTTCAGAGTTCTAGGTCTTGAATGAACACGTTTGTTTTTAATTTTGACTAACGTTTTTGATTTCTTATTGTTATTACGTTTTTAGTTGTTTTTTTTATGTATGCACTTCAAGTCTGCTAGTCTACAACATAGTCAAAAATTGAGCCATGGCATTGGCACATGACACAATGTGATAGGGTGACGTATAATGTGACAATGGAGTGAATGGACTCAGTCTCACTCAATGGACTGAGCTGTCATCTCTGTGACTACTATTATTATTCTTCAATCTGTTTCAACAATTGGTCATGAACAATGATGTTATTTGTTATTGGTGTTTACAAGACTAAAACTAAAAGTGAAACTAAAATGAATAAGAAGAAAACTAAAACTCTGGTGTTTTAGTTTTAGTCGACAAAAACTAAAACAAAAACTAAAATTGGGCCTAAAACTAAAACTAGACTAAAACTAAACTTATTAAAGAAAAAACGAAATAAAAACTGAAACTAAAATAGGACCTGGGACTATATTCAACATTGTCTGATCTGTTGAGAATTGCTAGTTTTTATATGTGCCATCAATGTTTCATTGCACTTGCAATCATCATATATTTGGTTTTAAGTCTGTTGTGTTTTTAGTTTAACCTTTTGCAGTTAAATATTTTAATTCTATATTTTCTTTTTTGAAGCGACACTTTAAAAAAAATCTATTAATGCATCCCTCTAAATGTATATTATTCAGAAAAAAAAGTTCTCTACCATTGAATAAAAGAATGTTGCAGTGTGGCACCTAAATATTGATATATAATAGCAGTTGTATTTTAAAGAAGAGGCACTTCCACCATATGGCGCAATAAAAGACATTGAATTCTGAAACAACTTCATCCATTAAAATAAATACCATATTACAAATGTCAGTTTGGCCTAAGGTAAACTAGATTAATTATTTGTATTGACTTTGCCCACTAAGTAAGTATTAGGAGATGCTCGTTAAATAAAGTTAAAAAAATCAATTATAGCTGCATTCTGAAAAGGTGATTTAAAACGGAAGGATGTGCTTTCTGTATAAGTTATATTCTGTGGTCAGAATTTCTCTTACAAAAATATATAACAGCTTTGTAAGGTGATGTTTAAAATGCTTTCATTGTAAACTTATTTGAATGTCTCAATACAGGTTTGTCTGAGAAAGATATGGACACAGCCGTTAAGTATGAAATGGCTTTTCCTACAGTAAGTGTGTGTATAAATAAATTAATTACTCATGGACACAGAATTGAACTTAACATTGGATGACATTGTTTTAAAATGTTGTGCTTTTGTTTCTAACAGGAGCAACCACAGACTGGTGGTACAGGAACTGTCAAGAATACCATTAATCCAGGTAATTTATGTAGAAGTAATCTTTCATTCTCTCGTCCTTGATATATATGTTTATGATCCAGCTGGAATAATGTGACATGTTGATTCCTATTGTCAATTGAAAAATTCAATTTTTTTTTTTCCTGGGTACAAAACGTGATCAGGGTAATGATATTTTGAAATGTGTATGTTTTCAAGAAAATTCTTGATTCGCAATCAATACTGAGTAGTTTTCTAGAATATTCTTGAGCTGCTAGAATTGTCCAGAATTATCTAGAAACTTTTATAACATTTTAGAACGTTCTCCACTAGTAGTCATACAACTTTAAGAGCACAAGTCACTCGAACCAACATTTATGTTAATGTTATTGCTGAGTAAGAGAATAACGAATCGTAGTTAAAGAGCAATTATTGATTTAGACGGCATCAAGAGAATGTTTGCACCCAGCAGATGCATTTAGCTACGTATGTAGACAACCCACAAAGACCAGAGCGAGAAAATATTCTGTGAAAGCATATCGTAAGATTGCTAGGCCTACAAGGCATACTTTGCATGCATGTCAAGGATCAAGACAAGTGCTGGGCACTTCATTTCACATATTGCAAGAAAGCTCTTGTAGGTAAGGTGAACATTTGCTACTCACTTTAAATGACAGTGCTTTATATTGTAGAATTTCAATGATTTAGATCTTATACAGTTTAAAGAGTTTTAACTGACAAAAATTTCATATATATCAATGTATTATAATGTTCTATGTTCTCATATCCTGTATTAAGTAATGTGTAGAATTTCCTGTTTTAAATTTATATAACTATTTATATATGTTATGTTACAGATTGGTACAGAGGAGAAAAGAGAGCCATGAAGCTTGATATCCCGCAAATTTGGCAGCTACTGACTGACCACTCAAGCAATTTCTTTATGATGGATCCTAGCAAATGTCACACTGGCAAGAATGTGCCTCAAATCTTTTATCCAGACATTCCTTCTTCCATTGCCTTACACTGCCCCAAACTGCCTGTCCCCACTCCCCCGAAAAGGGATCAGCCATCTTTAGGAGACAGCAGCAAGTCATACAGCAAGGAAGATATTGGAGATCCCGATTACTATTTCACTGATGTGGTTGAGTAGAGAAGGCCGCACTTCCCAAATCAGAAAGATCTGAGGCTCAAGCAGTGGAACTTGTTGGATGAAAGTGTGAAAGTCACTGATCAAAGAGAGCGTCACCAAACATTTTCCAACTTCTTCAATCAGCAAGATGGGCTGTGCTTCTGCAACAATGTGGCAGGTCTATTCGAGGCTAAAGTTATCACCTGTAACTCGAGTGAATGGCCTAGCTGCAGAGCAGGGGGAGAAAATGGCTTAAAACAGTTGTTCATAACTTCCTGTGTAATCACAAGGCAGAGAACTATGTGCAGTTGGTTCAGACTCTTATAAAGAATTACACCAAAATTAGATGCAGAATGTCTTTCAAAGTCCATATCTTTGATACTCATCTTGACAAATTCAAGGAGAACATTGGAGCTTAATCAGAGGAGCAAGGAGAGCACTTTCATCAAGATATATTGGACTTTATTACCAAGGATAGTATAACAAAAACATGATGGGGGACTTCATTCGGAGGCTGCTTTGAGGAAGCGATTTTCAGTACACTTGCAAATCTAGAAAACCTAATCATTTCTGAACCTTTTTGAGTGATTTTTTACTGTCTTTGTCTATTTATCATGCAACTGTTTTTTTATTAGACCTTATGAAAAAAATATATATATATATTTCCTTGTTTTGTCACAATAAGTACTACATTTTTCTGGGCTGTGGTCATAAAATCAAAGTTTGTGCTGAATTTTGTCGTTTTTTTGATAAGCTTTAGACATCAGCAGTTGAAATGTAACACTAAGAAGCCAGGAACAAACAAAAATTGTTTTACAGTGTTACTTTCAATTTGTTTATATATATATATATTTTTTTTTTCAATTTTAGAATACAATGAGACTGTTAAACTACAAATAAATCGAAAATCTAAAGGCCTGTATAGGTTTGTGGAAAGAAAAAGTATAAAACTTGATGTCTTTTTCAAAAGGTATGGCTCTAATTATAAATCACATAATTAAGTATTGATTCATGTACTTACAATTAATCAGATGCTACAAACATAGCTTCTTGGGCTTTAATTTTTTTCAAAATTGTGATATCTTTTGGCTGCATTTAGGTATATTGGCTTGAAAATAAAATGTCTTAATTCAGGTATAGATCATTTATCATTAGCCTTTATTAAATGTGAATCAACAATAGTTATATCTGTATTTAGTTTAAAACAATCTCCAAATACAAGTCTCTCTACATCTGACTATCCTAAGCTCAGTATCAAAATAAGCAATATTCATTTTTGGATGTGCTATAATTCATGCATTGTTAAGATTAAATATTTTGATATTAGTTGTTTTTTTTTAAACTAAAAGTTTTTATAATACTTTTAAATTATTACCTTCACTTGCATTGTAATGATAGCTAAAACTTGCCCCAGTGCCAGAAGAATTGTGTCTGTTTATCTATATTTTCATCCCTCTAGGGGTTTTTTCAAGGGAGACAAATTACTTGGTGCTGTTAATGTTAAACTACAACCTTTGGAAAATCAGTGTACAATTCATGAAAGTTTTGATGTAAGTACACACAGATGAATATTAAGTAACACAACTTGCTGCTAGTTTATATTTTTTAAACAAAACTTTCCAACAGTTCCTCATATCTTGGTTTAATTTTAAACTCATTAAAATGAATCTCAAATTTAAAGTTTTGAGTTATGTATAAAAATCTGTCTTAATCACCACTCTCTGCACTAGACTTGATGTAAAAAAAATTCAATAAAAATCATATGCCCTCCAATTTCATTGCTGAACATTAATTCTTTCTTTCACATGTTGTTTATTTGTGTTTCAGTTGATGGAAGGAAGAAAAACTGTAGGTGGCAAACTGGAGGTAAAAATCAGAATCAGAGATCCATTTAAAAACAAGCAAGTTGATGAGGTTAAAGAAAAGTGGCTAGTGATTGATCAATTTATTCGAACTCAGGGGTCAAAGGTATGTACATGTATTAACTTTTATTTTTGTCATTTTTTAGATGGGGGGGTGTATTAAAAAAAACTTTTTTTTTTAAGAATTTAAAATCTTTGCTAATGAAAATGGTCCTAGAGCAACGAAGCCCTAGTTCTCTCATGATCTCTTTTTATAAATTCTAAATGTAAAATGAAAATATTCAAACAAGAAAGTATTTCTATGTTAAGTTGCATTATTTGGGGAAGAGAACATTATGGCTAAAAATTAAATACATAGATGTTTAGACTAGAAAAAGATTATTATAACCAAATTACATTTTGAAAATTTACACATATTTTAAGAAGCTATGTTTGTAGCATCTGATTAATTGTAAGTACATGAATCAATACTTTTTTATTTTTTGTTTCAGAGTCAAGTTGATGTGAAGGTTAGTATTTTTCATCTAACTCTTTAACATTACTCTGCACATTACTCTGCACAATATCTAATAAGTCCATCATTTTTAAAGCATGTTAAATTATAAAAGTTTAAATTTTATATATCTTCAACAGCTTCTTTCATGTGCATTCTAAAAATATTTTTTCACAGGCACCCAAAACACAAAGGTAAAGAAATATTTTTTAACTGCACTTTTTTTTGTTTTTAAATTTGTATCTGTTTTAAAATTGGCCAGAGTTTATATGTAAAATTTCTTTTAACTAATATTTTTATTTACTAGAAGTTAACATTTTAATGAATATTAAGTCAAATAAACAAATGTAAATTTGACTCAAAGAATTGATCTGAGTGGCTAGATATATGATACAAAATTATTGTCTGTGATACATTTATAAAAAAACAGTTAGAAACAATAGTAGTGAATTGGTCAACAATAATATATTTTAGGAGTTAACTGAACAATTTTATATCTTATTCTGAGATATAATATTACAAACAATAAAATGGCTAAGCTGTGATAATAAGTATTAAATAACAAACTGGTAAGTTCTCAGTAGATATAAATATAGGTGTACTGTGTATTATTAGTCTTCGTTGATATGA
Organism: Bulinus truncatus; assembly: GCA_021962125.1. Classification (NCBI taxonomy): domain Eukaryota; kingdom Metazoa; phylum Mollusca; class Gastropoda; family Planorbidae; genus Bulinus; species Bulinus truncatus. Next base: position 904,352 of record JAGDYQ010000202.1, on the reverse strand, counting down.
TACTCTAGCACCTTGGTGTATATAATAATAATCATGGTTAAATGAAAGTGTAATAATTAAAGTTCATACTATTGTTCTGAAAGTATAGAATGCAAATCTAATGTTGTTTACTTATTGTTGTTTTTTTCTCTTGAAATAATGCAATTGGATCATGTTGTAATTAAAGTTATAATTTATTGCTTGTAGTTAAAAAAAAAAAGATCCATTGAACTACCCATTTCATTTCAAAGCGATTCACTTTTCTTTTATTTTTCTTTGTATTGTGGTTAAATAATCTGAGATTATTTATACTGTACATTTCTTTTTTTTTTATTATTTTTATAATTATATATATAAATGAAGCATTTTAAGCCAGAATAGCCTAACTAAGCGCTTTATATAGTAAAGTTAATTATGTTCCCTTAGCCCTTTTAAGCCATTTGGAAAGATGAAATATTTCTGTAGTCATGGCATTTTAAGGAGTAGCATGGCTCGCACAACGCCTAAATGCTTCTTACATTTATATATATCTATGCTAGAAAATTTTTACCCAAGATAGCTAGTCTGGCTTAGAGCACTTCATATATTTATATTTATTTATTTATAGAAATGCTAATCATTAGAGATGATACTTTTGTTATTAGCTTTTCGTTAGAGATGATACTTTTGTTATTAGCTTTTCGTTAGAGATGATACTTTTGTTATTAGCGTTTAAAAAGATTCAGTTTACCACTATGAGAACTTATTAATAGAAACAGGGATAGTTCTAATTTTTTAAAATATTACAATCCATTACAGTAGATAGAAATCGAATATTAAGTGTAAAATTCATATTTTTTAAAATTTTGCACTTGATGCATTATGTAAAAAATCTTAAATAAAGGCTTTAAAATAGACTAAATAATATTATCACAAAATGTAATAACTTTATGTCAGATTTCTAACAGTTTTAACAATTACTTTACAAACCACCAATCAATTGGCAAATGCCATTTCATGGAGACTTTTTTCTAATTGTGAAAGTACTCTTAGTATCTTTGTTATAATATATTGTCATACTATACACAATGCCTGTTATAATGTTTTAATGAATTGTTTCCCTTGTAATTATTTTTATCCATTTAAATTGCTTTTAAACTAATGTTGTGTACATTTTGATATTTTTCTGCAATATTTAACTCACATTCTTTAATCACTGTTTTTGTTTTTATTTAGAATCACTAATAAATTGTTTTTTAACAGTTCTTAAAAGTAATTAACTTCATACTGTAAAAGAACACAACAGTGCTATTCATATAAGTGTTTGCTTTTGTTTAATATTTTAAATAATGTTATTTGCTAATTTAATTTTGTATTAAAAAGTAAAGTTCCCTTAAGCCCCAAAGGGCTCATCGGGGCAGATGAAGTGTAGAATTCATCTGTTTCAGTAACCTCGCATATGAAGGGATTGTGTGGTTAGCACAATGCCCAGCTGCCTTTACTCCCCCAACTTAAAGTCAGGTACCCATTTAAAGCTACACTTCATCTGCCCCAATGAGCCATTTGGGGCTTAAGGGAACTTTACTTTTTTAATTTTGTATTCCTTATTTATAATTTATTCTCTGAAAATATAATTCAATTTTAATAGCATCGATTCTATTTATGAAGACTTGTATTTTTAAAACTATTAAATTATTTTAAAATGTAATTGATTCTGAGACTATCAAAGGCATAGAAATTAGAAATTGAATGCATGTTTAGTCCATATATCCCTATTTTCTGCTTTTTTAAGCTTTTTTGTGTGAAATATTAATCAGAATTATATTTATATTTTGAGCGGGGGGGGGGGGAGAAAATGAATTTCTACATCCGGGAAAAAAACAACCTTTTTTTTAGGCATGGTAACATATTTTTAATGTTTATTGGCTATAGTTTAACTTGTTGACCATTAGAAATGTATTCATTGGTACATCTCTTTTCCCTGGGTAATTATTTATTATATTTTATAAATGAAACTCTGAAATTATCATGATATACTGAACATAAACATAGAAAAATAAAAATTTAAACCAAAAAGACATCAATATAGATGAAGCTGTGGGTCCTGTCATGAGATATTATTGCATAATTCTTGAATCAGTTTTTTTTATTGTGTACTGTGTTTAATAAATATTTTTCTATGATTGAATGCTTTCATTTTTAATAAGCTGTTAATGAACATAGCCAATAGAAATGCTAATAGCTCTGTCCTTCTCTATTTCTGTTTTTACATCCAGGCCCTCCAAACTATGTACTCTGTCCTAGTGCTGTTGCTAAATATTGGATCGTCTCTCAGATCAAGTTTCACATTTTAGCTCTTTAAACAATTTTTTATGACAATGTTTTTAAAGAAAAGTCATATACAGTAAAATAACTGCCAATTATGTTAGTCAGACATTGTTGTTAAAAAAATTATTCTTATATTGTTACTATATTTTATCATTATTATTGGTATATATCTATTTTCAAGATATTTATTTCATGCTACCAGTATTTATTTTCAAAGTTCCATATTGTGCCATTTAATACAATTATCCTTTAATCACTAAAGTAACTTTTTTTTTGTAAAGTTAGAACTTTTAAATGCATGTGGATATGTTTGTTAATTTCAAATTTGCTTGTTTATGCCTGTTTTATTGTGGTAACTTACTGCAATTGTAATTTTCAAGTTGTATAATACTGAACTTCTTAAATTGTTACACAACTAATAGAATCAGGAGAAACACGAATTCCGTCCACATATATTATGTTCATTCTTATTAGAAAGTTAGCAGATTTATTTATTATGTTAGCAGATTTATATATTATTAATATTATTATTTATATTGTTAATTATTCAAACTCAAATTCTTGTTTTCAATATTTTTGTTTTTAATTTCATTTTAGTGAAAGCAAATCGTCAAAAGTCTCAATACTTATATTTTGTTAAAGCATTTGTTATTTAAGGAAATAGCTTAATTTAATATTGTATTGATTCATTCTTTTTCTAACATCATATTAATTTATTCATGTGTTCACAATAAATTATCATCATGAAAAAATATACATCCACTTAATTTATCTCTTATATCCAGTATCACTTTGACTTTGCCAACCGTTTTCCTTTTTGTTTGTTTTTTTTTGGTTGTTTTTTTTCCATGTAACATCGATGCTTCACAAGAAAGAAGTAATTCTGTGTACAGTATGTTGTTTTTGTCATATTTTGTTAACTGTGATTTCACTCCAGAATGTGTACATTTTTTTTTTTAATTTAATTAAATTATTATGTAGCCTGTTTGAAAATCTAAATGACTGAAATTTTTCAAGCAAACCCAAAATAATTTTTGGATTTAAAATGTTAATGATTAAAAGATATATTGTGAAAAGAAAAGCCTTTCTCTTTACTATATACTTTATTTTATAATAAAACAAAATAAATAATCATCATGTGTAAGCTGGAATTTTAAATATTTATTTTTGTCCATTACCTTTGACAAATACCTGTATATATTTATGTATAATATTAGCCTCAAAAGATATAGAATTTTTTTATATATCAGAGTAAACAAGCTAGCAGAGGATGTGTTCAAAAGTATTCCTTTAGATGTGTTCAAAAGAGCTCCGTGTAGATGTCAGAAAATTATCTTTATATATTTTATATTAAATCAATGAATTTCATTTACTTAAATCAGAATGTTACAAAGCTCATTTTTTTACATTTGTTTTTTGTTTATTGACTTATGAAAATTTTAATAGTTTTTTTTAATAATATAATATATAGGCAAAAGGTTCACATCAAAGGGCTCATACACATGTACTTGAAAAGGGAATGTAACATTAATATAACCTGTTTTGATCTAAAACAAATAAATAAATTTAATATTTGTGTAAGAAAATATGAAACAGAGTTGTTTTGGTTACATACACAATTTCATACATTTTAACCTACCTTTGTTCACTGACACAATGGTAATCGTACATTGTAAAAGATTCTGTGATAATTAATCAATATTTATTAACAATACAAAACTAATTTTTTTCAATATTGTTTAATCAAATTACATCTTGTTTGTTTGCATCTAGTCAAGGGACACAGAGTATGGAAGTTTTGCGCCTTGAAAAGCAAATGTTAGAAAAACAGGTAAAAAGTCTATATTACTCAAGGTTTTTGTGTAATAAAAATGTATTTTAATACCAAATACAGATCACTTATTGGAGGGCAAAAGCTGTTTTGTTGATAGCTATTGTTGACAAATTCTGGTGTGTTTTTTTTTTTTATCTATTCAAAATATTGAAATTTCCTTTTTTCGTACAGTCATACCCTCCTTAACACTGTTCTGCATTAAATTTGTTCTTGATTTATAATTTTTCCCTAATTCATTATAAATTCATTTTTTTTCAACCAAATCAACACATAAAAACTTGTTTAAACTATGGTAATTGTAATCTTGTGACTTGTTTGCTTTGATACTACTATCATTTACTGTCAATCTGGTGGCAAGTTTTGAATCATCATAAAACGAATGCCTTTAAAGTAAGTGTACAACAGAGCTGTTGTGTATTAAAGAAAAACATGTTTAATTTATCACATTTCATGTTATCAATCATCCTTGGGTATTTCTTTTGGATTACATATTCAGATACTGCAGTTGAAAGACAGCCTTAGTTTAAACCAGAAGCAAGCACTTAAAAACAGAAGTGCATTCATTCAAGAAAAAATTGAGCTCCAAGAAAAAAAGCTCAGAGAAGGAGGCATTGAAGAATGGAAAGGTATGTTTCTTAAAAATTTCTTTTTTAAACACACATGAATTCTGAAATTCTTAAAATGTGAGGGCTTAATTATCATTTTACCTAGATTCCTGATTAAGAGCATTAGCTTGAATGTCATAGTGGTTATAAATGCTAACTAACACTTTATCATGCCTTTTAGCAACATAGATTTTAAAAACAACACAAAGTGACAAGTAACACCTTCATTACACTCAATGACTAAAATTTGTATTGTTTGAGCTTTAAATGTTTGTTTTTAACTATTTCACTAACCTGATTAAAAAATACATTTTTATATTATATTTATGATTTTTTTCCATGGCCTAACAAGTGAAACAAGGAGATGTTTGCAATAGACATAGATTTTTTTTACCCTTTCCAGTAGATGTGCACTTGTGAAAGATTAAAAAAATGTATAATGTTTCTATTCATATTAAATATATATAGTTGAAAAAAAAATGTGTGTGAGTTTGAGAAATCATTTAACTGTTGTAAATGTTATGTGACAAACAGTGATATCTGACAGAATGAGTCTACATGGATTTAGCCATTCTTCTTTGAGGAATATTTAAACCAGCTTTTGGAATATTACTTTGGTATTTTAACGTAGCTATGGCTACATGTGGTATGCAGATTACTAACTCACAGTTTAACAAATTATTTTTCTAAATTCTGAAATAATAATTGTGTTTTTTTTTATTAGGTATTGACCATATGTAGATTTTTAACTACCATTGTGTGTACTTCTGTTTATAGATAAAGCTTAATTCATTAATCATTCATTACACTCCTCACTTGCTGAATATTCTAAGTAATTCTGTGAATGAATTAATTTTTAAACTTACATATTCAGTTTTTCTTACCTTTATTAGCTCACTCTTTTAATTTTAATTTTTCCTGTTCTAGCTTATTACACAACAGTTCAAAAAGAATCTTTAAGTTTTGAGCAAGAGGCAAGACAGTTAAACAAAATTGGTGAAACACAAAAAGCTGAATTATTAATGAACAAGAAAAAATATGCAGAAAAAGAGGTACACTTATCAAGTTTAAATCTTATCACTTTCAGATATTCTAAAGTTTTTTTTTTTATTTTCATTTTATGTTTTTTTTTTTAATGTTTTAAAATTTAGATAAAGTGAGATTAAATATCTTTAGTTTAAAATGTATTTTTTTTATATATAAACTGAAAAGTTTAATATTTTGAACTAGACCGGGGATCTCATATTGATTACTTCATACTGATTTTTTTTTTTTTGATTGGAGATAAATTATCTAACATTTTAACCTTCTCTTTGTCCTCAGCTCTTGGCCATAAAAACAAAAGTACCAGAAGTTCTCTTATAGGAATTTAGAAACTGGGTTTTATTATTGATTTGTAATATTTAAAGGAAAATTAAAATGTTTATGTGTGTAAAAGAAATACACTTGATTCTTGACTATCTAGATACACTTGATTCTTTACTATCTAGCCTTATCTAGCGTGAGGGCTTGCTAACAAACAAAAAAGCTCTATAGGTCCATAGATACGACCTTCTTGTGCTATTAAAAAAAAGAAAACCTTTTTAATGAAAACTGTTATTCATATTTTCTTATCTCTTTGTACAGAAAATTTATTTATAGTTTTTTATGTTATTACTAATTTATATTATTCAAACTTTGTAACTGTTCATTGATAAATGCTGACATAAAGTAGAAAAGATAAGTCTTAGAAAAAAGGGTTTCAAGTTACATATCAAAATCTCAATAAAATTTTGAAAACTCCTAATTTTTCACATTAAGTAATCTGGATTGTTTGTAAGTGTCTATAAACTTGTTCGTTAGATATTTCAATTGAAAAACATTACTTTTTTTCTTCTTTTTATGTCATTAATTATCTTCATCTTTTTTATTCATCATTATGTATCAATGTGTGTATGGCTAAATAATGTACAAGAAAAAAGGATGTATATTTCTTATTATTTATGAAAACCAATTTTTTTGGTCAATTTAACATTTTTAAATGTATGAAATGTAATTTATTTTTAATCTATCCTATTTTAAACTATTAGTAATGAAAAATTATCTTGTTGAAATGTAATTAATTATCAAAAAAATTTAATTTAATCTAAGGTTTATTTTTTGAGCATTTGCCAATGTTTCATTGCTTTCAGTTAAAATATACTGACATTAAATATGTTTTTGTTTTTCATAACAACTTATTTTATTATTGATTTTGCGATTTTTATTTTCAATTAAGGAATAAAAAGTAAACTTAAAGATTTATTAAAACTGTTTAAAATTCATACTAGTAGCATTTTCTTTTGTTATACTAAACTAAATATTTTGAATAGCAAGTTTCAGTGAAGAACTAATAATTCAATATTGACATTACTAGTTTATAGACTTTATTACATGTATTAGTTTTTGCCCATCATTTTATAGACCAGTTTACCAGTTTATATACTTTAAATCAATTCAATTGTATTTATCTTTTTCTTTTTAAATAATTTAGTACAAGTTCATAGGTGTAAGAAATGGTGTAAAAGTTCTGGATTATCAGAATTTAAAAAAAATTTAAATGAGGATTCTAAAAAACACAGGTTGGAGGGGAGAAGGTGTTATTACTTAAATATTAATTTCAAATTATTTATGAACTCAATAATCAGATATTAAAATTCAGCAATAAAAAGTACTTGTACATTTGAATAAAACATCGTAGGAATTCTTAATGAAATTGTTATTACATCTTATAATTGAACAGATGTATGTTGGAAGGTAGGGGATGCAATCTTATTTCAGTAGTTTTGATCTGGTATAGTATTCACAAAATTTAAATATAAAAATTTTTTTTTTTAATTTTACCCCCCATTAAAATAACACAACTTAAAAGAGAAATAACATATACATATAAGGTATATTTTTTTTAATTAGCAACCATATTAAGCTTACTTTCAATAAACCACTAGGCTTATTTGATTCTTTGAACCCATGATTGGTTTTTCTAATTTGCCAAAAGTTTTCTCCTTTTTTTAAAAAAAACATTTTAAATATTTTCAACATTGTGTTAGTTTTGTTGTAATTTTGAATGGAAATGACCACAGGCTTGTTTATGACGCTCAAGTTGGTTAATATTTTTTTAGATTTAAAAACAAAAAAAGCATTGATTGATTCGGCACAAAAATATCAATCAATAAACCTGGTTTAAACACTGTTAATATTATGCAAAAGGTTATTACCTTTATTTTGTGAGATATTCTGTTTTTAATTATCCAAATATATTTATCTAATAAAGGTGAAAACATGAAGTTAATGAGAGCCACATTCCGGTTTTCCTCATAGTATAAATCAATATAAAAAGCTAGGTCTACAGCTTTTGAGGAGAAATAAGGAATGAAATTTATTTTTCCTTTTTCAGCTGGGCTTGGGACTGTCCTTGGCGGAGTTGAGATTCACTTAATGGTTCTTATATGGTAAAATTCATTTCTAAGATACCTCCATATTTAAAATTTAGAAAAACAAAAATAGATTTTAAAAATGGCACGTTGGGTGCCGAACAAAACTTGTCGAAGAGTCGTATGCAGCTCTAAGATTCGCATTTTGGCAACCAGTGACCTAAATAGAAATGGCCTTTACTGGCTATAGAAGTCGAAACTTACCATATGAAAAATAAATAATTATTCTGAAAAAGGCCCAGATAAAAACAGACTAGATGATGATGTCAAAATTTATTCTTGGAATTAAACAGTAAAGTAAATTTATAGGAATCTTTTTTGTCTCAGAGCTATTGAGTGGTTCTCAAACTTTTATAATTTGTGACCAACTAATGAAAATGTTTGATTCTGTAAGAAAATAAAAAGATGAAAGAAAAGCTAATATTTATTGCATGTATTATCCATTAGGTAACAGTTTTGGTGAACTCAAGTCAAACTTGAGTAGACTTAATAAGTAATTTGAAGAAAAAGCAATAACTTGTTTGGACTCAAAATTACACATAGACTCTATAGAAAACTGAATAAATTAGACATTTTTTAACCGATTTTTTGTCTTGCACATTTCTTCATTTTCATGCATTTATGAAACTTCAAAGAATTAACTGGCAAATGTTTGATATCAGCTCAGATTCGGAATTTAGATTTCCTCGTCAAATTTGAATGAATAATTTTCAAATAAATGCATACAAAACTGTTCCTTCACTATTTGAAAATCCCATTTTTGCGAAAAGTAAAAGGTGTTTACAATTAAGACAGCTGTGCATTTTAAAACTTCTTCTTCCTTTGGCTCTACAGCCCATTTAGGGCCCTGGCCTGCCATACTACTCTTCTCCACTTTTCCCGACCCATGGTCTTCTTTCTCCACTCTCATTCCTAGGGCTTTAAGGTCTTTCTTCACTTCCTTCAACCATCTGCTTCTCGGTCTGCTTTGGGCCTTTTCTCATTGGGTGTTGCCTTATGTATGGATTTTGGACCTCTGTTGTTTCCCATTCTTTCTATTTGCCCTACCCATCTCAATCTATTCATTTTGATTTCAGCTGTTATATTTGGTTCTTCGTACAGTTCTGAATTTGTTATACTTCTCCACTCGTTATTGTCCTTTACTGACCCATATATTTTCCTTTCCCAAGAGTTTAGCATGTTTTCTGCTTGTTTGCTGATGGTCCATGTTTCATTACCATATGTTACTGCTGTCTGATCATTGTCTTGTATATGTTTTTTTTTTTAATTTTCTGGAGATCTGTCTGTTTTTTCAGTATTTTATGCAGTGTGTAATATATTCTGTTTCTTACTTCTAGTCTGTTTTCTATCTCTATCATTATATCATTTTTCTCACTTATGGTTGATCCCAGGTATTTAAAGTTTTTTACACTTTTGGTTGCTTTTTGTAGCATTATCATCCTCAATTTGTTTCGTTCTTCCACTTTTTTTTTTTTGCAATCATCGTCATACCATTCAGCTCTTTTCTTCTTTTGCTTGTACCCTATGACACTTTCTGCTGTGTTTTTTATAGTTTGTTTAATCTTTTCCCAGTGGCTATTTAGATTTTCAGTATCATCTATTGTTAGTGTTTCTAGCTTGCTTTTAATTTCTTATGCATACTTTTCTTTTGTTTGTGGCTCTTTTATTAGTTTTTCACAGTCAAATCAGTTTGTTATCTTTGCTTGTGTGTTGTGAAAAATACTTATTTTTTGTTTATACTTTATTTTGACTAACACGTGGACTTTGTCTGCATCTCCTCCTCTGAAGCTTCTGACATCTTGAATATCTGAGCCATGTCGTCTGTCTATTAGCACAAGATCTAATTGATTTCTTGTCACCCATCTGGTGACCTCCATGTTTCTTTGTGTATTCTTTTGTGTGGAAACTTAGTGCTACTAATGGTCATGTCCTTGCTAGATGCGAAGTCCATTAGACGTGTTCCATTATCGTTGCTTTCTTCGTGTAGGCTGCGGCTTACGAATTGTCGATCTGTATATTATTTCTTTGCCAATCTTAGCGTTGAAGTCTCCTAACACTAATTTAATATCATATCTAGGTGCTTCTTCATACATCCTTTCTAGGGCATCATAAAATTTCTCTTTGGTATTCCCTTCTGAATCTTCAGTGGGTGCACGGGCACAGATTATGGTCATATTGCCATGTATCCTGAGAGGATGCTGATTTTTTGATTGATGATGTTTTCCCTGACGGCAAATCCTGCTCCTAGTGTATTTGTGGTGTTCCCACTGTAAAAGATGGTATACACTGTTGTTTTTAGTATGTCTGAATTTTTCCTTCTGATTTCTTGTAGTGCTGCTAATTTTATTTTGTACTTTCTAAGCTGTTCAGTTAGGCGGGTTAGGGCTCCTGCTCTGTATAGGCTTAATACGTTCCAAGTCGCTAGCCAGTAATCATGTCCGTGATCGTGCGAAGGTCGATTTCCATTTAAATCAGTCCGGTTTTTAAATTGTTGTTTGGCTTTCATAACCTGCTTTTTTTTTTTACATGACTGGGTAGTTAGCCCTGTGCACAACCACTAGGGTGTTGCCCCTCACAGCCTTGTGGGTAACTGCCTTTGTTTAAGGTTAGGTCCCTTAGCTTTTGTGGATCCCTCCACTAACTACAAGGCAGTAGTTGCCTGCTTTGGTCCGCCCCGAGAATTTTATTTCATCGGCACTCAACATATCTGTCGAGCTTTGGCCTATCCGCCACCTGGGGAGGCGCCCGATGGAAGTTTGGCCTCTCCACATTTAAAAACTACAAATCTTAATAATCTCAATGATAAAGAAAACTATATATGGTGGCTTTAAAATCATCGTTTATCGCGATTTTATGGTTTCCATGACAACTAGAAGTAACACTCTGGATTTTCTTCATGTCTTTCTTATGCAGAGTAAATGCCACGCTCATTTGAAATGACCCTAATATGTTAATGAGTAAAATGGGTGACGTCCTTACAATTGGCTGATATATACATATATATATATATATGTGTGTGTGTGTGTGTGTATGTATGTGTGTTATGGCCAAAGCCTGAAATCGACCAAATCGGGAAGCGGCCAATATCGCATCACATTGACCGGCCAATGTCCGATCTTTTCGGGGTTTGGCTAGCCAGTTTGCGAAATGGCATGGGATGACTCGGGCAAAGTCAGAAGAAAGATGTCACGAATGACCTGTAATGACAATCATATGGCACATCGGATATTGCCACACATCTCGGCCAAAGTGCGAAATGGCCTACCAATTCGGGAACTGGCAGTATCAAATATATATATATATATATATATATATATATATATATATATATATATATATATATATATATATAGTCGATTCCGCTTAATTGGGACACATCGGGACCGGGGCTTTTTGTCCCAATTAAGCGGCTGTCCCAATTAAACATACAAATTTACTATTGGCTTCTTGGTTTGGTTTCTTTGAGATTTGTCCCAAATAAGCGGCTGTCCCAACTAAGCGGTGTCCCAATTAAGCGGAATCCACTGTATATATATATGAACTATCTCTTCTGTGTGTGTGTGTGTTCAGCAGTTAGAGACAAACTAAATTCAACATAACTCTTTTTTATTCCATATAACGAAACGGTGTATTGCACATATTTTATTACAACTAAGTAAGGGGAAAAAAATAATGAGCTTTGCTGACTAAATTTCTAGTCTTATTAGACGACCCATGTTCTTCACTGGGCTTTATAAATGCCACCCAGTTATATAGCTTAGCCAGCCCCGTAGCGTGAAAATTCTACATCAGGGGTCAGGCAAGGGCAGGTAATACATTTTACTTAGTAGAACAAATAAGCAGAGGGGGCCAGACAACACGCAGGGGGGGGGGACCCTAACCCTGCCCCCTCCCCCCGCACTCTACGGGCCTGAGCTTAGCCCTGCTTAGGTATGCTCTGCTGATACTCCTGACTATTTGGTCATCTTACAATTATATAAACTGGTCTGTGGGGGGGGGGGGGTGTAGAGGTGAAAAAAAATTATATTAGTATAGTATAGTACTCCTTTATACTATTGACTATATTACTAAGAAAACCTACACACTGACATATACAAGATGAACACTTTATATTTTTTCATAAAAAAAACACTTCTGGTTTGTTATTGCCAACTTATCTTGGGGGAAAAGTCTCTATGAAATGAAAGTGCCATTGAAAAGAAATTCGAAATAGTCGTCAAGCATTTCATGGCCACGTGACCAAACAAAGATGGCCGTCTCAACATTCCACTTCAGGTATTTACACAGTAACGAACATGTAATTTGTAACACGAAATGTCATTATTTAAACGTTATGGTTTTTTTTATTCTTTTGAAAATTACGAAAACTTGTGTTTTTTTTTAATTTTCACGTCTTTAGTTAGTTAATTTTTTAGCTCGTTCAATTATTATTTTAAAACTGAACTTTTCCGATAATCCTCGTAAACATCAAAATCCAAATTGACGTAAAAAATATTGACTAATAATTTTTTTAATGTATTTAATGTGTTATTATTAATGATTGTTTATTTTTCAGTGATAAATTAACATTGCATTGTTCTTTCATCAGAATCAGCAGTTAGAATAAATGAAAATTCAACAGAAAAAACGAACTATTCTTACATTAAACTTAAATTTATCTATGCCACATTCCAACTTAGCTGAGACAAAACAACTTAAAAATTATGAAGAACAGCACATCACTAACTTCCTTGTCATCTATGGATAAAGGTATGTATTAAATTGCTATTTGGATATTATTCTGTTTATCTCTAAACATGGCTGACAATATTATATATAGAATATAGAGGACCTTTTTTTCCAATTTATTTAATGCAGTTAAAGACAACTTTTTTATTTATTTTTTTTGATAAAAAATAATCAATACTATGATTTTGAAATATGTATAGAGGTAAAGTATCAATCATATTTATCAAAATAATTTTGGTGGCTATCTAGTGGTATTACCTATTCAGTTAAGTAAAGCTTTGAATATTAGTCTTGAATTTTTTCTTAATTTTATAGAGTAGTCATAGAGTATTGAGGTAATTTCATAAGATAAGTACAGTGGCACCTAGAGATACAAATTTAATTCATAAATTGCTTTTATGTCAATTGGCTTGTATCTCAATTGAGATTAATTACTCGGGATGTGACGGAGCTGATGAAAAACCGCATCCGTCTGATTTGGATTTGGCAAATATAAATCCGTCGGATTCAAATGCGGATGCGGATTTGGTCAAAACTTGGCTAAAAGGGGGTATACCAAGCCAAGGTGTCAGTCCTGTGCCCCCCCTCCATGACAACGAGGATTTTCAGCACATGTATGATATACCTAAATCTATATATAATTCCAAATCTTTCATAACATTTCAAACGTCATTCCAACTCGTTTAAAATCATTCCAAATGTCATTCCAAGGTCAGTCCAACTCATTCCAAATGTCATTTAAACTCATTCCAATAGTCATTCCTCCAACTCATTCCAAATTATTCCAAATGTCAAAACAACTCATTTCAATTGGTCACACATAACCAGCTTTTCGCCATTCCAATCCACACATCCACTCCGCCATTCCAATCCGCATATCCATTCCGAGGTTTAGAAAGCTCGGATGAAAACAATGTTTGGCGAGAGGGGTGTATCTAAAATATGTTCATGACCAAATACGACATCTAATCTATGGACAGCTGAGTAAGGGTCCAAGAGTTTAGTTTTATCTGTTTTCTTTATTTCAGGTTTTCGAAAGTCTCTAGTTTTTTTAATTTTAGTTACGATTTCTACGGCCGTGTTTGATCTGAAAACGGTAATTTTTCAAATTCGAATCCCACGGATTTTTTTTTAAATTCGTCAGATTCGAATTTGCTCAAAAAACATCGAAGTTCGAATGTCGTCGAATTCGAATTTCGTCAGATCCCTATTAATTACGTTTCAGCCCCCAAAATGCCACCCCAGTTGTTTTTGTTACATGTTTTTAAATAAGAAAAGTGTATTTATAAATGACAAATATTGTAAAAAAAAATAATAAAAGAGAATGTAAAGAAATAAATTGGCTTTATTAAGTGTATTTACTTGGAAATTAGTTGACTTGACCTCAAGTAAGATGCTGGCGAAAGTGTAGGGTGGAGAAGCTTAGAAATTATTGTAATGCTTTTAACCAGTGTTATACACTTTAATGACTCTTCTCTGTAAGCACAGTAAATATCGTTAAATTTCTACACCCATATTGCCTTGAAAGTCAGTCACTCACACCTTGCTCATGTTTTTCTATCATTTCAATTTTCTGAGCTTTACACTCACTTTCTTTGGATCATGGCTATAAAAAGAAATGTGATAAAGTACTGTAACTGAACTAAGGCACAAAACATGAGCACAACTTATCAAAGATGCTTCTACAGCAAGGCAAACAAGCATACTGACTGAGGTGCAGAAAATGTGAGGCGCAGTAAACTGGGTCATGTGCAGCCTGCTGATTTACTCATATCTCAAATGTTTCCCATATTTCAAAGCAAAAACATTGCTCGCTCAATGTCTCTTATCTCAAAAATCTCGTATGTTAGGGCATTTTATTTTAATAATTGATGATGAACTTATACATTTTTTTAAATACAAAATCATGTCTATTATTTTTAATCTAACAAGAGAAATTGCTTTATTAGAAGCATTAAGACAAAACTAAACTTAGAGCTCTTAGCTGTAAAAATACATTGTAGCAAATTTCTTTGTTGAGAAAATGTCTGGTACAGCTATTGATGGAGCCCATGCATTTATTGGTTTAAAAGAATGTGGACCTGTAAAATTAAGTAATTCTTATAAGTGCTACAAGAAAAAACTTTTAAGGTGAAAAGTACCATGTAGGAGCATAGAGTCTTAACTATATCATGCCAACTGACACCATTATGGGCAGTCTTCTCAAGTTGAGAACTTACATCTCCTGATTCATTAGCTTCCTATTGGACAGCTCTTCTATACATTTGCTTTAGTCTTCCTGCTGTTTTCTTGTTCTGTGGCTCCATTCCTAGGCCTGTCTATAACATTGCTATCTTTGTGTCTCTTTAACATTATTAAACATTTCTCTGATGTTGAGTCAGCATGGTTTAATTTTTATTTTTTTTTAAATTATGGTTTTTGTTGATTAATTAGACGTGTGGCTCTCGTCATCCTCTTATGTAGCCCATAGAAAATAAAAATGGTTGGACAAGCCCTAAATTATATAATTGTAAAAAATAATATATTAAAATGACTATAAAAATGACTAATCTTCAAGCATTAATAACTAAAAGAGTACATTAAAAAGAAATGCAATTAAATGTGCCTCATAACGCTTGCATGTCATACTGATACCCTGACCAGGGAGGTTGTGAACTAGATCAGTGTAAAGCCAGCTATCAGCTACTTCTTAGATGCCTCTTTAGCAGCCTTGGAGATTTACTGGGCCCTAAAAAGTCCTGGGCACTCACCAATCCATGGACCTTTAGGTCCCCAGTTAAGTGCTCTTCCACACTACCATCTCTTCCTTCGTAATTTAAAGGGCTCAACCAAAACTACCCCAATTGTTGTTAGTTGTTAAAAACTAGGTATCAAGATCAAATATCTCATCCCTGCTACAGACATGGAGTGCTCTAAAAGTCTTTCTTGCAGAAAGTGTATCATGGATGAAAACTTACTTGCAATTATTGTTCAATGCATTTCTATTAAAGCTAGTAAAATATTAAGATTTTTGCACTTTTAATTTTTCAGATTTGTCACTTAATTTTTTAAGTCCTTATGGCTTTAACAGTCTGCTTCACCAACATCGATCTTCAATCTCCAATCCTTCAAGTGCACGTACAGTTTTAAGTAACAATAGATTACAAGAAGAATCTAGAAAAAAACTACTAGAAGACCAAGATGAGCTTCCTCGTCTTACAAACAAAAAACGTCAAAGGCGTAATGATCAAATTACAGTTAATCTGAGTGGAACCAGATACGAAGTGGGTATGTTGTTTAACAAAATTCAGATTTTCATGAGGATCAACTTGATAAATCACTTTTTAAATATTTAAATAAGTGTCAATAAAGACTATTAAAAAAATTATTTACATATTTGTTTCACTGCGTTTGTTTCACACTTCTTAACACCTATTTAATGTATTTCAATTAAGAAGAAATACTTTATGACACATTATTTTTCGCTTCATTTTGTTAATATAATTCTCTTACTATAATGCTCCCATTATAGAGCCTAGTTAAAGGCGTAAACATCAGAGTGCTTTGTTAAAGACATTAGAGGGCCTTGTTAAAGACGTCAGAGGGCCTTGTTAAAGACATCAGAGGGCCTTGTTAAAGACATTATGGGGCCTAGTTATAAACATCAGAGGGCCTTGTTAAAGACATTATAGGACATATATAGTGAAAACAAGTGACCAGAGACTTAACAAGAATGAGAGTTGTAAAAAGGGCTTTTGTTTGTAAAGAGGATCACTGTACCTAACATGCCTTCTGCCACATGCGGGCAGATAGTTAAAAGTTAACTGTACCGGGTATTTCTATCAATGTTGTTGAATGTCATATATTAAAATCTTTATATTTTCAGTTCGGCAGGTTGTGGAGAAATTCGGCTTCACAATTACTAAAGATGACGACCCAACTTCGTAAGAATCTACTTTTTTATTACTTGTTTTATGGCACTAATTAAAAATTTTGTTCAGATTTTCAAAAGCTTTTTTTAAAATATGTTCTAAATTTTACAGGTATCTGATATGGAATGATACCTTTGTTTCACCAGATAGAATAAGTGAACTCAAGCCATACCAACATATTAATCATTTTCCTGGCATGGTTGAGGTGACAAGAAAAGATTCTCTGGCAAGGAATATGTTAAAGTTAGTCTACACTCCTTAGTGTTTAGTTTGAAGTAGAATTTAAAGCTGACAATATAAATTTACACTTTATCAGATTCAGTTCACAGTGATATGAATTTGATTGATAAGTTAAAAGTTCCCTATGCCCTAAAGGTCCATTTGGGTAGATGTATCGTAGAATTCATCTGTTTTTATGACCTCGGGATAAAAAGGGATTGTGTGATTAGCACAACATCCAGCTGCCTTTACTTCCCCAACTAAAGTCAGATACCCATTTAAAGCTGGATGGACTTAGGGGACTTCAACCAACTTGTACTAGGACCTGGACATATTCCCTTGGTTCTCACTGAGGATCGAATCCAGGACTGTCGGGTCAACAGTCGAGCATTCTACAACGCTCAGCCATTCGCCCCCCAATGATAAGTAAGTTGTTAAAAAAATTCAATTCCTTTAGTCATTGCTTCTTTTACTTTAATTCTCTAAGTAACACCAAATAAAGGTTTTAAAAGTTTATCGCCAAGATTAGTAATATATATTTTAGAAGAGTAACAAATTTAGGTTGGTTAACTGAGTTAGCATTACCAGAACAAAAAAGATAAATGATCTTCTATTAAAAAAAATATAATGTACTTAAATAATGATCTTACAGTGCTTTATATTGTGCCAGAAAGACTGTTCTGAAGTGTTAATAACTTCTATTGAGTTTTTTATCTTAAGGTTTAAAATAAAAAATAATTTTGTTCCAGAATGAGTAAAGTTATGCCAGATGACTTCAACTTTGTTCCTAAAACATGGATTCTACCCACAGATTATACCTTATTGCAAAATTATGCTAAAGACATGAAAATGAGAAGGAAATCAAAAACTTTCATTGTTAAACCATCAAATGGTGCGCAAGGTCACGGGTAAACTTCACTTTTGTTTATTGTTCACTAAAAATATAGTTATATTTTTCTCCAGAAATATTAATCACTTTTCCACATTTAAGATTGTATAACTTTTAAACTTTCTTCTAAGATTTTTTTTTGAAGAGTGTCCACAATTTTTATAGGCCTCTATTTTTCTTTTTTACATATTGAACTAAGTGATTTAATGTAATGTTATATGAATCATATTTTCCTATCCTCAGTATTTCTTTGTATAAAAATGCAGAGAAGATCCCATCAGCTGAGCATTTTGTTGTCCAGGAATATTTGGATAAGCCTTTACTCTTGGATGGTTATAAATTTGACCTGAGGATTTATGTTCTTATCACTTCCTGTGACCCACTGAGAATCTTTTTATTCAATGATGGGCTTGTCAGATTAGCTACAGAAAAATACCTTACTCCCCATGAGACTAATTTGGTAAGTATTAGTTATTAAGAAATCCTCATTAGAAAATTATTGTCAATCACATAAAAAATCTGAATGATCATTAATTTGTATTAGAACTATCAGTTTAAGTTAAAACATTTGTAAAATACCAGTTTAATATTCTTTAACAGTAAAAACAAGTTAAAGAAAGTACTAAATAATTTATACTTTAAGTAATGCTCTGTTTTAAAATGGTGAATACTTTATCAGGGAAGGCCATTGTCTCAAAACTATCATTTATCTTTGCCTTGCACTCTTTTAAAACTATGTAGCTGAGACAAATGAACATAACTCTGTTGTGTACTTTAAACAGAATCACCTGTTCATGCATTTGACAAACTACTCAGTAAACAAGCAAAGCCAGTTCTATGAAAAGAATAATGGCCATGACACTGGGAGCAAGAGATCCATTCGGTATTTTAATGAATACCTCCGCCGCAGCGACATTGATGGGGGGCTGCTGTGGCGTAATATTTCTGATATGATTGTCCGCACTTTGCTTGTCGCTCAGCCTCATGTGCTACATGCCTACAGGATGTGTCGTCCTGGGGTGCCATCAGGAAGTGATAGTGTTTGTTTTGAGATACTCGGCTTTGACATTATGATTGACAGAAAACTAAGACCTTGGATTCTAGAGGTACTAATGTGAATGCTATATAATGAGACTATGTAATTATGTTAGTAATTGTATATCTTTTATCTTGTTTTGAATACATGTTTCTTATGTTGTAATAAATATAAATTGACCTTGAAGAAACAGTATTTTTGTCCTTAGGTCAAAAAATAAAATTTTCATTGAGGATTAATTTATTCTGACTTTCTTATGCTCTAATGTATTTATTTTCTTAAATAATTAGATCAACAGGTCACCAAGCTTTGGAACAGATGAAAATTTAGATTATGAAATCAAATCTACTTTACTAGAAGACACTATTAGACTTTTAAACATCAAGTAAGTGTGTTAAATATTAGGAAAGATTTGTTGAATTATATCTTTTGAAACAAATATTAGTTTGATTCATATTGTAAATTGTTAGTTTTTTCCCACCATTTTTAGAAAGCTAATAAGTTATTTCAAAATAGAATACTACTGCTTTATAAATTTTATAACTTTATGCTAGGATCAGTGACAAACGGAGGAACATGGCTGCTCAGAAGGCTCAAGCTCAAAAGCGGCTGTTTAAGTCTTGTAAAAAAATAGACATGCAAGATTTTTCCGAGTTAGAAAGAAAAAAGTTGGACAGTGAAAAAAAAAAAGAAGAACTAGTGAGTTGACACATTTTACTTTTTATTTTGTTCAAGACATTTGTTGGATAACTTTATATCGTTATTATTATAATTCAGTTTAATTAAAAAAAAAACAACATTTTTTTCCAATATTGCAGACTGAGCTTCTCATGCGAATAAGGCGAATATCAGCCAAAGAAGATTTTGAAAGACGTCATTCAGGCCAGTTCAGGAAAATTTTCCCCAGTGATGACCCAGCTAGGCAAGAACGTTATTGCAACATTATGACACAGACTTTCTCACTTTTCCTTGCGGGTCGTGGAACGAGTATGCAGAAAGAAATTCAAGTCAATTACAATAATAAATACAGGGTATTTATTTTTCAGTGACTATTTTTTTATTTACTTTTTTGATTTATATTTTTTCCATTACATATTTTTTTAATTATCTGAATTATCAGAATCATACAAAATATATCTTAAATTGATGTAGACTGTTTACAGTGGAATTGATAACACTGGTAAATAGTGAATTCATTGCCAGTGATATTTGAATCATTTTATACAAAGTCAACTATGCTGATTTAGAATATTTAAGTGCTTTTGCTGCTAATATTTCACAATAATAAACTTACCAGGATGAAAATCATACTACGTTCCACAAACTGGCAGTTTTGGTATCGTGATATTTACAACCTGGCTGTTGTCTTTAGACAAGTCACTGAAAGAATAAGTATATGCAATTTAATAATACGATCAGTTTTTTATTGCTAATAAAAGACGTTTTTGTTCTTAATACAGTGATGTTTAAAAAAAATCTTTCGCTCCCCTAGCTAAAACATTTCAGCAAAAAATATCAAAACGCAACTAATTGCCATTTAATCCTGGGTCTAAAATTAAATTTTATTACATATATTCTTCATTCATTTCAAAAAAAACAAAAGTAATAAAGTTCTAGTTTATGAAATTCCAGAACTTTATTGGCAGAAACAAACAAAAGAATTGCAGCTCTAAGACGTCTAACTAAAAGTGAGTTGATATCGGATACTTTAATATAATTGTAGTAAATCACCTGAGTATTGCCGGGTATCTGTCGAGCACCTGCTGTAAAGTTGATATAGAACAAAAAAAGCAGGAAGTAAACTTATTTTTTTACCTGCTAATGATGATATCACAAGGATCCTTACAATTGGAGGAAAGTGACCAGACCACGCTTATGGTCGCCATATGCTTCAAATATCGTGAAATATCAACGCCAGACATCTTCTGTTCATCACTCTGTAGACAATGGAACTAACTGTGAAAACTGATAAAGGCTGTGGTGGTGTATCACGAGGTGCGTTAACTTCTTCATTTTATCTTTCAGACAGTGAGATGTAGATCATCATTTGAATTGTACTGTTTGCTTTCGTCGCCCTTACTCTATCGGCCATCTGGTCACGGACCCACCCCTACGACTATATTTTCTCATCTATGGTCAGCGAAATAAGCAATATGCGTGCCTTTTGTTTGAAAATACAAAGTAAATAGAAATGTGTACAATCCAGATAGTGAGTCTACACAATGGTTCATTGCTTTGCTAGCATCGGTCTTATCCGTTTTGATACACTAATGACCATATGGTTCAGTACGGTCAACAATTGACATGTTACTTATCTATGGTAAATAGAGATTGGAGAGAACACCATTTGTAAATATACCAATAAATTAGTCCAATATCAAGGTGTATGTATTTTATTATTAGTTTAATATGTTTCGCCTCCTCATCTTGTTGATCTAACCGTGACTAGGCCTTCCACGTAGCCAATACGTTTAATCAGACAGTTCCATGTACGTATTGTGTCCACCAGAGATAATGTGGACACTTGAACCGACAAAATAAACTCTTGCTTTTCATTGTACTAATTATTCCATTGTGGGCAAATTACGGCCATAGTGCGTTGTTGGGGCGTGTCGGGGTGTGTGCTTTTAGGTCCGACTATTATTAATAGTTTCAACGAGGGGCGTTAGTAGGCGTCGATGATGACCGACATTGTACGTTCAAACTGCATTCATCGCAATGAATAAGCAAAGCTGATTGGTGATTCATTATTTAATATCTATAATCAAGACATTAAAGATACGATACATGCTGTAGCTTCTTCAAATACCCATCAAATATAGGTTGTTGCTTCTTCAAAGTAATAAAATACTATTGTTCACTCCGTATCAAACAAGAGCGAAATCATTGTACACTGCCGTCATATAAAGCTCGACGGATCTCGGTCGATTTAAAGCGGCGACCCTAGCCAATGCTCTAAACAAACAACTCACCACCTCACAGCCTCCGAAAAATGTATAACATTTTCTTAAAGTATCGAAAGTTAACTCAAATATCCAAAGTATATCTTATGCATTTGTCATAGTAACAATTTAATTTATAACTTTAAAATAGTTCAATCTTATGTTGCAACAAGGAGGTAATCACTATAGCTGAATCATTTGTACATTAATAAATTGATTCAATATCACTTCATCTAAAATAAAAATCAATTGTATCGATATGTGCTAAATAATCCAAATATCACACTCGGCTCAAAATCAACATAAAATCAATTAGGTGAATAGTGTTAATCAACTCTTCAATCCATGTTTTGTGATCTTCTGTAGTCAGCGTATCCTTCAATAATAATCTACACCATACCAAGAAATTTAACACTACCCATGCCATTATATACAGCAAATTGCCATTGATACTTAATATATACAGGCAATCACCATGTGCAGTGCCATAAGTACTACCAAAATTTGACTCAATCTTTAATAGGATCCACTAAAAAATATTGCTAAATTATTCATTATAACAAACATGTGAGTAAAATATGCCATATAATCCACATTGTCACTCAATCAAAATCACAACATCTCATGATGAATGAAATTAATACTTACAAAGAAACAAAACTAACAAAGTCAATGTACTATAAGAATATGCTCATATATTATTTATAATTACAATATGCGACTGTTCATATATTATTTATAATAGTGTAATTCCATTTATTTATATATATATATTATATATATATATATATATAATAATAATATATATATATATATGTATATATATATATATATATATAAGATTATTATTAATAATTCTAAAAAAAAATTCTTGAAAAAAATATATACCTCACTCTATGTGACTGGTATGCAATAACAAAATATTTCAACAATTTACATTAAGTTAGTCTGGACAAATATCTATAGATTTTTAAAATTCTAAATTTTCACTAATAATAATTTATGTGAGATCATGATCTTACGAAGGCTAAAACCATCATGTTAATTTAAAGGAAAGTATTGTTCAATTTTAATTGTAAAGGATAATAAATAATATGAGCTATTGAACTTTAAGAAAAAATTTACAACGCCTTTATCAAATATTACTACCCTATTACCAGTATCGAAGAAATCAGACAATACGATAAAAACAAAACTTTATATATATAAAAATACTAGATATCTTTATAACATATATGCGTATCTGTCGGGTACTATACTTTAAAGTTATAATAATAGGTCTGTTTCAAGTGTACCATTTCCCATTAAACGGAACCAATAATAATACTTAAAACAATCAGTACATAATACTAACTTTTTATTTGAATCAAAGGCTTTTAAAATGGGTTTACTATTAAAATGATTTTTAATCTTATCAAGTGCTATCTGACATTCAGTATTCCACAAACTTTTGTGCTTCATATTTTTTTAATTAAAGTGATAAGTGGATTCATAATTTCAGTAAAGTTATTTATTGAATTTTCTCACTTAATAACTTCTAGAAGAGACAATTTAAAGCTCCTGACCTGTTTCTTATTTCAGAGTGTTTTTGATTTGTAAAATCTTTATTTATTACTATCGTTAGTTTTTACTTTACCTTGATATATGTTATAACCTTATAAGAAATCAATATTTAAACTGAATCCCTGTTTTGCTAATACACGCATCAGAATAATGTAAGTTGTTATTTTGAGAAATATAGGCTAATAAGCTTAATTAATGTTTCTATAACAGTATCTCTATTTTTTTGTAAAAATGCAAACTTATCATCAATATAATCTGGTAGGCCGTCTTTTTAAAATAGATAGCTTCCTGATTTTTTTGTAAATGTTGCTGGTAATACTCGTTAACGAGGACCACCAAGGATGTGTATTCCATATATCATGAAGATTATTATAAGCGCATAGTGTTTCAAAACCTTCACATTTACAAGTACCTTTTCTTCCGATGGTATTTACCATACGAGTTAGTCTAAGTAGGAAGCATGTTCTATGTGCGCCATTTCATTGATAAATCTTCTGCATTTAACTAATGGTTGTTCAAATATATTTTGGCAACTGAATTTAAGACCTCTCTAATCACCGGCAAATGTCGTTGTTCATTTCTGCACTAGTATAATAAGAGTTTATATGAAAATTTCAGAATATCTTATTAAAATTGTATACAAAGAAATTTTCAATTCTTTTTGTCTGCTATTTCTCTATATTTAAATAGGAGGAATCATAATAATTTAAGCGCGTTAAATGGTTTATTGAATCAGCTAAATTTTATGTCAGTGATGATTCTTTACCTGGTTTGTGGGAATCGCCGTATAAGATCATCTGTGCTTTCATTGCGAAAGCTATCAAAGGATCTTGTGAATTACATATTTTTATTAAATCATCATTATTGAATTAAAGAATTTCTCTAAAATCAAGATCGACTATCTTCGTGTCGTATATGTAGTTTAGCAAATCTTATTTATTAATTGGTACCTTTGATGCCTGAATGGAAGTCACTAACAAGTTTTAAACTAATTTGTTTAATGTCATATCATAGATTATATTGCGCAAATAGATCATACAAATGAGTCTGAATTGATGGAAATTTTTTATGTTGAGAAACATCAATGAAAATAACAGTTAAGGTTTTCTTGATTGATATAGTATCTAATCTTTCTCTACAACAGAAAATTAATAGTGTCATCTTCTGACTTGTCTTGGCTAACAGCCCATTTCTGTAATTCAACTAACTTTGTACCCAAACTTTCTAAACATTGTAATGAATTTTCATCTATTCTTAACAAGTTCAAATACTTTTGAGGTCTTTTAAAACATTTCTTAAGGGTGTCAATATGACAGATGGTATCTTTTCCTTCTATATCTAATACTTAGGTAGTTTTTTCCTTTTTTTTTTTCATTGACATCACATGGACCTCTCCCACCTATCTTTATTAATTCTTGCGGAAACAAAACATGTATGCACTATCTCCTGTATTTAATATTTATTTAGTGTTCTTTTCTCTATTCTTCCCTAGTTTTTTTCTTGTTACTATTTGTTTTAAATTAAACTCTGCTAATTTATTATACTTATAAAGTTATGTTATGTCTAATTTGTTTCAATCCATTCTACTGAACTTATTAACAAGTAATTCTCTACTCTTACTAAAGAAGGGTAAAAATATTGTTTTTAAAAATTTTTAAAGGGCTTCTTGGGTTTGTCCCAAACATTAATTCAAATAATATCAGTGGCAAAAATTTATCCCAATTACTCTCTTGATCAATGATTAACTTTTTTAACATAGTTTTAATGGTTTGATTAGCTCATTTTATAGCACCATTAGTTTGAAGTCTATAACAAGGTGCACATACGTGGGTGATTTCTAACATATTAGTAAAGGCACGAGTTATTTGTTATTTAAATTGGGTACCATTGTCAGACAAAACAATTTGAAAGCCAAATCTAGTGAAGATAGTTAATAAGAGCCCTACTACAAATGTTTTCTGCGGTAACCCTAATCCCTAGAAGGAATAGCTAATACCATCGTGTTGCAAATCCTACGAAAACTTTGTTAAAATAAACCAATGTCCTCTCTACAAAGTTGTTGAAATACTGGTCCTATAATATCTACAAGCATACTTTTATACACAAATGGTTTTACTATAGGTTGTATCCATCTTTTATAAAAGGAACCTTATGATTAGACGGATCTTTTATTAAATTTATTACATTGTTTGACCCAAGATTTTAAAAATATTTTAATATCTTTCTCTAAGTTTGGCTAAAAAGCAATAATTTCTACAGTTCTATGTGAGTGTATTCTCTATAGCTCATATGTCCAGCTAAGGGACTATCATGTATTATTTGTAGCACTTTGAGTCTTAGAGATTCAGGTATTAATATTTGTGTACAATCTCTTTTTTCACCTATAAATTTTCCTTTGACCAGAATTTACCATATATTACTGAATATAATACTTTCTTATTATTACTTGTTGTATCAAAATACTTTAATAGAGATTTATCTTCCTGCTGTAGTCTAACTAATTCATCTTTAGAAATGTTTAGGATGGTATATGTTTCTCGATTATCTAGGCTAGGTTTTTCTTCTTGTTTAGCTAGAGATTGAGCTCTGGTAGTGACATTAAGTACTTGTGATAGTTTACTATGCTCTGTTATTGAAAGTTCTGTATCACCTACACTATCTGATCTTCCACTGATATGTTCATCTAACTTTGTTCCTTCATTTTATTTTAGATTACCAAGATTATCTGCAATTCCATGTGGCTTAACCCTATAACCTGATTAATAAATCAGCAATTATCTCTGATATTTCAAGCTGTGAGACATCTGTTAAATGATTTTCTACTATGTTTATAAAGGTTAAAATATGTCCTGGTATTTCTGAATTTTGAATACTTTGAACAGCAGTAGTCACACTGTTGTCAATTAAGTTACTATTAACAGATTGAAGAACTTTCTGCACATTTATCTCTTTACTGTTTAACCAATGAATAAACTATTCGCTGGAATTGTCTGGTTTGATGTCTGGTATATTATCTATTATCAGGGGGGCTACTGGTGATGTCATTGCAATAGCTTCTATTTTACCACTATTATTGCTTTCTTACAGTTCATGATCTGACCATTACCTAATTTAATATTTTCAGAACTATCTATTATACAATTTCTGGAATAAGCCAGGAATCTACAACTACGCAACTAGCTCCTGTGTCTCTGAGACACATAACGGGTTTATCATTAAGAAAACAAGGATAAAATACTAGGTTGCCATTATTATTTAATAGTGCATTTACAGTATGCATATTATTATTCCTGCCTAAGGCTCTCTATCATTGTACTGTCATAACTGACAATATTTAGTGACGCAATACTAATGAATTCTGATAAGCGATATTTACATTGGGTTCGTAGTTACGTTCATAGGATATTGCATATCAGGTAAATATCTGTTATTCTGTACATTACTATTATCTAAATATCTATTCCTATTGTTTAATTGCAGTTAGATTTGGTATTGCTATGGGTCTGTAGCTTATTAGAACCAATTTTCAATATTCTAGCGGGTAAACTTTGCTGTATCTTGAAACTTATCAAATGCACCATCTGGATTTGTAATTCACTTTATTCTTGTGTTTAATGGCACTAAAAGTGTTTTTTCTTCCCTTGAACATAGGAATATTCTGATTACTTTCTTTATAGTCTGATTAAGCAGAGATTAAATCTTTTTTACAGTTTATTTTCTTAGTTTAATGAATGAAAATAGCTTGCTGGAACTTTGATTTAAAATTTTACCTATTAATATGCAATTCTGAGGGGATCAGATTAATCTATACCTGCTAATTTAATAAAGTTATTCAAGTGAGACATAATAGTGTTATGAAACAAATTTCGATAGTATTCCTCAGTTTTATTGTAGAAATTTAGCCGATGATCTTTTATTCATTTTAAGATTTATTTTCAGGGTGTCCTATCATATATAAAATATTTAGGGCTTCACCATGGAATGCTTCCAGCAAAAGTTTAGTCCATCCAGTCTCAAGCGTTTTGTGAATCTTAAGCCTAGATTCAAAATTCGACAAAAATGTATCGATGTTGTCATCTTTACTATTAAATTGATTCATTTTTGGTATAGTCTTTACATAATTTGTTGATGGTGTTTTTGATTGTTGTTCTTGTTCTATCCGTTTAATTTGTATTTCTGCTTCTAACCTTAGTCTTTGCTTTCTCTAATTCTATATTGGCTAGTTCCTTTCTTTGTTTAAATTTCTAAAGGCTAGTCTTTCTTTTCCATCTAATCTTGCGTGACCCTTAATTTCCTCTTTTTCAATAAACTGCAGAGTTTTCTCCTGTTAAGCCCTAATTCTTCACCTCTTTTTTATAAATTTCCCACAAATCATCCTCTATATCTTTAGCATCCATATTTATGGTTCAGAGGTATCAAATGAGTGAATATTGTAGTGATAAAATCACTATCCTAACTATATAGATAACACTGATACTGTATCGCTGGCACAACAATAATGTACGAATTAATAGGCAATGATACAATATAACAAGTAGCCTACTGGGAGAAAAAGAAAATTCTCTGGCACTGACCTAAGTTAATTCGAATGGCATAAATCATCACATATAGTTATTGACACATTAAAGAAAAGGATTGGAGTTCAGTGTCCAAAAAAAAAAAATAAATAAAGGAAAAATAATTATAAAAATAAATATATATGAATAAATTTCACGAAACAGGACTAAATGAAAACAGAATCAACAAAAAAAAAATTCCTTTTAGAGAGAAAACAATATAATAAGAACAGAACGAAACATTGACGAAACTGGTTAAGAGGAAAAAAAATGTTTTGACAAAATGTAAATAAACAGATAAGACAATAAATAAACAAACTAGACAATATTTAAATAGTATCGATAATCTAAATAGATCCAAGAAGTATTAACAATCAAACACACACTTAAGTGTAAAAAGATCCAAGTAGAGAATCAATATACCCTAATAGAACTCTAACACCCGGTAATCATTATAATACAACACAAAACATATTGGCTCTCGGCGCCCCTGGATGTAACACATAACTGGGTGTAACACACAACTGGGTGTAACATGCAACTGGGTGTAACACACACATACACTTTTATCAATAAAACAAACTGCTACTAAACAAACTTTGAAATATTTTTTGTTAATTAAAAACTGTTTTGTGTCATCCATAATAAAATATTAAAACTGTAAACAATACATTTCTAATCTGAAGGCATACATTAATAATATGTAGGCAGTGGGATATCAAAAATATTCAACTGTATTTAACCTGACATTCTAGTTTCAAAGTAGTATAGGTACGTGTAGTATATACACGAGAACAGCGGGCTTTGTATTTCAGTATGCGCAGTTTTATGATGTGAAAGAATAATTTTCTTTGCGCTACAACGGGCGCGGCACTTTTTATTACTTTTTAGGGAACGCAAAAATGTATAGGTGATTAAACTGAAATACCTATTGAGAGGCAGGCCGTAGCCAGGACTTCTAGAATGGAGGGGCAAGATTTTTTTTTGGAGGGGCAATATTATTAACGAATATATATATATATATATATATATATATATATATATATATATATATATATATATATATATATATATATATATATATATATATAATAGTATATGCAAGTTTTACACAATTTGATATAATTTTTCAGATAAAAAAATATTACATAACTTTTTGTTAAATGTTTTTCAGATTTAATGACTATCCATATAACATATGAAAAGAAAAGTATGTAATTTAATTGGTCAGAAGACTTTTCAACCTTTATCTAGTAGAGTTGTATTTTTCTATTTTTCAGTGAGTTGAATCTTCTCAGGACCTTTTCTACTTCTAGTTGTTTCGTTCTCTTCTGTTCAAAGGCCATATATACTAGGTTAGACATTCTTTGGTGGGACATAGAACGTCTTTGATGACTGTTAATACGTGTTAGAACTGAGAAGTTGATTCACACATAGCTGTGCTGCAAGCAAAAGTTTTTACTGCTGCTAGCAAACTATAGCAGTCTTCAAAAGCACTTTTATGTTTGTACACTTCACTGAAGACATTATGTTTTTCAATTTTATTTCTCTCAAAAAAGTTTTTGGCCACTTTCATTTCTTCTTTGCTCGGAATAATGATATTGTATCTTTTGAGATAATTTAAATTATCGTTTTCATAATCCAAATTTTCTGCTGCACATATTGCCATATAAATGTCATCATTATTCTGAAACCTTTTCTTTATTTCACTCAGTATTACATATAAAATTTCATAAAATATTCTACCTAACTCATTGCTTTCATTACTGTCACTGCTGAATGAAGCTTTGTTGCCTGTCGTTTCACTTGTTATGTAATTGTCCAGTAAAGAGTTGAACTTCCTTTTTCTTTTCGTTTCAACTTCTTGTACTTTGCATAAATTTGACATTTCTTGTAGTATAGATTTTAGACTGTCTTCATTTCTTAGTTCTTCTATTGCAGATGTTGCAGCAAAAACCAAATTACAACCCTGCTCCAAAGAAATATCATGGCTTTGTAATCCCTTGTCAACTGGTGAGAGAATTTCTAAAATTTGTTTCATTAGGGGCCATCCATAAAAGACGTCCACCAATTTTTCGCTATTTTTTACCCCCCTCCCCCCTTGTCCACATTTGTCCACTTTTGACTGGACCCCCCCTCCCCCCTCCCAGTTGTGGACGTCCAAAACATAAAATTTACCGAACATGAATTAATGAATATTTCGAATTTTTAAATTGGGAGAATGTAAACAATATAAAGAGTACATATTTACAAACATTTTTTTTCAGAAATTCAAAATTCTAAATATGAAAAAAATTACTAAAAAATGCAAAGCATTAAACCACAATTATTCAGCGGGATTGAAATTTCGATTGCAGCCATTCAAACATATTTCGTATGATGACTACATCTGTTGGTAAATTTTCAATTTCTGGTTCAATCTCCTTGTCTAATACTTCTGCCTCATCATGTTCACAAACAGGAATATTGTAATGGACGACCTTATGTTTTTTCATTGCCACCTGTGATGGGAAGTATTTGCCTCAGAAACACATTCGCTTGGGAATTTTTCCAGCCACTGATGGACAATAGAGATCAAAAGGCATACTACTGTAACTGTGATCGGGCTCCAGACCAATCAGTGCAAGCCTCTGAAACAGTGATCCATAAGTACCACTACTACTCCCGATAGTTGCAGCCATGACGCCTGCTTCATGACTAACAAAAAGTACAAGAGCTGGAATGAAACGCTTGGGAAATAGTTCATTATAGTTGATTCGTCTTGCTCCACAGCATGTTACATCATTACATTTGATGATCTGCAGAAAATATCGAGACTGTTGAACATGATTCCAACACCAATTCACAGAAGGAGATTGAAGAAATGTGCTTGTGCTGCTTGGTTCAACATACTGTGCTTGCACATCATAGCCATCAATGACAGCCTGACTCCAAACTTCAGCGAGTATTTCTCCAGCCTTTTTAAAGTTTGCTTTTTCCAGGTTTTGGTCTATAGTTTTACCATTTGCATCCAAATGGGACCCAAAATGATCATGAGGAAGAATGAGGCCTGACAGGTCATGAGACAATGGGGCCATTCGTCGTTCTACCGCTTTGTAGGCACTGTGACCCGGGGCATGACAGGCTATAAAAAAGCATCAAGATTGTGCTTGGTAAACAAATTATATGCATCGTTCAAAGTTTTTGGATAATGTGGGTTCTCGTCTGGGCCTCCGTCAACAGTAATAATTACTATAGCCTTTACTAATCCAACATTTGTACATGCCACATTCTTGAAAATATCCTGAGAGACAAGTACATCAAAATCTGCAACATGTGAGGCAGCAGTACTGGAGTCATGTTTACCATTCGTTATTGATATAGATGTTGGTCCAGAATAGGTCACACTGCCATCCTTGATAATACATGCAGCATAAACTGAAGGTATTAGTTTATGCCTATCTGCCAAAACCCAATCATGGTCAGGCAAATGGATACGATATTCCAGATGCATTAGAAGTGGTGCCTGTTTTGATGCAGCTGGAAGGCCCAAAGGAACTCTAGCCTTGTCGTCCTGGCTAAGACAGAATGTGCACTGACTGCCCATCAATACTGCCAATTTTTTTTTATTGTAAAGAGCGATAATAAAATTAGTTAAAATAAAAATGAACAATAAAAAAATAAAATTTGAAATTCAAAATATTTACATGAGAAAAAAAAACCCTTTTGTGCCGACACTACAGTCGCCATTTTGTTTGTTTGGTTTTAACAACATGTATCTGTTGGCATACTTCTGACAACTTTTAAATAATAAAACGGCTTCCGATTTCTATAACTCTTTTGTCATTAAACTGGAATTTTTTGCAGTAAATTTATGCAAAAACACTACATTGTGGACATCCACTCTGTCCTCAACCCCCTCCCCCCATGTCCACTTTAGTCCACTTTTTGCTGAACCCCCCCCTCCCCCCTTTGTGTGGACGTCTTTTATTGATGGCCCCTTACTAACAGACAAAATACAAACTCTTGTTTCTTTATCACAATATAGAGACCGGTACATCGAGCTACATCATCTCCGTTAAAATGTTTTCCTTGGTTTAAAGATATTATTTCTAGGGTTTCTGATATATGGTCGTAATTTTCATAAATTATCTTACAAGCATGAAGATGACCTGACCATCGTTGTTCCAATAAGCGCGATAGAGCTTTGCCTTTATACATAGGAGCCACAATACCACGAGACAAAAAATTATATAACTGCCCACACTGACTAAAGAATTCATTAACAATTGCCAAAACAGAAACAGCTTTTGTTATAACCAAATGAAGCTTATGATTATAGCAATGTACATAAGGAATCTCTTTCACTAGTTTTTCTTGAATTAGTGCCTGAACTCCACCCTTTTTACCACTCATCACTGAGGCACCATCATAACATTGGCTCAGCATGTTTTTTTGGATTTATACCATACTTTTCCAGTGTTTCTAATGTTTTTTGTGTAAATGTTTTAGCATCCAAAAGAACTGTTGTTTCTATTGACAGCAGAGATTAAAAAATTTCACCATTTTATAACGCATCTGACAGCAATTGCAATGTTTTTCCTATGATTTTTGTCTTTTGTTCCATCCTCCAATAGAGTAAAAAATGGAACATCTGAATTATTTATGTCATTAGAAATCTCTTCATTAACCAGGTCAGTCATTGTTTGAATTATTTCATTCTGAATTTCTGGGGATTGGTATGTGGCATTTTTTGGAATAATTTGGTAAGAATCAGCTAATTTTGGGTCTTTTCTCAATGTAAATTCAAATAAGTTTTTGAATAAGCTTTCTTCTAAATGCTCTTCTATGTTATATAATCCCCTGATAGGAAGCTCATTAATGACAAGAAACTGAATAATTTCAAAAATACTTGAAATGTAATATCTATGTTTTTCAAGCACACTGTCATTGACTAGTGTTGAAACAGACCTATTACATTCAACTCTGATATTTCTTTCGGACCATAATAACATAGACTGTACATGAGTTTCAGACAAAGCATGCTTGTAAAATCCAGTTTTAGTTTTATCCAATGCACTTTTCCAGTTTTTAAAACCGGTTTTCGTATAGGTATCCTCTTTACAAAATGCAGCAAACAAGCGACATGGGTAACAAAATGCAGCGTCCAAGGACGGAGAATATTGAAACCATTCTGACCTGAAAGACCGATTCTGATTATTTTTAGGATAGGTAGGTAATATAATTTGTTTGATAGGTTCATCCTTTTTTGCTAAATCATTAATTTGTTTTTGCTTAGTTGTTGAGAGTGGCTCTGAAAAGAGCCGTTTTTAATGTTGTCTGGTAGAGGCAGATGTAGCAGAAGTAGAAGCAGCATCTTCTTCTTCGTCACAACTATGACTACACGATTGGCCATCGTTATGTTTGTTAATAGAAATTAATTTTATCTCTTGATTTTTTCTTATTACAAAACGATCCATTTTAAAACAAAAAACGAAAATGAAAAAAACACTCTAAAACAAAAATGGAGCCAAAATATGAATAACCAATGAATGAATAAAAAGGAGGATATGCAAGTAATTGGTTCAATGCAATTGCTCAAGCTTTTTAATATTTAAAATATCAATTAAATTTATCGTTTTAAATGTATTTAAAACTATATATTTTTCATGAATACAAAATAATGTATAAAATATAAAAAATTAATAAAACTAAACCGCATTTTTTAATATTATTTATGTCATGTTTTAACCAAAATGGCGGTTACGCAAATTCTCATTGAAAGCGTTCATGTTTTTTGGTTCTGAAAAAAGCGAATTTAGTTCGCGCAATGATGTTCCGCTTGATTTTGTAAAAAAAAATTTTTATTATTTTAAAAACTTAATTTATTTAAATCGAAAATTGTTAGGGAAATTTAGACTTACAAGAAAATTTAAAAAACATTTTTATTTAATTAAAAAAGTTTCAACATTTTCTTGGAAATAAACAATATTTTTTAAAATTCTCGGGGGGGGGGCAAACTTTTTCACTTGGGGGGGGGGGGCGAACCCCCCCCCCCGGCCCACACCTGGCTACGGCCCTGTTGAGAGGGCGACAGAATCGTCTTCCGCCCAGGGCGGCCGATACCCACGCTAAGCCGCTGGTTGTGGGTCATGCTGAAGCTGCTGTGTTTGATTTGCCTACAGAATTAGACTGTATATTAGGGTCAGTAGGGGATGCCGTTTTGAAGCATGAGCTGCATGACAAAGAATACAGTTGTTCAAGTGATCCAGCTGATTGGGAGATAACTGCACATCTAAGAAGTTATTATGCTGAACATCTTCCTTCACAAAATTTGAAATCAGATTTTACATTAAATGGTAGACCATTTGGTGACAATATCATATATGCACGCACAAAAATATTTTGCTAGAACTTTAACAAATGGTGAAATTG
Source organism: Bulinus truncatus (assembly GCA_021962125.1). Classification (NCBI taxonomy): domain Eukaryota; kingdom Metazoa; phylum Mollusca; class Gastropoda; family Planorbidae; genus Bulinus; species Bulinus truncatus. The sequence continues at coordinate 869,917 of JAGDYQ010000202.1, read as the reverse complement.
TCACGCGAGACTGGCTTCTCTATTCTACTTCAACGGGTAAAGTGTTTTGCTATGTGTGCAAGCTGTTTGACTACAACGCCAGTTTCGCAAATCAGTTTATCGATGGTTTTGATGACTGGAAAAACGCTATCGCAAGGATTACATCACATGAGAAGTCGAAGTATCATATTGCTGCTCTGTCAAGGATGTTAAAATGTCTTCAGACATCTAGAATTGACGAAAAACTGCAAAAGGAAAAACAAAAAATTGTGCAAATACTGGACTGATGTTCTGAAAGAGGGTTAGCTTTTCGCGGTGTCAGACATTTACATAACTGTTATAACAGTGGGAATTACCTTGGTTGCATTGACCTTATAGCTGAATTTGATCCCTTTCTAAAGGAACACATTGAGAGACATGGAAGCCCCGCAAAGGGGCATATGTTTCTGCCAGTATATTTGATGAATTTATTGAGTTAATGGGATTCAAAGTATTACGCAGATAGTGTCTGAAATTAAGAATGCTAAATATTAGGGAATCGGTATCGATTTCACTCCTGACATCAGTCTTGTGGATCAGCCGACAGTTGTTGTACGCTATGTTCTCAAAAGTGGAACTGTTGTAGAGAGTTTTCTTCACTTCATTACACTTGAACAATTAATGCGGTGGTAAATACCTTTTCGATCTGTTGGTGAGTACTCTCAGACTTCATGGTATAGATATCGGCAATTACAGATCGCAGTCCTATGACAATGTGAGTAATATGAGTGGGATTTATCCGGGAATACTAGCTATATTTAGAGAGATTTATAAATTAGCGGAGTGGGTGCCATGCGCTGCCCACAGCTTACATTTGGTAGGTTCATCTGCTGTGGAGAGCTATTCAGATGCAGTCAACTATTTTGCTATTGTTCAGTCAGTATACACGTTTTTGTCGCTTTCACCGCAGCGATGGTTAAAATTGACAGTGCCTGAAAGAAAAAAAACTTAATGTTGCAAGCACGAAGTTACGCTACTATAGAGCTTTTCATGCCAATTATAAGGAAATTCGACAAGCATTGTCTGATGTTGCTACACCAGCATATGTGCATGAAGCCAAATCACTCATAAAGAAGTTGTACCATCTCGAGACAGCGTACAAGCGACAAATTTGAAATGTACGACGGTATAGCAAAAGAGCTTTCACAAATGGACTATAAAGAATGTACACAACGCAAACGACAGCAACATCGATTTCATGATGAAGTTGTGGATGATAATGATCCGGTTAATTGTAGGTATGAGTCCTAGTGAAAAATTCCGTACTCAGTCGTTTTATGTTATCATAGATATACTTATTGCTGAGATGGGAAAACTTCGAGCAGCCTATGCAACACTAGGCCTATATGAAAGATTCAACTTTCTTCTGGACAGATCTCTCAATTGATGAAACAGTTTCGAAAGCCAAGTCACTAACTGAGATGTGCCCATCAGATCGGGAAGAGGCATTTACTAATGAATTTATTTCGTTCTCACGGATGTTTGATGAGAAGAAAACTGTGGCTGAATGCTTACAGCACAAATACAGAATAGGTTGGTGACAAGTTTTCCAAATGTAAATATTGCTTTCCAGATCTATCTTTCAATTTTTGGAACAAGTGCTAAAGGTGAACGTTCCTTTTCTAAACTCAAATTGATAAAAACGTATCTTCGGTCAACAATGATACAAACACGAATATCATCCCTGGCATTACTTTCAATCAGGTCCGTAGTGTGCGGGGGCGGGGGCGCTCCCCCCCCCCGCGTTTTGTCTGCCCCCCTCTGCTTATTTGTTCTATTTAGTAAAATCTATTACTGCCACCCCCCCCGCTATTGCCTGGCCCCTGCTGTAGAATGCCTGGCCCGGGTGGCCCCTGCTGTAGAATTTTCACGCTACGGGCTGCTTTCAGTTGAAAAAGATTTGATGAGGGAAATGACATTTGAGGACGTCATATGTGACTTTGCTAAGATAAAGAGCCGAAAAGTTAACATACTGTGATTTACATATCTACAGCACTGCAGCTTGACTTGCTCAGGTGCTCATTTCACACGGTTATAGTTACATTAATACAAACATTATTAAATTTTACTGGCATTCTGAACTTGTTTTCACTTTATGTTCTGGCTTTCGTAGGCCCTTGAAAAGTTCGTAGGCCCTAGGAATAGTGCCTAATGTGCCTAGTTGATAAAGCGGCCCTGGAATCAATGTCCCCAAAAACTTGTCGTAGACGTAGCAATTTTTCACGGATGTGTCGTTTGAGTCTACAATAGCAGCCGCCAATTCTAAACAAATCCAAACCACAACTCCAAAGGCAAACTCTAAGAGTCAAATTGTTACATAACAATTATAAATACATTTATAGTTTTTTTTTGCCTGAATTACTTATGTAGTGACAGTAAATTTAGTAAACAGTCAATCACAACTTAAAATGTCTTAAAACTAATACCCGCTTGTCCTTAAATATCGCCATCAGCCATCATTCATGTGTCATTTCCTTGTTAGTCAAGTAGTTCAAAGAAAGAGATGAGTTTTAGAAGAAAAAGTATAGGTATGTAATTAGAATGATTTTACTATGACTTAAATTTACGCTAACTTTTTTGTGGTAGCTGATAACATTTTCGATAGGTTACTCAGAGGCGGATTTCTATCATCTAAAAAAAAATGTATAAATATAGGCAATAAAATAAAATTGCCAATATAGAATATGATATCATTTATCATATGATTATTATATGTTATGATATCAGATATATACATGCATTTAATTTTAATTATCATAATTTATTCCATAAAAACAATGAAATATGCCCGAAAAATATCAAAATATGCCCTGGGCCTTAGGGTGACCCATATTTAGAATATTTTTTTGCATACTTAAAGTTTTTAATTATATTAATTACATAGACATAGTCATAGTCTTCTTGAATCATGTACATACATAAAGTCCTTTTTTAAATTAAAAATAAAAGCTGCTGCCTGCAATGTGTTGCCTATAAATTTCCGGAGCTATTGCATTGGATCACACCATTCATTCATATGTAATATGTAAATTATCAAAGCGAAACAATCTTTGGTTGTCACTTAGTACTAATTTGTATTTTACTTTGTGGACTGTACAATAACAACTGTTTCTTGTAACATTTCAAGACATTATTCGCTCATGGCTTGTGTTTTTTACTGTGTTACACAATACTGTAAATCTTTTCTCTGCAGTTACAACCACTTCATGTCATTTACAAAGTCAAAAAGAACAAACATTTTTATCAGTATTGAAATATTTTTCAAAAACTCCTTCATGAAACCCCAAAATCTCAAGTCATTTTTGAACTTTTTATCTAAGGCATTATTTAGTGAAGTCGCTATTACAATATGTTCACCAATGATATTTAAAATCTAACAACTTTATTTTAATAGTACTGTTGTTAAGAGAGAGACAGTGTCTGATGGCAGGACATATTCACTATCAAACTATGCTTTGATCTAAAATGTTGCATTTAATTATTTAATTCTTTGAGTGACAATCATTGTTTGAAGGGAAAAAAAGCAAGAAAAATTTTAGTTTGTAAACTTATTTTCACAAAACTAAATAATTAAAAAAATACATTATCAAAAAATAAGTTTCAAACTATTCACTCTCTATTACTACAAATGTAGTTCACTCCTCAGATGTTGAGCCGTCAAGGACTATTCCTTAATGCATATTTAAAGACAATCTTCTGACTTTGCTGTTGAGTTTGTTGGTTCTAATGCCCTCTTTTCTTGTTTTTGAGACAATCAATTGATTAAAAAAGCAAGAAAAAAAATTATTTTGTAAAATGGTGTTTTTAAATGCATTAAGAAAAGTGAATTATGATTTAAAAATCTTCTTTTATGATGCATTTTAACATAGTAAAATAGTAGAAATATTAATTTATAGGACAAATGAAATAGAATTTCATCAGACTAAGTACAATATCATTTAAAATGTATGAGAATGAAATAAAAAAATATGATGTATCATGTAAATCCTAGCCCTACTGATGGCAATAGATTGAATAGTAAAACAATAAGAATCTCACATTCTTATCATAATCATAGCAATTGTTTTTTACTTTTAACTGATATGGTTGTTAGGGGGAATGAACGGACACAACAAATCTTGTTGTGCTTATAGAGTTGGTAGCGCCCATCTCTTCTCCATATCAGCTGTGCATAATTTTGGATTTACCAGGTATAGAATCCTGCAGCACCCTTCGCATGAGTCAAGTTCACTATTTCACTATCCAGCTGCATAGCAATTAAGAATAAAGAATAACAGTACTTAAGTTAACAAAATCTTAGTTTAACCTGATTATTTTGAAATATATTTAATTAATTTTGTTATAAAATATATGAGCAATAATCTGTTTGTAACTAAGCATAGCTTAATGTGTTGCATGTCCTACAAGGCTTCTGGGCATAGAGAGAAGCATTTTCTTCTTCCAGTGTGGATTGAACTACCTGATCTAACCCTAGCTATAATTATAAACTTACATCACATAATTCAAGAATTTTTCAGTTTAAATTATATCATATATGTTTGTACCATATATCATCATGTTAGCCATTTTGGATTAAATATATGTGACTAAAGTGGTATAGTCCAATAATATAATTATATAAATATTTATTTAATAAATATATATTTATTACTATTTTATAATTTTATTCTTTGATAATTTATTGGCTTTTTTGTGTAAAGTAAGAGAATGAGAAATTCATTTGTATTGCAATCGCTTTCAGGTCGTAGTGTTCGGAGAGTAGAAAGTACTTCTGATAGCTGTAGCTTTCACAATTTCTGTGAAGATGAGATAAAAATGCTAAGAGAGTCTCTTTTGTCCTGGTATGATAAAAATAAGCGAGATTTGCCTTGGAGAAAAGTAGGTTTAGTGTTAATGACATAATATATTTTTGTAAGAACTTAATCTATTTTTAAGATTAATGCTGTCAATTTATAATTTATCCTTGTAGCCTTCAACAGAAAATCTAAATCAAAGAGCTTATGAAGTTTGGGTATCAGAGATTATGTTACAACAGACTCAAGTAGCTACAGTCATTGATTATTATAACAAGTGGATTAAAGTAAGAATTGCTGCTCTTTTCATATTATAAACATAATGTACTCCAGCACTTAAGAAAATTTTGTAAGAATAATACTCATAATACAAAAAATTTGATATCTAAATTAATGGAATGTGAAAGGTTATTATAAAATACTCAGATAAATATAGATACAAAATATAAAACATACGTATTGACACCTACCAGATATACAATTTAGTTTATTAAAATGATTAAAGCATTGAGATAACTAAGGTTTGTCCAAACAAAAATGAAAAATAAGTAGTACATGTAGATAATTAACTGTTGTTAACTTAATTTAAGACAGGAAAATTGGTAGTATACCTTTATTATTTAAATTGCATTTTATTGTATGATCGTGTTTTAAGCATAATTTTACATTCCTTTTGTATTAATTAAACTAAAGTGATACATTCTTACTCTTGATAACTTGCTTTTTTTTTTATTTACAATATTATATTACAGAAATGGCCTACTTTGCAAGCCTTAGCAGCTTCAAACATAGAGGTTAAGATTTAATTTTGTTAAACAAAATGAATTTTCTTAAGTTCTTAATTTTCTTGTGTTCTTGATCTGACCAACAATGGTTTTGAACACATTCTCAAATAGCCGATTATCTTTTTTTAACTGAATATTGTTTATGTATATATAGTAAACATTTCTATCATTAGTCGGCATCAACAGCCATTTTTTGTATTGCTAATTAAAATTTTTTATTTAGTCTCAAAATTGTTTCTGTCATTGCACTTGGATCATAACAGGTTTCAAAAATGCATTTCAGGAAATCAATGAAGCATGGTCAGGTCTTGGCTACTATTCTAGGGGAAGACGATTATTTGAAGGGGCCCAAAAGGTTAGATATCTCTGGTGTACAGATAAAATACCAGGCTTCATAATTTAATAATAAAATAAATGTTTTTAATTCTTTTTATTTATGTATTTCATTTAGTATTTAAAATGCTACATATAATTTCTTCAAACTTCTTCAGGAAAAGGGGATTTACTAACAAAACTATAAGAATACATTACTTATGTGAACTATTCAGGTCCTTTTCTATGAACTATTAGTCTTGCTGTTTAGGTAGTGTCCATTGTGGCCCAGATGTTCACTGTTTGGTGGGAACGGTCCCACCAAATTGCACATGCTAAATATGAAATATTTATTTCATCTCTTTTAATCATCTTCTTTAAGCAAAATTATTTTAGATAATTAAGTCTTATCATCCCGGTAAAAAGCATGGCTTTTTGAATAAAACAACTTCCTTCCTCTCTGCGCCTTTAGTATATCCCTGTAAAGTTATCTCTGTTTGCTTTAAAACAACAGAAAAGGTTCCAGCTTTTTAAAATGGTCATCATTATTCTTCATATATGATGGTTAAATATTATTGTTCATCTCTACAAATATTTGAAATTAGTTAATTGTGTTTTCGCAGATTGTGAAAGAAATGTCATGTCAGATGCCCACAACAGCCTTAGACCTGGAGAAGAAACTTCCTGGTGTTGGTCGTTACACTGCAGCTGCTGTTGCTTCTATTGCCTTTGGTCAGGTTAGATAGGATATCAAAAAGTATTTTACTAGCATCTTAAATTTATTTCATTAGCAGAATCGGTTTGCAAGAGAAAAATAAAACTTAAATTGAAAGATAATGATTTTTCTTCTATGAATAAGATAGCTTTTAACAGATTATAAAAATTCTTAGCTTATTAATAAATGTATGCATATTTTCTTGACAGGTCACAGGTTTAGTTGATGGAAATGTAATTCGTGTATTATCTAGGCTGAGATTAATAGGTGCCAATGTAAATCAGCAGGAAGTTATAGAAAAAATTTGGTAACTATTTATTATATAGTAGATATTTAACCATCATTGTATCACAGTCCTCTGTCCATCTGGAAGTTTTTCCCCAAATCTCCTGCGATCTACATTTTCACAGTTTCGGTCACTGCATTGGACCATAAAATGAAAGTAAAAACTATTAGCCACTAGTTTCCACTGTATAAAAAAAATATAGGGTTTGTAGCTACCCCTACTCAGAAGTAATTCTTATAACTAAACTAAGCTGCTATTTCAAAGAGGAACACAACTTTTTTGTATGCATAAATTTAAATGAAGTCTATTTCTTCTATTAATTAAGCTTAATTTGATACCTAACATAAATGTCTTCATTTATTATCAGTAGAAAAGAAAAAATATAACATTATTTACTACAGTTATTTTAAGATTTTACCAACAATGGAAAGCAAGTGTAATTGTTAATCTATTCATTTCTAAATTATCTTTTTTTAATAATAGAGTGTATAATCGTATATATATCACTGTTTTATGGTGATATAAAAACAAAATGGGAGAAAATGGTAGTAGTTGCCAACTAATTGTTAAACTTGAATTTATTTTTTTTAAAGTTGATATCATGAACTTCTTTTTGAATTTTAAAGAAAATAATAAACTAACATTTACATATGATATCAATTTTGTAGAATATGGACAAACATGCATTGTAAATTGTCTTAAGTTATTTTCTTTTTATACTGCTCATAAATGTAAACAGGCTGCAAGTTGAAGTTTTTAAATTTATATTTTATGTTAAAATTTATTTAATTGAAACTTGTAGCTACTGAAATTAACTGAATTTAAAAAAAAATAAAACCAGCTAAGCATTTATTTCTTTTTAAGAAAGTCTTGGGAACTGATAGCTAAAGAAGAAAGTTCATGAAATATCTCTTCCTTGTTTTCCTATTTTCAATATATAAATTTTATTTTACATGAACCTTTTGACAGGTCATTATCCAATGGTATAGTTGATCCAAATCGACCTGGTGATTTTAATCAATCATTGATGGAACTTGGAGCTGTCATATGCTCACCCAAAACTCCATCTTGTGGTCAGTGTCCTGTTAAAAAATTCTGTAAAGCTTATGAAGCGGTATTTACTGATTTTTACACTTCATGTTTTTATTGTTTTTTAAGTTTGGCACAGTAAATCATAAGTTTATCGCATGCCTATGTCATATAATTTAAAGATTCAAATTCATTGTTTGATTTAATTCTTTAGGTTGAATATGACAGAAATAGGTTAGCAGCGAAACATTATGCTAAAGTAAAAGACTATCACATTCCTGACATAGAGAGCTGTAAGAGAAAATATTCTGTTACATTCTAATCATTTGGTTTTACTTCTTTTTATACTTTTTTTTTAGCTTCACTTTCTGTATGTTTGTCTGTGTCAAATCTAGTCACTCATTTTATGGCATTTTCCAATCGACCTAAATGTAAACATTTTTCCATATTTGTATTCTTGATATCATTTATTAACTAAAATTTATTAAAACAATGTAGACTTCTGACACAAATCACTATAGTAAGTTATGTTTAAAAATAAGGAGGAAAAAAAAGAAAAATAATATGGTGGCATAATAAAGTACAATGTGAATCACAAATTTTGTGCACTTTTGCAAATTTTTAGTCTATTTCACACTGGCATATACATATTGATAATAATCAAAGAAGTCCACTTATTTGACTAGTTGGTATAAGATGAGATGTCCCCTAGTGTAATCTCCAACAGTCCCAGCTCATTTAGATTAGGCTTAGGTATGGGGCTCGCAATCCCATTATATAAACCAAACAGCAGCTACAGATCTTTATTTTAAAAAATCAAGAAAAAGGATGGTTTAGGTGGTTTAGGGGAGTGCATGTGAAGGAGTAATTTATAGACAAATCTTCTTTCAGAGTAGGCCGAAACAAGAATTGGTGAATGGATAGCAAGAACAATGAATAAAGTGGAATAGTAGCCTAGGTGGTAAATGAAATGAGGAAATATAACATTTAATTCTTGGGCTCTGTGAAACCAGATTGAATGAAGTAGGTGTACTAAATTGGCAACAGTAGAATCAATTATTTACTCTGGGCATGAAGGTCAGGGACATGAGCACACACAAGGAGTAGGGCTACTGTTGTCACCAGAAGCTAACCAGCACAAATTGCTTGGGTGCCAGTCCTTTCAGCAAGGTTATCCAGTGTTATGTACTAACAAATTCAGCAAATGAAGAGGACAAGAAAGAGTTCTTAAAATTGCCTACAGCCTTTAAAAAAGAGAGCACCAAAAAGAGACTTGAAAATTCTCATAGGAGACCTAAACTTATGGTGAACTCATAATGGGAAAATATGGCATGCAAAATAGGGAATTTTCACAGACTTCTGCTCTCTTTCAATGAGCTTGTCAATTTTTTCTCACAAAGCAATGCACAAAATGGTATGGGCTTCACCTAATCGATTGTATTACAATTGCCTGAAAGTGAAGTCTTCTTGATGAAAGAGATGTGGAGAGGATGTAGCTTCATGATTATTTCTAAAAATATTTATTTGCTCTAAAGATTAATGGTTTACTTTTTAGTACAATTTTAAAACATGTATAATTAAAAAAAAAAATTTTAACTCATTTTTTTTTTAAATGTTGAATCTAGAGAATATTTTAAAATTATGATTAATGATGTTAATTATTATATGGATTGATATCACCTTGATTGGATTGATATCACCTTGATTGGATTGATATCACCTTGATATCAATGTGTATTACTGAGCTCTTTTATGATCACTAAACACATTGGAAAAGAAAGTTTTGCATCAATATTATAACATTTTATTTTTCAAACTTGCAGTGGTGCCAGGTTGTAATCTGTGCTTACCTTCAGATCAGTGGGATAAAGAGTAAGTCATTTGTTAAAATTAAAAACAACTGAATGATTACATGTACCTACTGAAGTAATTTTGTTTTGCATGTACTTTGTTCATTAAAATTTTTGAATTCATTATAAAACATTTTACATAATACTTTTGCATTGTTCTAATAGCTCGGCGCTCATGGACACATGGGTACGTTAATTGAACAATACATAGTTTAATCACTATCCTGTTACAATGTACTGGGTATAATACTCCAGGCAAATCACAAGTCTATGTAGAAATAACTGACCCAGTAGAACAAGTTAAATGTGTTATGGTGACATGTCAATAATGAATGCTCTACACTACTGCCCTTGCAATCTCCGGCGACCAACTGTAACTGTTCATGAACTTTAGTATTAATACATGTACAACTTCCACTACACAGTAGTCTTATTTCATAAATGAAAGTAATGCCATAATTTTCTTTAGAAGCTATCCTTTATGCAATAAACAGATATATCTATATTTAAATATAACAATTGTGCTTTCTTTAAAAATAGCACATGTATTTAGAGAAATTAAAGCATTTTTTTTAAGTGGTATATATTTTTTGATTTAGGCTGGGTGTCCAAAACTTTCCACGAAAACCAAAAAAGACAGCTGCTAAACAGCTGGACCTAAATGTTTTGATAGTGTCAACTACTAATTCAGATGATAAACAGAAGTTTCTAATATGTCAGAGGCCCAAAAAAGGTACTTTATCTTATTTTGATGTTAAATTTCACAGTAATTGGAAATAAATAAATAGAAAAAATAATGGACATTTTCTTACAATATCTGAAAATATTTATTGATACAGGACTACTTGCTGGTCTTTGGGAGTTTCCTTCAAATGAATGTGGGGATTCTGCAAAAGAAGTAGTAACACAGTTTTGTGTTAAGTATGGTTTACACGAAGATATACTTGACACCAAACAGTTTATAGGAGAGGTATGTAGAGATGGGGAACTAGTTACTTGCACTCAATTTTTGGAGTACTTGTACTTGCAAAGTTTGTACTTTAAACATCAGCTGCTTTGCCAGGGAAAATCACACATGGCAACTTTTTGAAAAGTTATTAATGTCTTAAAGATCATTGTACGACAAAAATTTGGCTGATGTAGTGTAATTGTAACCATTGCAATAGGACAACTTTATGTAGATCAGTGGTCAAATAAATGTACTAGTATTGTGAAATCATCATTCACCCATGGTAGGGTATGGGCCACCAATAACAGATCTCCAGAGTCCTCTGTCCTTTGCCATTTTCTCCAACTGATTCCAAGTGTGTCCCATCTTTGTGGTGTCCGCATCTAGGTCTTGACCCCAGGTGTTTCTTGGACATCTTGGTGTGAGGTACATCATTCTCTTCATGTCCAGAGTACAGCAATAGCTCTCCTGATATCAGTCGTCCAGCTTGCGACCACCTTATCTCACTGGTGCCTAACATGATCAGGTTGTTTTTTCTCATCTCTGCTGCTACCTGTGCCATCTTTCCTGCCTCAAATATGGTCCTGACATTCCATGTGCCTATGATGATTTTCCTGGTTGTCGGAAGGGTAGTTGGCTTTTGTGGCTTCCTTTTGGCTTTCACCACAACTAACCTTCATAGGTCTTCATAATAAAGAGCATTCTTCTCCAAGGACAAAGTTTTCTGATTTTTCTGTTGTTCGTGTTTTTGTAGTGAAGGGTGTTTTTGCAGGATGGGGTTGCTAGCCTCACGACCAACCCAACGCAAATTTTGCAGCATGAAGTTTGGGTGAGCTCATAATGAAATAAAGAAATGCTAACATTTCTTGCACTGAACTTTCATCAATTATACAATTTTGTAACTTTTTGAGCTTTTTAAAATAATTAAAATGTGAAATTCTCTGTTGGTTTAAATTTGTTAGTGATAACATTAGAGTTAAAATTACTTTTTAAATTATTGAAACATGCATTGCTAAATTAGACTTAGGTATTGGTACTCATATTTAGACTTTGGATACTTGTACTCATACTTGCAACTTGTGTACTTGCATGGTCAGAACTTAGTACATCTTTAGAGGTAGCTGGTGCTACTTATTTAACTCTGGAATGCTTTGGAGACATGAAATATTAAGTGCTTCAAATATTGTGTTTATTTAATATGATATTTTCATAATATGTTAAGTGAAATCAGTGTGTCATGCCTAATGTATAAAGTGGAACGCAGTGGCTACGGTAACATCAAGACGGAGTTCGTATTTTTTTTTCCGGGTTACATCAATAGATATTGCTCCACACCCTAACCCTTTTCCTAACCCTAATATAATTGCCGGTACCCGATAAATAAAATGAGTACTCCCGCTAACCCTAATATAATGGCACTTGATGTTACCGTAGCCACTTCGAAAGTGGAATGTGTCCTGCATAGAGAATATTATCTGACAAATAATTAGTCAGAAGTAAAAGGTTTTTGTAGCCAATACATATACCTGTACATGTAATTACTAGTTACTTTTTACTGTATAATTCACAGGTCACTCATATGTTTTCACATGTACATCATCATTACAAAGTATGGAGTGTATGTGTCTCATCTGAAATAGACTTAAATTCCCTGGATGTAGTACAAGAGCCCATCAGATGGCTGTCTGAACCAGAATTAAATGAAGCAGCAATATCAACTGGAATGAGAAAAGTATGAAAAAGTTTTCACACTTTTCTAAAAATTACCTTCTTGAAGTTCTGTTGCACCCCCTTCCCTTTCCTTAATGATTCAAATACATTGCTTCCACTTTACATGTAATAATTTTAAAACTCTTGAAACATACACGTTCCTTTTACTTATATCACATGTATTTTTATCTTTGCATTCAGGTCTTTAATATCTTTAAAAATCATCAGTCGTCATCCCAGAATTCAAAACAGCGCAAGAGAAAGTCAAGTGGTGAAGTCTTTCCCAATTCAGCTAAAAAAACTCAACCAACAATATCTGAATTTTTTAAAAGAAAATAATTTTTAAATTTATTATAGTTTGATATTTTTAATGAACCTTTTAAGGGTGAAAAATTTGTCAAACCTAAGTTTACACAAGCTTAATTCGTTCAAGAGAGAAGCTCGTGATCCAAAACACTCATATCAAAGCAGACTTCCCCATAAGAAATAATGAAAACTCTGATGATTGGTTCCAGATAACTAAAGTTACTTTAATGCATAGTTAAGAATAGATTTTTTAAAAATTTGATATAAAGTAATCAAATGTAATCTTTTTATTGCAAGTCTTTTGCTTTTACTTACCAAATCGATGCTCATCGCAATGTTTCTTTTTGTATTGCCTTAACATAGAAACTATCTAACTGATTCATCACTCACACAGTTAAGCTTTACTGGTATATTACCAAAATTTTACACACCTCCCTTTATTTTATTGTATTTCCTTCATGGAGGCTTTTGTTTTGGTTACTAGTCACTACATTTAGAACACTTTAGTATATTATATATTCTCTATCGGGCCCCTTCATAATTCGGTGTTCTGTGCAATCACAAAACTTGCTGTTGGGTCATTCCACGTCAACTCAACCAGTGGTGTTCACCCGACCCCCTCAGATCTTCCTGAAATTTTCAGGGCTCGTGATACATTCAAAGTTGAGTGATTCCTGAAAATTTTAGGCCATTTGGTCAAAAACTTTCTGAGATATGATTTTTTTAATTTTTAGGGGTAGTCGCGAGTGCGTGTGACATTTACATTTTCGCGATATTTGAACGTGAATATTTCAAAAACTAAAAGAGTTATCAGGCTGAAATTTTCAGTATTTACTCATTGTTTTGTCCTGAGTTGAAAGATGTATTTATCTTAAGTGTAGCTTGCACACAGAGTGCCCTAAAAATTTCCAAACATTGCACTTCAGACAGTTTTCATCAATATTTGACCACGCACGCTACGGGCCTAATTAACGTGTTTTATGGTAAATCAGCATAGCAATGAAATGTCAATCAAATTTTATGAAAAATACAGTTAGTTTTAAGTACAAAATCAAATTACAGATTGTTTGTTTTTATCAACCATACAAGCAACCATGCAAGGCGGATATCAGCGTATGCTCATTATGCTGCCGATGAAGTTAACTGATGGTATCTTATCTATGTACACACAGTCCTACTATCAAACTGTTTCTTGCAATTGGCAAAATGCACATTGTCATGTATGGTTGATAAAAACAAACAATCTGTAATTTGATTTTGTACTTAAAACTGTATTTTTCATAAAATTTGATTGACATTTTGTTACTTAGTAAACCATTTGACTGTATGTGTTTATATTATGTGATAATACAATTTAAAAATGTAAATTTATTTTTTATTGAATATTGTATACAACTTTCTTTCCTTCATGGCATTATTCTGTAACACAGTACAAATGTTCTTGAATTTCATGATTCAATTTGATCACTTTTAAGAAATAACTACATGTATCTATTTGTAAGTTTTCATAGGGCATCAACCTTTTTTGTTATGTTGCATAGTCTTTTCAAGAATGGATTATGCAATGCAGCATTTTCTAGGAATGTATCTAGCATATTGGAGGTGTACTGTATTGACCCTTTCTTTTTTTTTTTAAGACATTTTTTTATTCTTCATACTAAGAAGAAAATTATTCTGACTATATTTGGTTGGTATTTTTAACTTGATATTAGCATTGATTTCAAAATTTTTTAAAATAAATTTAAATTTTTTTATTTATATATTAAGAAAATTTTTTAAATATTTATTAACAAAATAAAGGAGATGGAGCCACAAAAATAATAATAGACAAAATTGTCAGCTGAGAATTATGAGACTCTATGTCCACAAAAAGTGATTTTGAGTAAAATGAAATTTAAAGTTCACGTTTGTGTACTTTAGATACATATTGAACGAGAAAAACAACTATTATGATGTATGAACTCAATTTTGACACTATGTATACCAAAAATAAAGGAGATGGAGCCCACAACGACAAAGTATAATAATGTAGCTTCATATGAAAAATTTTATGTTTTTGGACATAGAGCTTCATAATTTTCAGCTGAGAATTTTTTTTTTGGAGAGACATCTCAAAAACTGTTTTAGAATAATTTTAAAAATTACAATAACAAACAAATACAAATACATGTATCTTTCTTTTTTTTCCCTATCTATGTCACCTTTTTTTTTTAAAGCAACAGGCAATTTTAACAGCACAAATTCAGCAGCAAATTAAATACATGCGTAGAACATTTTTTTTTTTGTTAAATTTGATAAATAAATGAGGAAAAGTGAATACAGATCTAAATTTAATGACAAAACAAAAAATCTAAAATTAAGACATGTATAAATGTAACAGATTTAGTAAGATCATTTGTGTTAAAAAGAAATTTAATTAGCAATCATTTCTCACAAAAACTTTTCAATAAAAAATTTTTCACTCATTTTGATTGCTATATAAAAGGGATTTTTAATAGTAAAAAGTTTACAAGTAGGCATTTTAAAAGTGTTATTCAAATGACTCCCCCTTTTTTTTTTTTTTTTTTTTTTTTTTTTTTTTTTTTTTTTTTCCCCCCCCCCCCCCCCCCCCCCCCCCCCCCCCCCCCCCCCCCCCCCCCCCCCCCCCCCCCCCCCCCCCCCCCCCCCCCCCCCCCCCCCCCCCCCCCCCCCCCCCCCCCCCCCCCCCCCCCCCCCCCCCCCCCCCCCCCCCCCCCCCCCCCCCCCCCCCCCCCCCCCCCCCCCCCCCCCCCCCCCCCCCCCCCCCCCCCCCCCCCCCCCCCCCCCCCCCCCCCCCCCCCCCCCCCCCCCCCCCCCCCCCCCCCCCCCCCCCCCCCCCCCCCCCCCCCCCCCCCCCCCCCCCCCCCCCCCCCCCCCCCCCCCCCCCCCCCCCCCCCCCCCCCCCCCCCCCCCCCCCCCCCCCCCCCCCCCCCCCCCCCCCCCCCCCCCCCCCCCCCCCCCCCCCCCCCCCCCCCCCCCCCCCCCCCCCCCCCCCCCCCCCCCCCCCCCCCCCCCCCCCCCCCCCCCCCCCCCCCCCCCCCCCCCCCCCCCCCCCCCCCCCCCCCCCCCCCCCCCCCCCCCCCCCCCCCCCCCCCCCCCCCCCCCCCCCCCCCCCCCCCCCCCCCCCCCCCCCCCCCCCCCCCCCCCCCCCCCCCCCCCCCCCCCCCCCCCCCCCCCCCCCCCCCCCCTAATACCTTAATTATAACAAAAAAAAAGTCTGTGTATATAAACAATTATTTTAGAATTAAATGTTTACCTCCCCAGAAGATTACCTAACAGGCCATAAGAAACATTTTTTTTCTTTATGAAAAAACAAAAAAAAAATTTTTCCCTAGTGTAAAACAGATTAAGAGGTAAGATTATTTATGAAATTGTCAAACAGCACTGTAAATTTAAGAAACCCCCATCAAACCAAAATATTGTACATGTATTTTTTAAAAGAGCCCAAAAAACAAGCTTGAGCTTTTTCTTATATGACTGAAAGATGAATCCTAAGTTTTACTAAATACTGCTGTGTGTGGTTTAATTTTTATTGAATTAAACTGTCCTGTTAATTCTTAAAGTTGCAGTGTGCATTTATCATTAACTCATTCAGAAAGATTAGGCTTCTTCTATATACTTTTAAAAAAATCTCTTCATCTATGGATGAATGTTTTAGCAAAATATGTGTGCTAAAAAAGTGAATAATTAAAAAAGGATACTTCAATACTTCAGAAAAAATTATTTACATAAAATTGAGTTTCCATAAAATTTTAATGCAAATGTCTTTGGTAAAACATTTAATTTTGTGAATAATTAGATAAGTATTTTCTATTATAGCATGCTTTTTCAGATATTTTTTATAAACTGAATGCTTAACTTTGAATTTAGTTTCAGAAGATTTTAACTATCTTGTTGTTTTTATATTTTTTTAGATGCAATAAATTTGAATATATTTTGAAAAACTGATTTAGTAATTTGTGTCGGTCTATAATCTATGTATTATTCAGAGAAGAAGACAATTATTAGAGCTATAATCTATAAGGAGAAATAATTGTTCTATTGGCTTTTAAAAATTCATGACTAAATACATGTGATATATATGAACTAAAAATTCTATGAATTACCGACATATTCATGAAACTTAGAAATTATTTTTAATATCTGTTAGCGTATCAAATTTTTCAGTAGTCCATTTGTAAAATGATAATAAAAATTATAATTAGTAAGTAAAGTAAATATTAAAATAAAATGTTATCTCCAAAAATATCAAAAACAAATTCAATACCAGTGCACCTTAATAAATGGCACATTAAAACATACAAATGTAGCACTCAATAGAGTAAAACATACAAATGTAGCACTCAATAGAGGACATTATCAAAGAATATCCAGTTGAAAATAAATCAGCCCCAGTGAATAAATAACCAAATAATATCCCACAAACATTGAAAATGGTAAACAAATGTCTCATCAGGATGATGTTTATAGACTGCACAAAAGATCCAAATGTTGATACTGTACACATAAAGCCTCTATCTAATCACTTTTGATTCACAAGGTTCAAGTCTTAATAAATATATTATGTACTAAGACTATCTAGAAATTTTAAGATAGGCCATCAATTCCTCTTTGAGCCGAGTTTTAGAGAATAATTAAATTACCTACTGGAGAATTTTAAAAACTGAAAAAGAAAATGCATTTTTTATGGTTTATAAAATATGTATTCAAGCTGTAAAATAAGTAAAATACATGTATAATGTTTGGCAGAAATAAGTTTTATAATTTTAGTCATATTTTAGTTATTAGTTGATGAAACAGAAAATGAGAAAAATGGCTATTCTCATGATGAAAAAATTGCTTTTTATGAAAATGCACTAAAAGGAGTAAAATCGATTTTTTAAAAAGTTCCATAGATCATATAAGCGTAAAAAATTATAATGACCTAGAAAAGACTAAGCCCAGCTATCAAGTATTCAATTATTTATCTTGGATGAGTTTAAAGGCATTAATTCCAGTATGCTTTAATTTAGTAATAAAGAGTTGGTAGATAGTTAAGAATATTTCGATTTTATAATTTTCCTTGTCATAAATTACAAGAGAATGTAAAAGGAACCAATGCTTTCTGTCATTTTAATATTTCTATAAATACTTGTAAAATCTAAGGAAAAAGTTCTAAATACATTTTTTATATAAGGCTGTTTTTGAATAAAGTTTTTGAGGTGGTTTTTTTTTTAGATTTCATACTTTTTAGTTTTAAAAATTGTAAACTTGCTATTTTTTATTAAACTTATATTGTAATAACAAGCTAAGTTGGCTAAAGTCTGCAAAAGTAAGACTAAAAACACATACCGTTAAATACTCGCGTATAAGTCGATCTAGCAGATAAGTCGAGAATATTCTTAAACCGAAAATTATGAAATTTGTTATATGTTGAGGGTAAAACTTAACAACCATCATATTCTTTAAATTTCAAAATTATAGTGATAGACTTTTACCGTTACTTCATTTAAATTTGCATTTGTTAATGCATTTTATCATCATGCACTAGGCACTTAGCACTGGGTGACCGGATTTCCAACCCTCACGATCGCATTGCAAGCAATCTACCAACTGAACTATCCAGCCACTTTGCCTCATCTAGATTAGAAGTTGAGATGCTATTAGAAAATTAGACATGCTGTGGGTACAGAAACAATGCAATAAAGAGCTACAAAATGCTGCACCAGATTGTTGAGCCTATGTTTCAGGTTTCTACCACTGCCCATGATGCCTTGCGGTGTTGAGTGTGCAATGTCGTTACCCAAATTCTATGGAATATTGTGTTGCCCGTGGATAAGTCGACCCTGTTTTTTTCAGTGAATTTTAAGGCATAAATTTTCTTACTTATACACAAGTATCTACAGTATATAAAGATTGATATTGTAAACAAAATCATTTCACATTTTTACTTTATGATCATTACTAAAAAAAGTAATTAACTACAGAGGTCTATAAGAATTGTAATTAGTGACTGGAAAATATTTATGTATTGTCATATTCAATTTTTCAGTGTTATAACTATATGAAAACAGGTAAAAATTGAGTTACAAAATTTGAAGACAAACCTTAAATTCATAGGTGAAACTAAATAAAACCTTATAAAAATGCTCTACATATGGCCTTTAAATATTACAGTATTGTGTACAATCTCTATAAACTGCAGTCAATACCTAAACTGTACTTGACAGCTACTCATTGAATAAAAACACAACACTTTTTTTTCATTTTTTAATTGTGAAGAAATACATATTTTAAAATCATTTGACTGGCTTTTTTGCTGTATGAGAATTTTTGTTTAGGATACAGTTACCTAATTTAAACAATATTTTCTGGTTCCAAGATTGGTTTTCTTTTGCATAAGCCATATTTCTGCAATAAACCATAGAATGCTGAATCCCAGCTGGTTTTATTCTTACTATAGAGATTCAGGTATATACCAAGTACTACCACCAGACCAGACCACAAGTACCTATAGAAAAAAATATACAAGAAAATCTCGTCTTCACAATCACAAAGAATATTTAGTACATGTAATATATTTTACTGAGGCTTTAATTTAGCAAAAAAAAAAAAGTTATAAATAATTAAATCGCAAATAATTTCATTACGGAAATGAATTCATTGTAAAGAAAATCTTACTGGAAAGTAAATGGCTTGGTAAAGAAAATAAATGACAAAACAATAGTCACGGCTTTTCGACAAGTTGTTACTGAAACAGAATTAAATCAGCTATCAAGTAATATGTATTCAATAAGAAAACAGAAATTTCTCAATGAATTTTAACTTAAATGTAAAAAACTTGCTTAAATTTTGTAACCAGCAAATAATTAATGACATAAGTGAATACCTGTAACAGCTATTAAAGCTCCAAAAGATTTAACTAATGTTAGAACAACATATAATCCTAAATATCCAGTTGCAGAAAATATCACAGCGTAGCCATAGGTTTCCACAGGGTGCTGTTAAAATAATTAATAATGGTCTGGTTAGGTCTTGTACATTCATATTTTTTTTTCCACAAACAGACAAAAATAAAAAAGACCAAAGAAATTAAAAAAAAAGATGTTACACAAAAACTGATTTTCAGACCTAATTTTGATAAAAATGGATAGCAACTGTTGTTGGAACTGAAGCATCAGAGCTTTTGTAAACTTTAATTGTCTAATAAAATTATTAGGGTATTACATGTATAAAGCTAATTATGAATGGCTGGTTCATGGAAGCCATAAAGAAAAGGAGTCCATGAAAAGTACAGTATAAGGTATACAGATGCAATTATTAGTTTTAAATAAGTCATTACCTGTTGACAAAAGTAAAATGCAGGAAGAATACTTCCAGATAAAAGTAGACCAATCAGAATGTATAGAAAACCAATGCTGTATGAATATAGAACCTGTAAAAAAAATTATGTAACTAAATATATTTTTGTAATGCTCTGCAATATATAACACATCTAATTTTTAGCCTGTTCAAATATACCATTTCTCCATTGCTAGCTCCATACTGTTTTAGTGTTTTCTCTTGAACATTACCAATGGCTCCATCTGCACACAATGCCAAAGATATCAAAACAACACCTAAAATAAAATCACAGCCTTTTGTTTAAGTGAATATATAAATAAAATAAGGTAATGCTAATAACTTTAATACAATTATATATAAACTAAAAAAAATGTTTTTAAAGATCATTTTCAATAAGAAAAAAAATGTGTGAGCCATGCTTAATGTCATTTTTTTTTTATAAACCATAACCGATGAGGTTGTTGGTGGAACGAATGGACACATCAACAGAATTGCTTTCATACGACGTTTCTGTATGCTATAGACTTGGTCGCACCCATCTACTCTCCAAGTATGCAGAGAATATTTTGGCTTTACCAGGGATAGAATCCTGTACACTTTGCATGTAAGTCGAGTTAATTATCGACTCCGCTTTCCAGCCATATTAAGTTGTATTAAAACATAAGTAGCTTTTATTTTTAATGGTTAATTTTTTTAAAAATAAAATAAATAATTTAACCAGTTTAAAAATAAAAAAAAAATATTACACATAAAGAATTTAAAATTGAAATACCATATGTGTTAAAATCAGGCATTACAGCACTGTCAGCAAGAGTAAACAAAATAAGACCTACACTCATGCAAAGGCAAGCTGTAATGTCTATAAGGCTAAACTTTTTACCTGAAAGAAAATTAAAGAAATTATTCATATATATATTGATATAAATCACTCGTTATGAATTGATTTGCTTTCACTAAATAAAACTTACACACACAATAAATAATTCTTAAATATCAGTGAGGATTTCCCAGTATATCAGGATTTTTATCATACCCTGTATAAGAATGCCACCTATTAAAACTGGAATAAGTTTGCAGCATTTAAATATAACCTGTGTAGGATAGTTCAGATAACCTACTGAAGTGTTTGACAAGCCCATTGTTGCAACAGTTAGGAAAGCAAGTAACAGGTACATACTCAGAGGTATTCTGAAATGATAATGAAATATTACCTTTTTTTATAAATACAAAAGTATATATTTCCTTGAATTTTAAATAACTTATAATTTT
Organism: Bulinus truncatus; assembly: GCA_021962125.1. Lineage (NCBI taxonomy): Eukaryota > Metazoa > Mollusca > Gastropoda > Planorbidae > Bulinus > Bulinus truncatus. The sequence goes on along the minus strand of JAGDYQ010000202.1, from coordinate 848,554 downwards.
ATATGAAATTTAAGTTAATTGTATACATGTATTATTTAAGTTTTTGTTTTAAACATATTTTTAACAAAGAAAAAAAGCTATTTACAAAGGTAAAAACCAAAATATGTTCCTTTTAGAAGACTTTTTTTTACTTAAAACAAAAAATTAACACAGAGGACATCAAGTACAACGTATTGTGTTTAACTATTATTTAGACTTACTTTCGTTGTCTGTCATGTTTTATCTGTAATTCTACAACTCCAAAAAGGATGTAGTAAGCAAACTGAACCAATGTTAGATACCATCCAAAAGGTTCAAAACCCTCTAATTTAAAAATTAGTTCCTGGAAAAAATTCTAAAATTAAAACCATTACCAAAGAATAAAATAAATTTAAAAATTTAGATTTAAGATTAAATCACGAGGATGGTTGGTCATGATGTGTGTAGCACTAGACTATTGAAAGGTCCTGGGTTCAATCTCTGGTGAGAACCCCTGGATATTTCAGTTCTTGGTGAAAGTTCCCTCTATTATTCCTGATGGTGCCATCATGGCTATTGCACTACCAACTAAAATGGATATGGGCACAACAAAAAAAAATGTCAAATTAGTTATTTATACCAGGGTGGGTAAACCACATCCTGAGGGCCAAGTCTGGCACACCAAGCTGTTTGATCAGGACTGTACTGTGCTTGTCTTATCAAATTAAATGAGTCTTAATTTATATTATTTTCATATATATACACTACATCAATCTGCTCTTGGTCTGGCCCTTCTGTCAAATTCAAGGACCTACTGTTTATCAGATGTAAGATACAAACATCTCATCCTTCTAGAGGTAGTAAAAGGAAATTTCTTAATCTGTTTTTAAAAGCTGTTTATTAAAATTGATGTTAACTTTATGCTATGGGGGAATTTTCTTTTCAAATAAAAAAAGCAAAAAAAATAATTTCATTTTTCATCAAATAATGCTTAAATTGGGGAAAACGTATATCTAAGACATCTTAAATACTTTTTAAAAAATTCATATTTCCATTCTACTTATGTGAATCTCACCTGCATATAGCCATATATAAGATAAAATACAAACGTCAGGGTTGTTAAAATTATGAACTGCCATGTACGAGAGAGATGAGTTAGATCATAACACCAAAGATAAAGTGGTTCTTTTGTTGATCTTCCTTCTACAATTTCTGGCATTCTGATTGATGTGGAGTTCAAAGGATTTTGTGCTGATTTTTGTGTCAGCAATGAAGCAGTTTGCCTAAGTCCTGGCTGATAATATGACTTAAACATTCTGGTTTCTCATGCAGCTTACTAAATGTCTAATGCATTTTTACGTTGTTTTCAAATGTCCTCATCTGAAATTTTAAATCATTTTATACATGATTAACATGATATGAACAGTAGCAAATTTTTTACTTCACTTTAGCCATTAGTGGCTGAAATGTATGTTAGAAATTTTATTCTAATTACAATTTAAAAAAAAAACAACTTTTGTTATCAGCTGTAAATAAAAAAATGCAATAAGAATAAATAGCTCTATAAAAGATTTTAGGTACTTCTATCAATATATATCTTGTAGGTGACTTTATTGTAAGAAAATCAGAACATGAAATTAAAAAATTATAGGCACAATTCTGTATCATATATATATATATATATTAGAGCTGCTGCTCGATTTAAAAAAATTGATCGAAATTAACGCATGATTAAAAATTTTAATTGCAAATTAACGCACATTTTAATCGACACAATATAATACAATTCTTTGTATTAAAATTTTTATGTCATAATATCATAGCATAAAATTGGCGTAATAAACAAGTCATTTTAATTCATGAAAGAGATATAATTAATTATAATATATTTATTAAGCATTAGCATATATGTGTATTGAATTAGTTATTGAGACCAGTTTAAGGACATGTATCAATCACGTCAATGACGCGAATTGTTTTCTTTTTATTTAACAACACTGCCGAACTTTTTTTTCATGCCTAATCGTAGTTTCCGAAATAATGACGTAAGTGAATCCCTCTTCCTCCCCCTCCCTGTCATATTTTTGCTTTAATGATCGCCCACACGTGACTGGCGGTCTTGTTTACCCTACACACATCATTTATAGCTCAAATGTAACTTTTCTTTTCATAAAATAATACCATAGTCGAAAAAGTTGTGCTCACTTATTATTAACGCGTTTTTTTCATTATCCCCCCCCTTTCCCCACTCAAGTCACATTTTTAACACACTCTCTCTCCACTTAAAGATGTCCCAAAAACAAGTTGACACCGGTTCCACTTGTTTCAAACTAGGAGCACGCGTCAGAACATGACAATCCTATTGTTTTTTCAAGGTCATACAGCTGCTATGATTTTACGTGACAGTGACGTTTACCCACCAATACAACTATGGTCGCCGAGTTGAAGGACAACATTTACTTTGAATCTTCTTTTGAAGTTTTTGGTTTGCGCGACGATGTCTACAAATGTTACTCTTTTATTCTTTTATTCATTTAGCTTTCTTACTATCAACTATTATTTCAATGTTTTAGTGAACAACAGAAAAAATGAAAATTGTATTTTTTTATCTGTCTGTCAGTTATATTAATAAAAACAATCTTGTAAAATGAGACTCTTTAATGTTAAAGCTAAAATTTTGAAAGGTCGGCTTTCACTTTTCATCTTATGTTGTTCTTTCTTTCGTGTGTCAACATTAAAGATTCTTTCTTTCGTTTCATTTTGGTTATAGCAAGGGAGCAGGAGGTTCACTTGTCGAAGGGCTATATAACAAAACATCTTCATTTTATATTACAATTGGGGCTTTTGTCGACGTACTTAGGGGTGAGGGTGCGTGTAAGTTGTGACAGGATGGGGGTGGTAGATCTACTTAATAAGTGAACGCAACTTGTAGCATGAAATTCTGTTATTTATCGATTTGGTGAACTTTCAGCATTTTGGTCAAATGAACGCATTTAGGTATTGCATTAAAAATTGTAATCGCAAATTTTTTTGACGCGTTAATCGCAAATTAACGCAGTTTAATCAGCAGCCCTTTCAGGTGTAACAAAATCATCCTCAATTAAAGGCAGCAGAGTTGATATGTATTTATGTGAAGTTGTTTTGTGTGAAACTGCACTGTGATTCCAATAGCCACTAGGCACAGGGATCTTTGTGACCAAGTGGAGGTCAGTTGGTATTTTTTGTAGGAAATAATGTTTTAGATGGAGAAATTGAAATAATTTTTTTTTCACAGTTTTTTTTGGCCATACTTCCTGTATAAGCATATACAATTGAAATAGTTGCAACTTACATTTACAATGCTTATAAATGATACATAGGGTTAAACTTTTTAAACAATTTGAATTGACTTGGAAGAAAACTATTTTACCATGGCCAAAATTATGAGGTATGAAATTAACAAACTATTTATGCATAACGACTATCTACAGTGTCAGGGGATTGATGGTCATGCAGTAAAGTAATTAACTGTTGAATTGAGGGTTCCAGGTTTGATCTTTGGTGACAATGAAAAGAAATTTTAAGGTGATGGTTATAGTTCTTATTACATTTTTTTTATAAATAACATTCATTATAATCAACGTAAAGTTCCCTAAGCCTAATAAGCCATCAGGGCAGATTAAGCGCAGAATTCATATTTTTCTGTACCCACTGCATATATAGTGAGGTTAGCATTATGCCGCCCAGCAGTCTTTACTTCCCTAAGTAATGTCAGATATCCATTTAAAGCTGGGTAGACTTAAGGGACTTTACACCAAGTTTCACCTGAAAAATTCCCTTGGTTCTCAATGAGGATCGAACATGGGACTCTCAGGTAGACAGTCAAGTGCTCTACACTGCTTGGCCATCCTTCCACACCAGTTCAATGTGCAGTTACTAGAATTTTTGTAGCTGAAACGGTTGTCTGGATCTTGGGGTGGTGATCTACAGTCACAGCTCACAATGACGTTATACTACCTCACATACACAAAGTTTCAATGAAGAATTCAGCCTTGCCTGTGCTTTCTTGTGTTTTCGCTTTTTAAGCTAAGTTTGTTCTTAGTGGTATATATAGTTTCCGAAGGGGTCTTCAAATGTTTTCAATACTGTCTAATTGTTTGCTCGTAGCCAATGTTCACAGCAATAATATAAACAAGATTTAAAATTTTTTTTAATTGTTTGGTTTTTTCCCTCACTGAACTCTTCACGTACCTCCAGGGGAACATGTACCACACTTAGGGAAATACTGTTTCAGAGTAAGATTACACACATGTGGTATTAGTGTGAAGGGTCATAAAAGTTAAATAACAGGGTCACTGCATCTTCGTAGTATCATGGTTAGCCTCAACCGGTGTGTGCTTTTGAAAATAAATACACAATTTACTTATTCTTCCCAATTTACGTTGTAAAAAAAAACCATTTTACTAAAACAAGATATAAGAAATATTATAGAACAATGATATATACTAGATAATCAATGGAATAATTATTTTCGGTTTTAAAAGTTTTTTTCCCCCGCTTTGATGCTTTGTTTTCTAAGTATGACTTGGATCAATAACGTTTTAACTAGTTTACAGATTACAGAAATAGCATCAGGGCCATTTTTAGGTTATAGTGGGTGATCAAGTTCAAAAGTTCACAAATGTATTATTTCTAGGTATGTTTGATAAAAGTTTAACTAATATTAAAAAAAAAGAACATTTTTATCAACGCTACTAAAATATGTATTTTATGCATTTGTTAGTAATAATTGGTTGTATTTTACTTTGTAATATGCCAGATTTATAAGTCTTATAGTCTTATAACAAGTGGAAGGTATAATTAGTATAAATGACATCCAGTTTATATATTTTTAAGGCATAAGCTACGGGTACGTAAAAACGTACTCCGTATTTTTTTTCTTCGGGGTACGTGAGGGTACGGAAATAGACTTTAGAATTGAAAACATAACCTATGAAAAATTGAGGCTATGTTTGAGTGGCTCGCTAGCACAGTCGGTTGCATGCTTGGCTGGGACCCGATTTTGGCCGACTATGTGTGGGTTCAAATCCCGTCAGAGAAATTTTTTTTTTTCAGAATAATAGATACTAATTTAGCGCATATTTTTTTGTTTTATTACATTATGAAAAAAAAAAGGGTTAGGGGGGTTAGGGATAGGGGGTTAGGGTTAGGGATAGCATCATATCGCTAAAAAATATGCATATCTTTTTACGTACCCCGAAGAAAAAAAAATATGGAGTACGTTTTTACGTATCCGTAGCAAGTGCGTATTTTTAATATCTGATTATTTAGTCAACATATAAAATATATGCATCAAAAGAAAGATTATTTAATTTCCAAAATGCTGGCAAATAGATAGTTGATAAAGAGTAAGATTATATCGTCTTCCCCACAAGCACAGATTTGAGATTCAATCTCAGATTGACACAAGTCTGACAAGTAACCAGTGGGTAACTTAAAAGATAAATAAATGCAATATTTGTTAAGTCATTTTTTTTTCAAAAGACAGTTCAATTTGTATATAACATTCTCTAATTCAATCAAAATGATTATTAATATATACCGATTATTGTTTATACGTGGCCATTTCACGATATTTCTGTATTTGGTTTTACTTTATTGACCATTTTCAATGTTTATGTTTACACTGCATATCCGGATTTAGTTGTACGCATGGTTGTACGCATAGATGGCTCTGAAAATATGAATACAGGTAAGTGCTATGGCTGTTGACTATTTGTACTTAAAATCCAAATAGTTTCATTTTTTATTGATACAGTTTTTCAGCTAAAGATTGCTAAATATTATTATAAAATGTCATCGTAATTTTGTCTTTTTTGCAGATATTTTTTAATGACAGATAAAAGAAAAAAAAATTAATAATATCGCATTAATTTCTTTTTCGCTTTTTGTTTAGCTTAGATACATCTTATCTGGACACAATATATTGCCTAACATGTCTTCTCAAACCATTCTCGAGTTTGATAAAGCTAGAAAAAAATTTCAGGTAAGTAAATAAATCGTGATGGTTTAATTGTATTATTTAATAGTAATTGAAATTTAACAGCAGCACATGATTTAAGGGAATAAAAAGATCAGATTCATTATCCATCTTTGACTGTTTCGTTTTTCCTTTTCGGCTTCAAACTCATTTTCAGGGTCTAGTATTACTAGTAAGACTAAGTTAAATATATAATCTAGTATGTATTGTTTTGATTTTTAAGATTAGTGTTATTTATTTTATTCAGTTTAAAGAATTATTGAAAACACTTGAAACTGTTTTTAACTTACAATTTAATCTAGCAATATAGATAAAGGAAGCGCACTTGCTACGGATACGTAATTACGTACTCCGTATTTTTTCTTCGGGGTACGTGAGGGTACGGAAATAGACTTTGGAATTGAAAACATAAGGTATTAAAAATTGAGGCTTGGCTGGGACCCTATTTTGGCCGACTATGTGTGGGTTCAAATCCCGTCAGAGAAATTTTTTTTTTTTTCAAATCTTTTTTTTTCAGAATAATAGATACTAATTTAGCGCATATTTTTTTGTTTTATTACATTATGAAAAAAAAAGGGTTAGGGGGGTTAGGGTTAGGGATAGGGTGTTAGGGTTAGAGGGTTAGGGATAGCATCATATCGCTATCTGAAAAAAGGGTTAGGGTTAGCATCATATCGCTAAAAAATACGCACATCTTTTTACGTACCCCGAAGAAAAAAATACGGAGTACGTAATTACATATCCGTAGCAAGTGCCTAAAGGAAAATCAACATTTTATTAGTAATCCATTTTTAAGGACTAAAGGCTTAAGGGAAAAATTTTTGGCTTGAACAAAAAATTAGTAAAAAAAACAGGCGGGGGGCTCTTTTAACTGTTAAAGTAATAGAGATACTGCCTTAAAAGTATACATTTATGCAGTGGCTAGGATTCTGTCTAGACGGATTCTGTATTATAGTTTATAGGTGTGTGTGCATGTGTGGTAATAGCAATTATTCTTTGTTTTTGGGTCCATCCAAATCTAATATGTGGGATGGATGGCAGAGTGTTGTATATGTGCGTTCTGTCTAGATGGAGATGATTTAGTGAGTGTTAGGAAGAAGATTTACATTAATTTTATAGTGTTTCTGGGGGTATAGGTACTGCTTAAGCGCACATATTTTATTTTTGTTTTTTAACTTTTGTTATTTTAATTGTTTAATCCAACTATATTAGACTTGTAAAGTAAAATTCCTTTAGCCCAAATGGGCCATTGGGGAATATGAAGTGTAGAATTCATTTGTTTCTATAACCTCGGCATATGAAGGGATTGTGTGGTTAGCAAAACGCCAAGCCACCTTTACTTCCCCAACTTAAGTAAGGTACCCATTTAAAGCTGGGTGGACTTATGGGACCACAGTGCATCAAATTTTACCTGGAAAAATTCCATGTTTCTTTTGAGGATCAAACCAATGACTCTCAGGTCAACTGTCGAGTATCGACACCACTCTGCCATCTTATTTAAATCTGTTAAAAGGTCACGCCATCTAATTTTAAAAAGATTTAAATAGTACAGTATAGCCTTGTTGTGAATTAGAATAGGTATATACTTTGACGTACAATATGTGTAAGGGTGTATATAGAAGAATGAAAGGGTGCAAGAGAGTACATATGCTGTGAGATAAGACAAGTCAGCAAAGGTAGACGTAGCAAGTCTTAATGAAAAAAAAAGGAGAGCCATTGAAAAAATTGTCAGGACTGCTGATTAAACTAGGAAAGAAATGGGTTTGTAATTACCAGAAGAATCAAAGACATTACTACAACTAGTTGAAGGTGTGTTTATTAAAACCAGTGGAACGAGTCCTAAGAGATAAACCTTGTTTGTAACAGCCTATTCAAAGCTATTCACTTATTTAATTTAGTATTATTGTTTTTTTTTTTATTAAAGATAATTCTTGAAAACTCTCTTGCAAATGGAGATGTGGAGAATTTATTGGGCTCTGTGGAAGGCTATCATGATGACAAGTAAGTATATCTTTTATGTCTTTTATAAATTTTTCTCATCAAATATTAATTTCTTAAAGTTTGTTAATGAAATGGAAATGTTTTAATTAGCTTGCACATACAGTACATTTAAAACAAAATTCTTTATCAACAGTTTGGAAAAGAGAACAGTTTTGGATCAAGTATTCAGAGATATTCTTTGCCAGTTGATAGTAAGTTATCCATGGGTCTGAAAACATACTCTTGTAATAAATGTGTACATTTAAATGTGTGAACTGTTAAAAATAAATAAATATTTCAAATCTGCTTAAGTAGTTTTTTATGCTGTACTTTATACCTTTTTTCAGTCAGATTCATCAGACAGTGGTAGATTAAAAACTATTATCAATTTCGCAATTCATGCTGTTAAGCAAGGTAATTTTATATTAAGTGCTACTTTGTATATTTTCAATAGTATTCGAGAGGGATTGTTTGTCCTTATTATAATAACATATTCTTTGTCATTTAGATATGTGTTCTCCATCAACACCATTCTTAATGATGGCTGACATTTTCGACATGTTAACCATTAAGCGATGTGAAGAGATATTTGATCTCGTTGAGGATAATGTTACTATTTGGAAATCAGTGAGTGAAAATTTGAATATTTTTTCTTTACTTTTTTGAAGCCTTTACATTTACTTTCAGTTAATTTTTGTTGCTTTTATGAAACATTCTTCATTTCATTTTATTTTTCTGCAGCTCCTAAATTGTTAATTTAAAAAAAAATGTTCAACTTTAGACTCATTATTATTTTCTTTAAATTACAATGAGAACTTCCAGCCCCCTATAAATTACTTGAGTTATGTTGTTCACATATACAAACACCATCAGTAGATGATTAAATTGCATATAATTTGAGAAAATAATAATTGAAACTGACTTATTGGCATAAAAGGAATCTCAGGTCGACAGTTGAGTGCTCCACACCACTCAATCCCCCACCCCAATGCATATTGGCATAGTGCCAAGAAATAATGTATGGAAATTTAGTTTTAATTACTAGTTTTTGCCTGAACTATAGTATTAGCTAACACATATCTCCAAACTGTATAGTTTCTTGTCATGCATCATTTTTATTTATTGTAATTTGGTGTATTTCTATTAATATTTTTTTCTCTATAATAATATATATATATTTTGGAATAAATATTGAGATTTTAAAATACATTACTTCCAGGAGCCTTTCTATGAATCAGGAAAGAACTATCTATTAAGAATGTGCAATGGTAAATGATATAATCTTTAACCACAACATTAAAACCCCTCAGCACATGTGTGCTGTTAAATAGTTTTTGTTTTTGTTTTGATTATTATTATCTTTATTTTTTTTTATTTGAAAAATGCCTGTAAATAAAATACTTTTATCTTATTTCCCAATTCTAAAGATTTGATTAGAAGGTTGTCCAAATCTCAGAACACAGTGTTTTGTGGAAGAATACAGCTATTTCTGTCAAGGTTATTTCCACTCTCAGAAAAATCAGGTAAATTGAGAGAAAAAAATAATCAAAAGCATAATTTTTTTATAATTTGCTTGATTATCAGTAGCTTATCATCATCTGATACATTTTCAACATTACAATATTAAATATTTTCTTACTTCGTTACAGCATTAAATCTTGCCAGCCAATTTAATTTGGAAAATGTTACTATTTATGCTAAGCAGAAGAAACTCAGTCAGGTAAGTAAAGGGAAAATATAGAACTGTAATTTTGTGAGACCTAGTCAGAGATATTCTGGGATCCAACAGCATCATATTTGATATGAATTAATACAGAAAATGAATGGGCTCTTTGGGCAGATATGTTTGTATGGACAAGTAAACTAGGCCCTCTATAACTAAAAGTTCTATGAAAAATGTGGCCCCCATAGGCATTTCACTAGTTTACCTATCCATAACAAAAGTATTTTTCCCATGTCAATTAAATTGCTATGTGATTAAAAAAAATAGTCTTTTGTCAGAGATGAAAGATATTTAGTTCTGATATAATTTAAAACAGTATTGATTTAAATATGAACGCATAAAGGACAATATGTATTATATTGTCTCTACTCCTTACTCCAAACACAATCCACAAGTGCTTACTTATAATATTTACAGTGAAAATAGGAGTGTCATTTTTTTTTCATCTATTACATTTGCAACTTGTGATTGAATTATTGATTGAATGTTAATTATCGAGAGAGACAAAGTATTTAGGGATGCCCCTGTTTTTCTGTTACCCAAAAGTCTAATATGACTAAACAGTTTAGGGGTTCAGAAGAATATCCATTGTTATTAGGGACGAATATATGCAAGCGGTTACCTTTTGTTTAGGGCAAACAAATGTTCATTTGACTATGGTGTACAAATGTTCCTTTGCCTGGGATCACTTTTATATATATATAAATATAAATAAATATATATATATATATAAATATCTATATATATATATATATAGATATATATAAATATATATATATATATATATTATATGTTGAGTCAACAGGAAAAAAGGGCAAAGTCACAAAAAACTTAAGTGGAGAAAAATTATTTTTATACTCAAAGACTCATAACAGTGTTTTGTGTTGTTCTTGCTTGCTTTTTTATTTGTATAATCATTTTAGTAGTGTATACCTAAAAAAAAGAAAGTTCTTAGCGACCAATATATCTCTTAGACTGTTTTTATATAATAGGTGAGATAAAGGATATTTATCGCTTTTTTTGCAATAATACTTTTCAAATTATGTTGTATTTAATAAATGTGTAAAACAGATAATAAAGTAAAATGTAATTATATCAACCTTTGGTGGTGTCAAATGCTGATAAAATAGACATCGGGTGCTGGTGCTGGACCAGATATTAACCAAACACCCCAGCCATGGTTAAAATATAGAATGTTTCCATACATTTGCATGCATCTATTTTCTTTAAAAGCCCGCCCTCATTTTCCCTAACTAGCCCCCTCCCTCTAATGGTGTCTGGTATAAGCATTTTGAATGTTTCAAGTGACACTTTGTATTCTTGTGCAATGCCAGTGAAAGTGAAATAATCATTATGAAATGCATCAATACACTCATGTCATAAAATTTGACAGACCTGAAATGATTTTTTTCTAGATTGATTCCAATGATGTTATGGAGGTGGATGACGCTGGTGATCAGTCATGGTAAAAATAGTTTCACAGTTGTTTTAATATATACCTATGTTATATAGCTTTGGTAGCGCACGGAAAAATGACTGCCTCTATTTATAGCTCATAGCCTGGTTGCAATATCCTATTTTTTGCAATATATTTTGCTTTCTTATTTAGTCCACCAGTAGTTTCTATTACTGAAGATAAATTAGCTTGCAAATTTTCTTTAAAAAACTGTCTTTCATATACATGCTCAAGCTTTTTCTGATAATGTACATTAGCTAAATGATTAATTTAGAAAAGTATCCAGCGAAATATTTATTTCTTGATCCAATAACAAACTGTACGATAACTCATAGTACTCCATAACATATTGGCAGAAATGAAAGAGCCTTTATAAAATTATAAACCTTTTTTTTTTTTTAATGATGGCTTACTCTGATTGTTAAACACTTGGGCTTATTAACATCATGGCAAAAACTTGTTTTCTTTATCACTTGGAATATGAGATACTGGACTGCTGAATGTCTTGACTCATTTAGTACCACTTCTTTACCAGTTTATGAACAGTATTACTCTTTGATGTGTAGTGTGAGGGACACTAATTTAGGGCCAAATTATCTGGAGGCAGACAGACTACTCTTAAGTGCATCTCTGTTTATCATATTTGTTATTAGTTTCTTAATACTTTTGTGTCTTTTTTTTTTTTGTTTTTTTACATTACTTTTTTTTATCCTTTAACAGTTCCGTTCCCATTGATTATCATTTGTATAAAAAGTTTTGGGCTTTGCAAGATTTTTTTCGACGGCCTACTCAGTGCTATGACAAAAGTCAATGGGAAATATTTTCACAGGTAATTGATTTATTATTGTCATTGTTTGTTGTGCAGCAGCCCTGTACATTTTAGAGATATTTTTTGAAAAATTTTTTTTCTTAATTTCTTAACAGAATGCTAGTGATGTGATGTCTATTTTTGCAAGTTATAAATTAGACGATCTGTCAACAACTCGTAAAAAAATTGTCACATCCCAACAGTCACATCAGCTTGCGCAAAATTTTTTTGCCAAATACTTAACAAGTGAGAAGGTGAGTCATCAATTATGATCTTTTTATTAACTATTTATTCTTTTCTTTAATGCGCTGTTTTTATTCTCTTTATCAATGTCTATAAAAAAATAAAGGTTACATTGGCTATGTAAAGAAAATTTCCTACATTTAATTACTTCCAGCTTTTAAATCTTCAACTGAATGACAGTAACTTTCGGAGAGATGTTCTTGTACAGTTTTTAATTATCTTCCAATATTTGAAAGCAACAGTAAAATTTAAGATGTAAGTTATTCTAATTATTGAATTTTTCATACCTAATCTAAAAAAAACCTAACCCATTCCTAAGAATTTCTCAATTACTTTTGTCAAAATTAAAGAGACTGCACTGTTAGCTTTAAATAATTTTCTTTACCACAGCCAAATTCATACCCTGAGTGATGAGCAGTCTGAGTGGATTAAAGATGCTCAAGAAAAAGTGATGAAACTATTGTGTGAGACACCCCCACATGGTGAACAGTTTTGTAATTATGTGAAGGTTGGTTTGTTTTATTTACTCATTACATTTCACTGTAAGTTTTAGTTTCCGAAGCTTTAATATTAAAGAAGATAATTATACCAACTTTCAGAAGATAAAATAGCTTAATGACTTTTATAGTTGTTCTTGAAATTATAATTTCAAATCAAAAGGAAAATTTTCACTGTGTGTTTTATTTTATACAGCATATTTTAGAAAGAGAAGAGCATTGGAATAACTGGAAGAATGACAGTTGTCCAAATTTTATTAAAGAAAAACCCAAGGACCAAATTAAACCAAAGGCGAAGTATGTTTTTTATTTAACATAGTTTCAAGATCTTAAGCCTAATTTTATTTGTAAGATTTGATGATTTAGTTTGTTGATTTGATATACTGTCCACTTACAGACTTAAAAGAAAAAGAATTGGAGATGACTTGTTGGCTTCCAATGGAAAATCTTTAAAACTGGGAAATCCAGAATTGACTAGATTGTGGAATCTCAACCCAGATAATATGGAAGCAGCTAAAGCAGAGTCTAGGGTGTTTTTACCTAAATTAGATGAGTTTTTTGCTAATGCCATAGAACAGGCTGACCCAGAGGCTATGGTTGAGGAGCAATATAAGTAAATCTTTAATTGTTGTGGCTGAGTAAAAATGTTGTAATTTTTCTTACATTTGTGAAATTAGTAAATTATATAATTCTTTTAAAAATATAATTCACTTAGAAAACCATTTTAAAAAAAAATGTTCATGGCATTCCTATTTTCTCTAAAGGGACATCAATCAACAAAACTTTCAGTGGAAGGCATATCGTCTTTTAGCAAGGTCATCACCCCATTTCTTCGTCCACACCAACACACCAGGTTTACCTATTAATGTTCACTTGAAGGATATTGTGGATAAAATGGCTAAAGAAATCAATCCAGTAAGAATTTATTTTTGTAGAGACCGTAAACTCAATAATTTTAATTAACAGCTGTTAAATTTTTGAATAAAATGTAAGTCAAGTCTCAATATAGTCAGACTTTTTTGTATACAGTTATAAGTTTACATGGTTTGTTTGCCATTTTTTTTTTTTTTAATGAGGACATGTTGTCTTGTTCTGTGAAGTTAATTTCTTTTTGTCTTCTTGCTTATTTTGATCATAATAGGTCTGAATGCAAAGATATTTAAGTAATTTCACTAAAATGATCTATAATAATTTGTATTAACGTTTCAGTTAAACTAACTGTATTTAATGGAATATTATCTATTTTTGGACTTTTAAATAAAATTAGCATCAATAGAAAATAAACAAGGGAGTTATTGCCATTCAGAATTCTGCATGTTTGTATTCCTGAATTCTCTCTCCCCCATCCTCTTTGCATTAGAATTCCATATGTGTAGCAAAAATACCATATAAATTTTAAATACATATAGCGTAGTAATTGAAATATTAATTTAAAACATGATGCATTCTTAATTACATTAAGTAAAAGGTTATATGTCACCAAATTTGTAAAAAATAAGTGCATTTAAAAGGTCATTCTCATCAGTATTTCAAATCCTGGTGTCTATTCTCCTCTTTGAGTATTTCCAATGCGATCATATTCTACTGAAGCTACACACTGCTTAGTTTAGGTAACATAATTTTGTACCTGGTTTGTGTCATTCAATTATATAATGCAACACTTTTTTCTTCATCCCCCTTTCCGTGAATGCTTTTTTTTATCATTTCATAACACTGTGTATCATTAATTCTGCGTTATGTAATTAGTGAACTGTGTCTTTATTCATTTTATATCTTGTGACATGTGATTTGAAGATACTTCCCCCTTTACCCTGTTAGCTCCCTATCATCTTGCTCAAAGTCAATCCCACATGGTCAATAATCGTAAACAAAATGTATTGTTTCCATGCTGAAAGTATATTGAACTTTCTGCCTGGCTTAGTGAATTTTTCCCTTGCATGGACTGTTCCTTACAATACGCTCAGTGGTTTATTGTAAATTACAAACTCCTAGCTAGCTAACAGTGTGATTTCTTGCATGAAATCTCTCTCCCCCCCATCTTCCCTACTCATTATCTGCTTAACATAAAAGCTATTTTTTGCATGCTAAACTCTAGCCAACTTTTGAAAAATATCTTTGTCAGTATGATTGGTCAAACTTACATAATTCTTCTTGTTACATTTTTAAATTAAAAGAATTGAGACTAAAAGTTCTCTCAAAATACAGACTCTTCAGTCTGAGAATATTTTAGTTTTTGTGTCATTTTTTACATATTAAGTACATTTTAATGCAGTTATTGCAACCAGTTTAATTGAAATTATTGTGACTCCATGATGATGAACATCCTTGCCCTTAATTTCCAAAAGCTCCGGCAGTTTTAATGGCTGCTGGGGCAAAAGGGTTTCATGATGTAAACATTGCCAGTCTTGGTTACCTTTTACACCAGACCTGAGAGTCAATGGAAAATAAAAAAACATGAAAAATATTCATCTTTAATTGTTTGCATTTTTGATAATTTTGTGTGCTATATAGTTTTAGAAAACTATTCTTATAATTAAAGCTTTCACTGAATAAGGTGCATTTTCATTATCAAATACATTTTCATGAACTCATGAAGATTTATAATTTCTAAAGTATGTATGTAAATATTTTTGTAAAGCAAATACTTTTAACTCTGCCTTTAAAGCATCATCAGACAGTTGAGCCAAAGACTGATATGGCAGTTGCTGATGAAGAAGATGATATTAAAGAAGAGCACGATGAAGAAGACATGAGAAATGAACATGGTCTGTAATTAAAGTTTCTCTATATAAGTTGTCTTTTTTTTTTTTAAAACATATCTAAAGATCATTAATGTTTAAAACATTCAGATTGTAGACACAAATGTAAATAAAAATGTATATTTTAACTTACATTGAAATAGGCTCAGTGATGATGAACATCCTTGCCTTTAATTTCCAAAAGCCCCGGCAGTTTTAATGGCCGCTGGGGCAAAAGGATTTAATGATGTAAGCATTGCCAGTCTGGTTTACCTTTAGGCCAGACCTGAGAGTCAAATAAAACATAGCTTAACACAAAAAAATATCTTTAATTGAATACATTTTATGATAATTAATGTTGGATTTTAATTCTAAAACAGATGACAGCAGTGTTCCACAGCAGTTAAGTAGTAGTCAGATTCGTTTACTGGCTGAACATCTAGGAAGTAAGTGGATGACTTTGGGTGAGAAGCTTGGACTCCCTCCGGATGATTTGTCTTATTTCAAAGAATCTTTTGATGGTGCAACTGAATCTGCAGTTAATATGTTAACAGTTTGGCAGGTAAAGTTTTCTTTTTATGAAACTGTAAAAGAAATTGATGCTCACTGAAATTGATTACACAACTTACAAGTGAGAGTTTTTTCCCCCTTGTTTTGCCTCTGTTGTACTTTTACTTTCTTTCTAAATCTGTTCATGTGTGTTTCTCAGGGATACCAAACATATTTATAACATTTTGTCTCATGGCTTGGAGTATTCTTCTTGTACATTTTTCATAAAGCATCAACTCATTCCTTACAGCACCAATTAAAGTTTTTGTCTCATGGCTAGTATTGGAGTCTTTTTGTAAATCATTAACTCATTCATTACAGTACCAATTTAAGTTTTTGTCTCATGGCTAGGATTGGAGTCTTTCTGTAAATCATTAACTCATTCCTACAGCACCATTTTCCTCACCGTGACTGTGACTTTTTTAGCCAACTTTTCATAATTCTCCCCCATTCAATTAAATCGTGTCATAAATCGATAATTTAACTAAACATAGATTTTCTTGTATCAACTTAAGCAGGACTGAATTATCTTCAAAGCTATATAATAATTAGTGATTATAAAGTTACAACAAAATCAGCTCAGGTTTTATGCCCAGGTTTTTTTATATTTGAAAAAAGAAAAGATAAAATACTGAAACCTTTTGCTTTCATCAATATTGAAAATCCCCATGGTACAGATTTAATATCAGATCTTAAATGTAATTTATTATCAATTCAGAGCAACATGTTAAAATTTCTAACAAATGAAATAATAATGATATGACTAAAAAAAACTAAAACCATTATGCGGGTGGGCTGGCAGCAACCCTGTTGTATTCTCCTATGGGATAAAAATAAAAATCGACTTGTAATTACTAAAAAAATATAGTATATAATATATCCCCAACAAGCTCATTAGACTAGTGCGTGTGACATTAAACAAGAAGCTAAGTGAAAATACAAGGGGAAAGCTCAAGAGAATTTAAAGTAAACCAAGGACTTAGACAAGGAGACTCCCTTTTGAGCTTACTATTCAACTTAACCCTAGAAAAAGTCATAAGAAACATACAGTTAGAGATAAGTGAGGAACATTACCTCAGAAGTGAATAAACAAAGTCTATGAAAAAAGTAAAAAAAAGTAAAGTTCCCTTCTTAGCCCTAATGGGCAGATGAAGTGTAGAATTCATCTGTTTCTTTAACCTCGCCATATGAAGGGATTGTGTGGTTAGCACAACGTCCAGCCGCCTTTACTTCCCCAACTTTAAGTCAGGTACCCATTTAAAGCTGGGTGGACTTGTGGGACGACTTTGCACCAAATTTCACCTGGAAAAATTCCATGGGCCTCACCGAGGATCGAACCCAGGACTCTCATGTCGACAGTCGAGTATCTACACCACTCGGCCATCCGTCCCACAAGTCTATGAAAACAGGAACAATATTTACAGAACCCATCCAGTACCTTGCATATGCTGATGATATAACATTGATAGGAAAGCAAAGCAAGGATATAGCAAAAGCATTCATAGAATTAGAAACAGCAGCTCAGAAAGCAGGTTTAACAGTAAACGAAACAAAGACTCAATACATGCTATTACAAAGAAATGAAAAAGAAGGAAAAGAAAAATCATTCAAAATCATTACAGCATTTGAAAGAGTAGAAAACTTTAAATACCTGGGATCAACCATTAGTGAGAAAAATGATATAATGATAGAGATCAAAAACAGAATAGAAGTAGGGAACAGAATATATCATACACTGCATAAAATACTGAAAAAACAGACAGATCTCAAGAAAACTTAAAAAAACCATATACAAGACAATGATCCGACCAGCAGTAACATATGGTAATGAAACATGGACCATCAGAAAACAAGCAGAAAATACACTTGGGAAAGGAAAATATTTAGGAAAATATATGGGCCAGTAAAGGACAATAACGAGTGGAGAAGTTGAACCAATTCAGAACTGTATGAACTATACGAAGAACCAAATATAACAGCTGAAATCAAAATCAATAGATTGAGGTGGGTAGGGCACATGGAAAGAATGGAAAACAACAGAGGTCCAAAAGCCATATACAGTGAAATGTCGCTATAACGAAATTGACGGGGATTCGAAATTCGTTCGTAATACTGAAAATTTGTTACAATGAAATCGGGGGGGGGGGTCTGTTGGCAATGTGTGGATACAGTTCATTTGGGTATCAATGCAAATATATAATGTCATTTTACTACTTTTTCCAAAGATATTTAGCTAAACATATGTTAAATATTCTCTCCGTATATTTCTCATTAGTTAGCTAGTAATTTAGCTTTCAGCTTTCGTTAGCGCTAACGGTCATTGAACTAAGGGGCGTAATTCATTTATTTTTATAACAGTTATTCAACATGACTTACTTCACGGCTATCTTACTCATATTGTCTGATTTATTAAACGAAATAATTTAAAAAAATATATTTATATATTTATTTACTTTTGTAACTGGATTAAATTTTATTATAATTAGAAAAAAGTATTGTTCAATGTCACAAAAAGGTCAAATAAATAACTCATTTATTCTCCCATTCCTGTATTGTTAATTAAATACAGGTACCGGTAGCTTATTAACATCTTGGCAAAATGCAGTCTTCTGTCCATTAAGTTCCTATCACAAACTATAAGATCGCCATTTTCTAAAAAAAAATTGCGACCCACTATCAAGCCTCTACCTAAAACATTAAGATTGTTTTTTACTAAAACTATCAAGTTACTTTCTACTCATACCAAAACCATTATGTCTTTCTCATACCTTCCAATAAACTATACTTTTAAGTGTATGGCTTCTTTCTCATTAGGCATTTCCCTAACACAGATGTAACACTGGTTTATTGATTTTTTTTTTAATCCCGCGAATGTGTAACGGTCCCTGCATTCATGTGTTTGTCCCATGACGTTTTAGGCTCTCCCCCTCCTCCCCTTCCCGACCTTGCTAAAACTCTCATCCTTCCCCCCCCCCCCTCGGTTCGTTGTTACGTAATTGTGCCCACCGTTGCTTGGCTGTCTCGTGTTTTTTTTTTGGTAAGGGGATAAAATTAAATTTCTGCAAAACGGCTATTTTTTTTTCGCAATACTGAAAACACGAAATTCGTTACAACGACACTTTTTAACAGATGTTAAATAAGCAAAGGGGAAGGGGCAAAAAAAAAAATTCGCTGTACAGAATAATTCGTTACACTGACGTTAGTTATAACGACATTTCACCCAATGAGAAAAGACCCAAAGGCAGACCAAGAAGCAGATGGTTGGAGGAAGTGGAGAAAGACCTTAAAGCCATAGGAGTGAGAGAGTGGAGGAAGAAGACCATGGATTGGGAAAAGTGGACAAGAGTAGTATGGCAGACCAGGGCCCTAAATGGGCTGTAGAGCCAAAGGAAGAAGAAGAATTAAAATCATCACATATTAATATTTTTAGTTTGAATGAAAGCACAATTTGTTCTAAATATAAAAACAGGAAATTGATGTCATTCTTTCTCAAATTTAATTTGCTTGTAACTTTATTATCATTTATTTGACTGAAACACAATTCGTTTCATGATCCAAAGTATTTTGTCATAAACAAATTAAAAAAAGGGTATTAATATAAGTCAGCCTGACAGATTTTGATATTACAAAAGTAATTGTTTGCAACTTGGGATTTCCCAAACTTCCTATCAATCACTAGTCATTATTTAATCATAGAAAACATTCAACATTAATTGTTATGCAATTAAATCCTGTATTAGAAATAATGTGTACTTTTTTATAATTTATCTAAATTAAGTTATTAGATTTCAACCTTTTCCATAATGTGCATATTTTCTTTTTTTCAATTCGACATTATTAAATTAACACCCTTACTAAGGATTAAAAGGTGCATTTACTACTTTTTATACCTCTTTTTTTTTTAAGATTTCTTTTGCCTCAATCATGAAAAAGAAAGCCTAGAACACAGACGATTTCAATTTTGATTGATTAGATAACATTTAGGTGAATCCACAATTAAAGCTATTGAGAAAAATTGTTGCAACTAGAAAAGCTGTTATTTCTGGTACTATCTTAAGATTTGAATCGGCATCATATTGAAGAAATATTTGGTTAGAAAGAACAGATAAGGTCCTAGCAATTTAGATTAATGATCTAACTTAAAGAAAAATTCACATAACTGGTCTTTTGATTTAGTAGAAAGTTACTCTTAAATCCAAAGAACGTTAAATGTTGTATATAAATCTGGTGGATTTTTCAAGTAAACTTTTAAAAAAAAATATTTCATTGCTTCTAAACTTATTTTGTATTTTAAAATACTGCATTTTTGTGGGGTTTATTCCCCTCATAAAATAGACTTTACAGTTTAGAGTTCTCTAATGTTCTGAAAGAACCCCAATCTCTGGCTTTATGATTTCATTTAGAGGACACAGACTCCCATCTTAGTGGGTCCGTCAGGTGGATATAATTTGGTCTTCTTGATCGTCTCTTCACATTCTCTATTTAAAAAATACTATGTAAATATAAATCACTTTTTCCATTCAGTGAAGTCATCTTTTATTCATTTTGTTTTAACATTGTTTTTTTTTTTTTGGTATCCAGACTTTAACTAGAATAGTTTTATGACAGCAGATGTTTCACACAACTAATTATATGTTTCATTCTATATAAATACTTGTATGTAACATGTGCCATCTATGTAATTTTTTGAACAACATTCAATCTTCCTTTATATAAACAGATTAATGTTACATTATCTTTTCAGGAAGAAGATTCTGAAAGAGATTCTATCAGCACAATTAAAGACATTCTGTCAGATTTGGGACTAACTAAAATTGCTGAATTACTCACATCATCTTGATGAAAACCTCTCATTTTATTGTTTAAAAAATGTATTAGCTACTTTGATGTTGTTTTTAAAAAAAAAGTAATAAAAAAATTTCAAGTGCACTCTTTTCTCTCGTTAGAAGTATTTTTTAAAAACATTTTCACTAATTAAATGCTTTATTCATTAAATACTAAAGACATTCATTCATACATTTATTCTACCAAAATACTTTTTCATTTTTTACATATTATAGAAAAAACAAACTTTGTTTTTTTTTAATTTAAGTAGAGCTTTCTATACCTACTCTCAAGTAGTGAAAACAGGATTCTATTCCTACATACATTACTGTTAACAGTCAGTTGGAAATTCACTGTGGATAAATTCAGTTTTTAGAAATTTGGTTGAGCTATTTAATAGTGACATTTTGCTTCAAGAAGTAAATTGAAAGCAATATTTAATTGTTTGTTTCAAATGAACAATAGTATATTCTTATCAAATTTAATGTCATTCTTCTCTGCATAATCTACACTAAATTTTAACCCCAATTAGTTTTGTGGAAAACTAATTAAACACCTTAAAAAAAAGTAAAGTCTCCATTATAAAGCCTCTGTAGACCATCAGGCTCAGATGAAGTTGAGTTCATCTATTTTTGTAGCTATGGCTACTCTATGGGATTGTGGGGCTATCATAATGCCCATCTGTGTTAACTTTCCCCAACAATCGTCGAGTACCCACTTGTAAGCTGGGAGAACTTAGCGACAATAATCAGACTCCAGAAAAGCCCCGGTACTCACCAAAGCTTGAATTCGATACCTTCTGGTTAGCAGTCAAGCACTTTACCTTACTACCTCCACAACCCTTATTGGAACATTAGGAGGGTTCAAAGAAAAAAACAGTTTCTTCTGAAATGGCAACTTGATGACCTTTTTCTATTCTTAGATGTACATTTTATTAAATGCTCTGAATAAATTCCAGGATAGGTATATATCTTACATCAATTGTGACAAAGTTAAGACAAAGAAAACTTATTAGTGTGAATATAATTAAAAAATGAACTGATCAAGAAGCCGTTTTTTTTTTCACTTAGTTTGGACTACCTGTTTTTTTACTAAGTTACTAGCTCATTTAAGAAGTTAACCATATGACAAGCAAGGGTTTAAATACTGACTGGCACACAAGCTTTCTCCTAAATAATGAATATCAGCTAACCTTAGTATCAACATACACTGTCCCATGATCTCAATATGAGAATGAATAACATATAATTGTATCTGAAAGTGTAATAAAAATTTGTTCTAATGTTTATCTTAAGCATATCAAATAAGATATGAAAAGGTATCTTTCAGTTTGATTAGAAATTGTAAAAAAAAAAATTAACTTAAGCAACCAGTAACAATTTTTCAGCTCTAAATAATGGCATATTCAAAACATTATCGTTTAAAAAAAAATAATTCCTTGATTTGATAATACATTAAAAAATAATAAAACAAATGTTTAACAGCGATATAAAAGTTTATTAACAAGCATTTTTATCACAAATAGGTAAAACTAAAACTATAAAAAAATTAATGATTATCCCTATAGATTATAAATAAATATTTTAGACCTTTTGCTATTATATGTTTAGGATGTGCCAATTATATTAATTATACATAATCATTCTAAAAATATCCAGTGAAATAACTCTATAACGAAGTTGAATAATAATAATTTATTTATCATTCTGGGAAGGAATGGGATATCATCAATTTTTTGCCACCTTCTTGTGAATGCAAAGATACTTAAGTAATTTCACTATAATTGTCCAAAATAATTTTTATTAATGTTCAAGTTAAACTAAGTGTATATTTAAAATATTTAATATTTGTGAAATATTGTTTAAGGGAGGAGCTGGCCCTATTAAGTATTTGTATGTTTGTGCACCTATATAACCCCCTTACATTAGAAGTGTATGTAATTTAATTATAAAAATATTTATTTTAAACATAATGCCTTTTTAATCACATCAAGCCAAAAAAAAAAGTTATATGTTGCAAAATTTTGAAATAAATGGATACATATGTAGGTTAATTAAAAATGTTTCATCAGTATTTCCTGTTACGGTTTCTATTCTTCTCTGAGTATTTCTGATTCATTATTTAAATATCATAATTTGCAAATTATGATAGTTTCCCTAACCCAAACAAAAAGATCACCATTTTTTAAACTATAATATTAATTACCATCTTTGCAAAATTCCATCGTCAGTTTACATCATGTCTCTATCCCAAACCACTCGATAACTTTTTACTGAAGCTATACAGTTTAAATACTAATCACTGTCAAACAAGCACTGAACAGCATATTACTTGGTTAGTAATGCTGTCTTTAGTTTTAAAGCTCATCCTCACTCCTTCCCCTCCCAGTCTGTACTTTTGGTACCTGGGCTGGGGGGGTCATTCATTTATTACAAAATGTTTTTTCTTCTTCATTCCCCACACTTACTGTGTCATTATGTAATAAGTGAACAACCCCATTTTTATTGCTTTCCTCACGGTGTACAGTATGGAAGATGCTCCCCACAATGAAAGTCGCCTATTATCTTGCTTGAAGTCAATCCCACACTGTCAGTAATCGTAAATAAAAAAAAAAATTCTGTTTAACTCATTAACCTCTCAGCCTGGCTTAGTGAATTTTCCCCTCATGGGGACTTGGTGAAAAAAAAATTAGCCAAAGAATTTTTTTTCTCACAATACTAAAAGTAAGAACTTTGTTACAGCAATTTTTTTGACTGACATTACATGTGCAAAGGTGAAGAGACGAAAAAAATACTGAATAATTTGTTAAACTGGAGCCGTTTATAAAAAAAATGAAGTTTTCAGAAATTAATAATAAATATGGAAGAAAAAATATTTAAAAATAATGTAATAAAATATAATAATTCATCATAAGTGCTTAAAAAAATGCACAATATCTACAAATTATAAAAATCATCACATTTTAAAATATATTACATACCGGTTTGTTTAAATTAATAATATTGAGGCTATTCTAAAACAAAATGATAAATATTTTGTAAAAAAACAGCATCAAAACAGCATAAAAAAAAATTAGAACTGGAGAAAGCTAATTGGTTTACAAATGCAAGTGTAAATAAAACAACAAAAGGGTGAAAATTTTTTTGGAAAATTGGCCAAAAACAAAAATGGAAAAATAATTTAAATAAATATGAATGTGTAAATTAAATTTACACGACCTTGAATATGAAGGCATTTCAGTGCATAGATACACTATTGACTATGGTCAAATTAAAATAAAAAAAAAAATTATCATTGTGATGAGGAAAAATTTATGACAACTGGATTAAGGTGACCTAGACTTAAAAGAAGTTATTCATCTGCAGTAAGTGATTTTTTTAGTTACATACAATTAATACAAAAAAGGGTCTTCATATTATTGGTAAATGGTAGGATATTTTATATTATATTTTCAGCAACTATTCTTTTTGAAATTTCGTTACTGAAACCTTAGATCAGAGGTCCTCAAACTATTGTCTTTCTGACCCATTGATGACACACCTTTAAAAATAAAATCTATACTTTTATCAATCAGTAGTATTTTATGTGGGTACCCACCAAAAATTCTTCCACAGCCCCCTAGAGAACCACTGGCTTAGGTTAAACAATAATTCAACTGCAATTAGTTTGAAAAAAAAAAAAAAAAAAGAAATTCTAATCTTAACAGGCAATGCATGTCATTTAATAAACTTTTTTTTCTTATGATGTATTTTTCATGATTTACGAGACATATGTGACTTGCTAAAATATGAAAAAAAAGGGGTTATGACAATTATCACATAACAGGCGTATTTTATATGTCAGTATACACAAATTATTGCTAAAATATAAGTATTCTATTTAACTAACTATTTTATTTAAATAAAAAAAAAATAAATAAAAACAAGTTCAATTTTTCTGATAGTAAAAAAAATAGTAAATAGTAAAAAAGAAAAAAAAGAAATTTTATTTTATGCATTATATAAAATATCGTAAATAGTAAAATAGTGATTTATTAATACTAAAGAAATTGGTCATAACTAAAAGAAAAATGTGGAGACAGTGGTTGAGGAATGTATACATTCGTCAACTGGTCAGCAAAAACATTTCCCTGAAGACAATAAAACCTAACAATTTAATTATAAAAATGACTAAAAGACTTTTCTAGTTCATAGATTAAAATCAAGAAGTACTAAAGTTAGCATGTTGATATAGCCTGTTATATCGTTGGCCATATGGAATGCAATTCAAGGTTGGCTTCAGGTCGTGGACTTCAATGTACCTGTTGTTAAAAAAATCAAGTAAAAGAATAAAATGTGAAAAAATGAATGCATTTTTTAAATCTGTAATTATTTTTTCTCCTTCTGTGCAAGGTTTGGTTTTCAGTATAGCAAATTAAACAATTATTCCATTACAGTTATTTAAAGCTACTTGTGTAAAATTGTATAACAGAATTGATAACATAAATAGTAGAACAAAAAATAGGTAAAAAAAAAAAAATCAAATGTTTTGCTATAAAAATGACTAAAATGTTAAAAAAAAAGAGACAGAGCTAAAAAATAATATTTCATCACTTAAATATTGTCCAGAATTATTTTTTTTTACCCTGAAGATGCTGCCGCTGTTGGTTTTTGTTGGGAATGATCCAGGTTGTCTTGTGTAGTTTGATTTTTAGCTTCATCTGCAAATTTATACACTATAAGAAGACAGTCCTTACATAGTTGTACAATTCGACGGCAACAGTTGAGCTCTTTCTCTGCAATATTTTCTGTACTTTTACTGAATATAGTCTCCCATGTCTGGCTGTGAAAGGCATGCATTAAAGTTAAATTTACTGTAAATGAAATACTTGAATTTTTGTTAACTTTCTTCTCAATCAGTTAATACTATTTTTTTTAAAATAGACAGAGAAATGTTATCTTTTTTCTAGCATAATATGAGATTAATTTAAAAAATAGTTTTTACTAGATTTAGGGCACTTTGCATGATATAATAATTTTTAAAAAGCATTTCTTTATTACTAATTCACATATTATTTGCTAAATTTTATAATGAATGCAGATTGGAAACGTTTGCTTTTTAAGATATTTTACTCACTGGCTTGAAGAAAAACAATTCCATAGTCCCTGGCCATGACTCCATAGTAAGCGATTGAACACACGATTGAATATGCGAGAAAGATGAAGGTTTTCAATGTCTGTTGTCCGGTAAATTCGTTGAAGAACAGCTTGAACATTAGACTTAACAATATCTATGACCTTAACAAAAATAAAAAATTAATGCAGTAGTAATATTTTATATAACTTTAACGATTTCACTTCAAAATAAAAAAAACTGGGTATAATAAAATATTTATTTCAGTTACAGAATCTATCAGTAAACTTTTAACTATGGAAATACTGACATATTAATTACATGTATAATATGCATTAATAAAAATAGTAGTAAGAAAAAAATAGACCAAGAACTCTTTTCACAATAGTTGCAATTTATTAAAGTTTTCAACTGTTTTGTTTTCTTTAAATTTTAATACTGATGAAAAAAGTTTGGGAAAATTGTGTAAACTTATTATTACTCAAGCTAAATTCTATACTTCACATACTGCATTGCATTTTTCTTTTACCTTCCTTCTTTTAGTTGAATCTAGTTTTACTAGCCAATATGAGGCTATCCTTGGCTTGTGAAATTTCCAATTGTCAATTAACTGAAAAAAAGAACATCATTTGATGAAATTTATGGGAAACAGCAAACTAATATTTTTATTTAACATCATTTTTATTAAGGAAGCGATTCAATCATAAAAAAATGAGTTTCCAAATTAAATGTTATTTCATGCAAACATTTTTTAAAATAAAATATATATGGTTTTATTAATATGAAAGTGGTTTAGTTAGAATACTTAATTCTAGTGACCTGCAAATTTTTTCCAACTCGCTGCACTCTAAACACTTTTTAAAATTAGGCAGATTACTTATGCAAATTAGGGTATCTGTTATATAAATAGT
This sequence comes from Bulinus truncatus, assembly GCA_021962125.1. NCBI lineage: Eukaryota > Metazoa > Mollusca > Gastropoda > Planorbidae > Bulinus > Bulinus truncatus. The sequence goes on along the minus strand of JAGDYQ010000202.1, from coordinate 821,736 downwards.
GGAGGTGGTCCTAAAATTTATTATTCAATTTTTTAATTGAAAGGGTAATTTTTAAATCCCTTTTGCATTAGATATTATGTAAATGGCCGCACCCCGGGCCACACCCCGGACCCCACAAGCCGGGCATTTGGGGGCGGGGGGGGGGAGGGGGGGGCCCCCCCCCCCCCCCCCCCCCCCCCCTTTATAGAAATTAAGAAACAATAAGAAAAAATGGTACATGCATGTTGTAATGAAAAACATAATACAACATGATCATTACTTAAATGTGTTTAATGTAGAATGATGGTAGTGCATGTTTTACTAAGTTCAATCTTTGCACATTGGGCTCATCTTTCTAAAGAACAATTTTTTGAAACTCTACATCAGTGTATTTTAAATGTGGTGCTATTACTTTTTAATCAGTAACAATGATGAACAGTTTTTCAAGAATACGTTGTGCAGCATTGAAGCAGATTTTCAATTAAGAAATATGCTTAAATTTTCTCTGATGAAATCCAAACATATCTTTTGGAAGTTAGTAAAAATTCAATCTTATGAGCTCTGTCATTTGTTAATTCCTGAAATTCTTTGCTAATGTTCAGATGTAATGCTTCTGTTGATGTTGCAATATTACTGCAAAGGGATTGCAGATCAAACTTTAATGCTTGTGTAAATAATAAATAGTATTATTTGTAGAAAAAGTTTCAAGTGTTCCTGTGTTGAGCTCCCTAACTATCCAACAGAGTTTAATTACTGTTTCTTGGAAACCTTTTTAATGATCCAGGCCATAACCTATTTAGCTAGAGAATAATTTTGTTTGAACAGTTTAACATCAAAAAGTTATCTTTTTTTTCTTCATTAATTTAATGTGATCAAGCTTGCCTACCATGTATGTAAGTAATGACTATCTTATAAGATGTTTAAATAAAACATTTGTTCTGATTAGGCCTAAATGCAAATGTATTATTTGTTTGGCAAAGTTCATATATTCTTGTCAGTAATATGCTTAAGAATGTCTATCTACAGCAATATAAGTGAACAAGGTCTTGTGTTTTGAGCTAAAATTTTGCATAATTAAGTCCAAATTTGCAAAATTAAGGCCCTTATTTTGTATGTAGTTTACTATATTAAACGTCTGTTTGGTAAGACTATCATTACCAGAGTTTCCTTATGACTGTAAATCTTATGCATTACATTTCTTGTTTTATAATATCTTTCTAGCCATTAATCCATTGTCTTTGATGTCATCCCTTTGAACTATAATGTAATGATAACAAAAATCTATTTTGATAATTTCAACACATGTATTCGGTTTTCTTTTTGCCATGGTACACAAGCTAGATACATGTATAAAAGTTTTTATTTATGTGTTTATTGTTTAAAGATTCCTTCTTATTATTGTGATAAAATTTTTCTTTGGGTGATTGGCTTTCAATGAGTGACATTTAAAGCAATATTTGAGATCATGGAGTCATTTGATATACTCTATCTCTCTGTTAACTACTGTTAAAACTAAAAGTGTTACATTTTTTTATATTTGTATTAATGGTGAACATATAGTAATATTTGCTAGACTAAATAATGCCTAAAGTGAGATTGTGCAGTTACATGAAGGAATTCAGTGGTACTGATAGTTGTGTTTTACTTTGTAAATTATCTGAAAATGCCATGTCTGCAGCAAAACACAAGTAATTAATGACCAGAAGTGTTACAACTAACACACAACAGTTGCTAATCAACAGCTCACAAAGTTTCCCATCCAATGTGAGTTGAGCGATTGAGATTTTGAAAGACCTGTGTTCAATATGATGGTTACATATGAAATTCTTTTTAATAAATCAGTTTTCATAATTTTTAAGTCAAAATACACAACATTTCAAATTCCTTCAAAGTAAACTGTATGAAAAAATTATCTTGCTTTCTGTTATGAAAAGACCTTTAAGAATATTAAGAGACATAACTGACAGCAACAAAATTATGGGTTTCATTAGGCAATAGGTGTGGTTCTCAAGTTGGGACAATGGGGTGACGGGGACAAATCTCTGCAGTCAGATGGAGCGGCCGTCCAAATTGAGCCATGGTGGGTGCTCAGGATAATGGAGCAGGTCACTAATTGCCCAGTTTCACTTTGAGCATTGTCCTATAGGTGCTGACTTTGGGGGGTTGATGCCCAATGTTGATTCCCTTTACAGACATAGTTTGAAAGGCGATATCACCACTTTGAGAATCACTGGTTTAGTCGATACATGCCCAAGCGCAGCCGGTGGGTGCAGAAAAGAGCTTCCTTGAGGCAGCGTGTGCCAAGATCAGGCTCTTTGAGCAAACTCTGGTTTTCACGTTGGGACAATGGGGAGACAGGCAGAAAAGTCCTCAGTCAGATGGAGCGGCAGTCTAAAACTGACCCATGATGGGGGCTCAGGAGGTTCGAGCAGGCACAGTTTCACACTGGCTTTTGTCCTATAGGTGCGTAGTTTGGGAGGATGAGGCCTGTTATGATCACACCCCCTCTCACATCACAGCTACCCCATATTATGTTCCCCTCATCCCCACCCCCGTTAGATCTGTGGTCAGCGGAATGTGATCAAAGCTACCAGGTGCTCGGAAGCTGGACGAAGGTGCGACTTTGCACCTTTGGCCACTGACCAAAATCAAAGCCCTACCGGACTCAAGAGAAAACCCCTGAGCCAGGCTTTGATGTCGGAAACGCCCCTCCCCCTATTCCCTTCCCTCGACATTCGGGGATGGGCAGTCGATCGAGAAAGAATTTTAATTTAGTTTTAGCCAGTGTTGTATTAGAGCTTGGTATGAGATAGCCGTGCAGTCACGAGTAACTTGAATAAAGTTCAGTTATTTTTATACTATACATTAATAAGTGTTGACTCATCTGTTGATATAACGTGTGTTTGGAAGTCCAGCAATAATCAAGGAATATATTAAAAGAACCTGTAACAAGGCCCAATGTCAATTTGATTTTCAGACACTGCAGAGAGGTTGAGGAAATCGTAGATCATGTGCTATTTGAGTGCCCAAACCATTACAATCCAGGAGATAATTTCCTATTAACATTTGAGAAATTGGATCAAGTAAATCACTCTACAATGTCCTTCTGTTTGTTAGCGATGCTGCTCTGTATATGCTAAAACAACTACAGACCTGGTATCCCAAAATGATCCATGTTATTTGACTTGCACATACCCTACTAAGGTTGGCTGAATAAGTTTGTGGGAACTACCATAAAATAGACAAGTTAATAGAGAATGGTAAAAAGATTTCATCAAGGCTGATCTGTGATTGCTAGGAGAAAGCTACAAAAATACCTCTACCCTGCGACCCGCTTTCACATGCTGGGGAACATGGCTGTATTCTTCAAACTATTACTGTGTACATTAAGTTGAGAAGATCTTCGCTAAATTTGACACCAATGATTCACAGTGTATTAAAGCAGTACAGAAACTCTTCATTCAAATGTCTAATTTTCATGGAATATCTTAGCATACCACACTGTAGACATACAGTTTTGTGGTGCAGTAGAAATAATAAAGGAAATTGAAAGCGAGTTATGTCAGACTCATGGTAAAGTGGCTCACAAAGTTTAAGTAAAACTTTTATAATATACTTAAATGTCAGTGTACTTCATTTGTTCAGTCAACTTAATTGCAACAAAAACCCCAATGATGAAATTTTTGAAGATGTGTAAAATATTGATGAAACTGTTTAATACAATATGTAAAATTCCTGCTCACAAAGAAGGCAATAGCAAAGGTGACTTTGTATGTTTTGGTTGTTTTTGCTTATCTTAAGCATAACATTTATTTTGTCTATTCACATTCACTAACTGAACTTGATTGCATGAGCCAAATGTCTTCCATTTTCATTATGGGTTCAGAACTTAGTCTTGAAAATCCAGATCAAGACAAACTTTACAGGAATATTATTATACATGATATATATATATATTTAAAATCAATTGATACATATAAAAATTGTCAATTTCCATAAAAGGGCTAACCTGGTCAAGCATCACTTCTGCTTCCATGTCTGATTTACCAGGAAATTTTATTCTCATTTCATTTAGGGCATTAAGTGTTTTGGAAAGCAACTCATTTTCTTTTTCTTTATTTAGTGAGTTTTCTTCCTGTAAAGTAGAATCTTAGTGAGTGAGAAACTAAAAAAAAATATAACTTTAACAAGAGTTAACTGAACACATAAAAACGTTTTAAAAGGATAAAAATTGTCAAAAAGTTTGTTTAAGGAAACTTTCTTGTTTAAAAAAAAGAAGTCTTGTTTATCTATAATCTCAGTAATTTAAAAAACTTACTGCATTGGGTTTGTAAAGAGAAGTGAGTTTATTTGTACTGCTAGTTCTGGTCATACTTCTGGACCTATGATGGCCATTATTAGCAGCCAGTGGAGAACGACTGAGAGGTCTGCGAGCACCAGCATTATTACTGCTGGCTCCAGGGACATGCTCTGAATTAGGGCGAGAGCCAGGGGCATGCTTATTTTGCTCACTCCGAGAACCTGACCTTGACGCTGACCTAACCCTGCGAACAGGAGTGGTGAGCCCGCTAGAATCGCTATCATACAACTCATCATTACCAGGAGCATGAGGGATAGACTCTGGCATGCTTTGTAAAGGCTTTAATTTGAAATAGAAATTATGTTTAAAAAAAAAAAGCAAATACAATAAAGACAAAATAAAAAAAAGCTAATAAATATTAAATTTCATCAAACCATTAAAGCCTTCATTTTTATTTTTAGAGTTTCTTTTACCTTTGGCCCTCTTTGAGCTTTTCCTAGTGAATTAAGTTTTAATTCCTTTTCATCAGCTTCACACTCAGCCAACATATCTAACACATCCTCTTCCTGATAAATACAAGATTTTAAAGTTATAAGAAACTTCAAGTACCACTAAACAGAATATATATAGTAAGGCAGTGCCTTTTCTACCAGTGTTCTGTGTAAACACTAGTGTTATGTTCTGTGTAAACACTAGTATTATGTTCCATGTAAACACTAGTGTCATGTGAAGCCATTTCAAGTATTCCTTAAAGAACAAACACAATACAATAAATTATTGCTTTTAAAAGGAAAACAAAAACAATGATGTGCTAGTGGGTGATTTTTCTTCATGAAAGGAAGTATTCTGTGGAGACATGATCCTGTTATCTCAACCCTCTTAATTTGAAAAAAAAAGTCACCACCCCCCCCCCTTTAGTGGAGACGGGTGGTCGTGTGGTGTAGAGCGCTCGACTGTTGACCAGAGGGTCCCAGGTTTGAATCTTAGTGAGAACCTAGGGATTTTTTCAGGTCCTGGTGAAAGCCCCCAAGTCCATCCAGCTTTAAATGGGTACCTGACTATAAGTTGGGTGGGGGGGGGGTAATGGTGGATGGGCGTTGTGCTAACCACACAATCCCTATACATGTCGAGGTTACTGAAACAGATGAATTCTACACTTCATCTCCCCAATGAGCCCTTTGAGGTTTAAGGTAACTTTTCTTACCCCATCTTAAGTAGATGTTCTGTAAGAGTTTTGCTGAAAAAGTCATAGTTTAATGTTCCATGACTTCAAAAAGGTAGAAAAACATAGCAGTTAAAAAAAAAGTCAAGAATTACTACTGAATAACAAACCCCGGTATATATTTATCCATATAACTATAGGCACCCAGTGTATTACACAGCCCAACAAACAAATTATTTTTTCGAATAGTCAAGAATGTTTGAATGAATTTATAGCAATTCATGGGTGCTGATTTCAAAACTGCCACTGCTTTTGCTGAATTGGCTCTAGTTTCTGAGATATTGGACATCCTTGAAAATATGATTATACCCTTTGTGTAAAACAAATGCTATAAGTTTGGTGTCTTTTGTTTAATTTAACTATACCAAGTTATAACTTGGTTTATTTTTTTCTCTTTTATGCTGCTTTTTAAAGACATCATGAGTTCATCACAAAGATGCTGCAAAAATAATCCGAATGTATTCTGTTACATCTGTGGAGAATACATGATTGAAAAGCAAAGAAGAAATATAACCGACTTTGTGCAGCAGGCATATTTGGCTTATTTCGGTGTGAAGCTGGGAGACCAAGACAAGTCTTGGGCTCCCCATAAGGTCTGCAAAAACTGTGTGGAGAGCCTAAGGCAGTGGACAAATGGTGAGAAGAAAAGTTTAAGTTTCGGTGTACCAATGGTATGGTGAGAGCCGAAAGACCATTTTGGTGATTGTTATTTTTGTATTGTGAATATTAAAGGCTTCAATCGCCACAAGAAATCTAAGTGGGATTATCCTGATCTTGAATCTGCAAGGAGACCAATTCCACATAGCAGTGAAGTTCCTATGCCAGTGTTTACTGGATTATTAGAGCTTTCACCATCAGACTCCGACGAGGGGCAAGATCTGGAGTTTTTGGCAGGTGAAAATAGTGGAAGCGATTATGAAGGAAGTTCTTCAACACTTCAACCATTCAGCCAAGAAGAACTCAATGACATGATACGAGACCTAAATCTGTCCAAGCAAGCATCTGAGCTTTTAGTGTCCAGGCTCAATGAAAGAAATTTTCTCAAACCAGAAGTTAAAATAACATTTTATCAGAAAAGAGAAGAGTTTCATCTTCCATATTTCAGCCAAGATGAAGATCTAGTTTACTGTAATGACATCCCTGGACTTCTGCTCCAAATGGGAATCCAAGACTACCATACCGAAGACTGGCATCTTTTTATAGACAGTTCCATCAGAAGCTTGAATTGTGTTCTGTTACACAATGGTAACCGTTATGCGTCTCTTCCCATTGCTCACTCAACAACACTTAAAGAAGAGTATGAGAATATCAAAACAGTATTGCAGAAAGTCCGTTATTATGAGCATCAGTGGTCAATGTGTTGATGTAAAAATGGTAAACTTCTTGCTTGGACAGCAGTCAGGATACACAAAATATCTATGCTTCATGTGCCTTTGTGATAGCAGGGCAAGGCAAGATCATTGGACAAGAGTGACATGGCCTGCAAGGGAAACCATGACTGTAGGTAAAGAAAATATCATCAACAAGCCACTGGTTGACAACAATAAGATCATTCTCTCACCGCTTCATATCAAACTAGGTTTAATGAAACAATTTGTCAATGCTTTGGACAAATCTGGCAATTGCTTCAAGTATATTTGCAGATCATTTCCCGGATTGAACCTGGAGATGCTGAAAGCTGGGATTTTTTACGGTCCTCAGATTCGGAAACTCATCAGCGATCAAAATTTTACTAATTGCATGGATCACCTTGAAGCTTCTTCATGGAACAGTTTTGTTTCAGTTGTCAGGAACTTCTTAGGTAATAACAGAGCAGAGAATTATGAAGAACTGGTGCAAGATATGCTCACTAACTTCAGGAACATTGGAACAAATATGAGCATTAAGGTACATTACCTGCACTGTCATTTAGACAAATTTCCAGGAAACCTTGGGGGACTTCAGTGAGGAACAAGGCGAGAGGTTCCATCAGGATATGAGGGTGATGGAGGAGAGATATCAAGGAAGATGGGACATACATATGATGGCTGACTACTGTTGGAGCCTCCAGCGCAATTGCACCAACGACACATACAAAAGGAAGTCGAGCAAACAGTGATTTGCTAATGCATTACCATAGACAATTAACATATTAATTAATTAATTAATTAGACATAATTAGTTTTTCAAATGGAAATGTTTTCTTCTATAACACTATTACACATATTTTTGAACAAATTTCTGCATGACTATTAACAGTTTCACTACTATTTGTTAGTATACTATTATACTTCATGCAATTTCTGACAAATTCCAAACACGGTGCGTACATTATTTAAATAATTTTAATTATCTCGTAAAATAGAGCCAATCTAGCAAAAGCACTTAAATATTCTAAATCAGCTATAACACATGGAAATAAACATGATATCTAGACTACAACACATAGCAATAGACAAGATATCTAGACCATAACACATAGCAATAGATATGATAACTAGACAATAACACATAGCAAAAGACATGATATCTAGACCATAACACATAGCAATAAAAATGATATCTAAACCATTACACATAGCAATAGACATGATATCTAGACCATAACACATAGAAATAGGCAAGATATCTAGACAATAACACATAGCAATAGACATGATATCTAGACCATAACACATAGCAATAGACATGATATCTAGAACATAACACATAGCAATAGACATGATATCTAGACCATAAAAACCTAGCAATAGACATGATATCTAGACCATAACACATAGCAATAGACTAGATATCTAAACCTTTAAACATAGCAATAGACATGATATCTAGACCATAACACATAGCAATAGACTAGATATCTAGAACATAACACATGTACCAATAGACATGATATCTAGACCATAACACATAGAAATAGACATGATATCTAGAACATAACACATAGCAATAGACATGATATCTAGACCATAACACATAGCAATAGACATGATATCTAGACCATAACGCATAGCAATAAACATGATAACTTGACAATAACACATAGCAATAGACATGATATCTAGACAATAACACAAAGAAATAGACATGATATCTAGACAATAACACATAGCAATAGACATTATATCTACACCATAACACATAGCAATATACATGATATCTAGACAATAACACATAGCGATTGACATGATATCTAGACCATAACACATAGCAATAGACATGATATCTAGACCATAACACATAGCAATAGACATGATATCTAGTCCATAACACATAGCCATAGACATGATATCTAGACAATAACACAGAGCGATTGACATGATATCTAGACCATAACACATAGTAATAGTTATGATATCTAGACCATAACACATAGCAATGGACATGATATCTAGAACATAACACATAGCAATAGACATGATATCTAGACAATAACACATACCGATAGACATGATATCTATAACATAACACATATCAATAGACATGATATCTAGACTATAACACATAGCAATAGACATGATATCTAGACCATAACACATAGCAATAGACATGATATCTATACAATTACACATGGCAATAGACATGATATCTAGGCAATAAGACATGCTAAATACACATGATATCTAGACCATAACATACATGGAAATAGACATTATATCTAGACCAAAAACGCATGTCAATAGTCATGATATCTAGACCATAACGCATTGCAATAGACATGATATCTAGACCATAAGACATAGCAATAGACAGATATCTAGACCATAACACATAGCAATAGACATGATATCTAGACCATAACACATAGCAATAGACATAATATCTAGACCATAACACATAGCAATTGACATGATATCTTGACCATTACACATAGCAATAGACATGATATTTAGACAATAACACATAGAATTAAACATGATATCTAGACCATAACACATAGCAATAGACATGATATCTAGACCATAACACATAGCAATAGACATGATATCTAGACAATAACACATAGCAATAGACATGATATCTAGACCATAACACATAGCAATAGACATGATATCTAGACCATAACACATAGCAATAGACATGATATCTAGACCATAACACATAGCAATAGACATGATATCTAGACCATAACACATAGCAATAGACATGATATCTAGACAAACAGATAGCAATAGACATGATATCTAGCCAATAACACATAGCAATAGACATGATATCTAGACCATAACACATAGCAATAGACATGATATCTAGAACATAACACATAGCAATAGACATGATATCTAGACCATAAAACTCAGCAATAGACACGATATCTAAACCATAACACATAGGCCAGACTAGATATCTAAACCTTAAAACTAAGAAAAATTGCCATTGGGCTGATGCCCATCATACTAACAGATTTTTAGTAGAAATTTTTAATCCCAATTTTGGCTGTACCATACAATAATGTTATCGATACATATTGTACTTAGATAGCTTATCCTATGTTTTTCTTCAAAGGTACTCAGCATTCTAAGTTTCAAAAAGGGTATAACGATGTGAAACATGACAGAACCATGTCAGCTTTTGCTTTTTCACAGAGGACAAAAGTGGTTCCTAAGGGCCCATCTGGTTGTCGGTTTTAAATCTTTGAATCGTTTTTTTCTGCCTCAGCATTCACAATTCACAGCCAATGAGCTGGATTATACATGTATTAAAAAAAAACAGCTACCAGTAACTTTTACATGTCAATTTTGATCAAATATTATGTTGATTTAATTTCCATATTTTAAAGTTATCAAAGAGCTAAATCTGAGAATGCAAAAAGGAAAAAATACAAAAGCTAGTAAATTGGCATAATAAATGTCTTAATATGAATTGAAGTGAGAATAACTTATAATTTCTTCTATTAGAATATAACATTGATAAGTTTACAACAACAAACTATTTTTTTTAAATATATATCAAAGAAATTAAAGATTTATACTGCTTTACATAAATAAACATGGTAAGTTCAGCAAAGCAAATAAACCTTAAACATAAAGGCATCAATGTATGTCTATGGTTTCCAGTGTTAGGAGATAATACTAGCCTAGATTTAATAATATAGTCATTATGTCTCATCTAACAAATGTTAGATGTGTGCCACCATATATAAAACTGATGTCAGGAATCTAAATGAAATAAAAAAATTAGGTGAAAAATCATTCGATTATATTCCAGTTACAGCAAAAACTTCAGATTAATCATCCCATCCTAATTATAACTAGTAAATTATTATTTAATGTTAGTGTGATAGTTTTACCTTCAAAATATTATTTCAATTTCACACCAACATCAACTTTCTGGTTGTGGAAAGATAAATATATTATGGCCTGGAACTTGCTCAAATTCAAAATGAGTTTGTCATTTAAATCTGAACTACTATGCATATTTAGAATGACTAAAATAAAATGCTAATGGACACTGGTTCCATGTTTGACCGCTGGCATACTGTGTGATGAGCAGCATTACTTATTGCCAGGAGGAAATGACAACATAACTTTACAATAAATAAATATGCATAAATAATACGCAGTGGCCTTGTTTACAAATAATTTCAAGGACACAGATCGTAAAAAGGCTTTCCACAAAAATAAAAAGCCAGAATACTTCTGGTAATCATCATATTTCTATTTTGTTTACTTTGACAAGATGTGCTTGAAAAAACAACAACAAAAAACATGCACACTGACTAACATTTATTAGGCAATTTCAAAATTTAATTTGTTCTTGTTTCAAAATTGTTAAGGCTAAAAATAGTTCAAAGTGAGTTAATATAAACTGGTACAGAGTATACTAAAATTCAAATAAAATTGATCAGAGAATATTTTGTGCCATAATTTCTTTACAAGATTTAGATTTCAAATTGTAATTTTAACAAAATCAAGATTTTCTCTCTACTCTATTTTTTGTTTTAAACTTTAAATCATTTACCAAAATAATGATATTGTTGACACACAATCCCCCCTCCCCCATGTCAACAACTGTAAAACTTTTTCAGACCCCCACCCCCTCCCCCCCAAGTTGTTTAATTTACGCACAGGCTCCACGTATGTCAAGACGTACGATGTATTTTTTTACCTCGTAAGTCAACAGAATGAACTCTTATGATGTAAAGTTATAAATGCAGTTTATATTATGATATTATCGGCGATCGTTTTAACACATTTAAAGAGTGAGAATGAGAACTCTTATTTACTGCAGACGTTGATGACGTCATTTACTGTTAAAAATCGGAGATATTTTTTTTTTTCGGGGACCATAAATAGATATTGCTCCACACCCTAACCCTATCCCTAACCCTAATCCTATCCCTAACTCTAACCCTATCCCTAATCCTGAAAAAAAATCTGGAAAAAAAATTTATGATTTATTAAAAAATGACCATCAATAGATATTGCTCCACACCCTAACCCTATCCCTAACCCTGATCCTGAAAAATAAAATCTGAACAAAAAATTTTTTATGTCTCTATTAGGAATCAAACCCACACATAGCTAGCCTAACTGGGTCTCAGCCAAACTAACCTCTCATTTTAATGTATAAATAGAAAAAAATGCGAAAAGAAAATAACTTCAAATCATAAGAGTTCATTCTGTTGACTTACGAGGTAAAAAAAATACATCGTATGTCATATGACGTATGTCATATGACGTACGTGGAGCCTTTGCCTTTAATTTATACTAATTAATCATAGATGAGCCTTTATGTGTGTGACTTTGTGGGCATAGCCTAAATAATATATCAATAATTTTTGTTACTATGATCGCTATTGTAAATCAATTGTAAAATCACGAAGAATGTGAGCTATGTTTTCTTTTAATAATAAAGATATAATTATAGTTTATCAAGTTAATTTTATGATTACCTTTCTTTTTTCTTTCAGATACTGCTTATACACTTCACCTCTCCTCTGCTTATTTTTTATCTGAGGCATAATTAGGGACATTTTTTTTGTGATTAAACTATACAATATAGCTGATGATGTGAAGTGTTCAATAAGTTGGCTTTCGAATAAGTTTTAAAGATTCCGTTTTTATAACCAGATCATGAGCTAAGACTAAACGGATGAGCGTGTACTGTTGTCTCGACGGAAGAAAAATAATTCGGTTACTTTGTACTATTAAAACGGAAGTGAAATAACAGATTTGTCTATAAATAAAGCATTTAATAACTTAATACTTTGTACTTCCAAGTTTTATTTTGCAATGAAAACACTGAAATTTCTTGTGAAATCAAAAAGATGTTTGGAAAGAAAAAGACTCACGATGGAGGACGAGAGCCTGGTAAAAGAAAGGGTGCGGAATTAATGAATCAAGTGAGTATTAATAAGGCTTATTTCATGCAATTTCAGAAATTATAAGATCATTAACTACCAAACTCCCCTAATTGGCCTAATTGCTAAATATTTGGGGTTTTTTTAGCCATGGTTTAATGCCAACAACTGGTAATATATTGGCCGATGCTATGTCCAAGAAATATTTTGAAGATTTACATATGTGCTTTTACTTGCAACTTAAGTTTTAATTCATTTTTATCTACATTTCTACATGTTTTAAAAAAATAACTGATTTCAAAATTACTTTTATTTGTGATATAGTTGTGTAAATATAATTGTTTAAATATCAACCTTTTTTTAGTAGTTAAGATGACTCTGAGAGATGACATTTTTTCATTTTTTTTCCTTTTATTCTTTTTTTTTTTTTCGAATAAACAAAATAAGTTGCCAATTTAAGAAATTAAAACATAAGTTATTAATTTAAACTTAAAGTCATAACTGTATAGCCTAGTTGCTTGTTTAATAAGTCAGTTCAGACGTCCACAAAATTTTGAGAATACTGGTACTGGTAAAAAAATATATATATGGCTTGAGGCTTTGACAAATCTACCTAGTAGTGTTATTGTTTTTGCTCAATATTTTAAACTAATTTTTAGCAAATTGATCAGTCCAGTGTTTCAATTTCCCTTTGGTTTTTATTAAATATTTTTGTTGAATAAATGTTGATTTAATAAATCAAAATTAATAGTTAATAGCTATTAACTTAATAATAAGAGATAAAAGTGATGTAATCAAATAATGACATGATTTTCTTTTATACCCAGTATTTATATTGTTTAAAATCCTGTGCTGTGACTAGTGTCTAGTTGGATAACATTAGCGACTATAAAATTTAAATAAAAAATCAAACAGATTGATAAATAAATTGTTGTATTTATTGACAAATTCAGTTTTACTGAAATAACGATGATAAAAACAAATTTAAATCGAAGGCTGATGATAGCACATCTTCTCAAAGTAAACAAATAAACTATGATGATGACCTGAAGAATCTAGTCCTGGCTGGCTTTTTTATCATGGACATAGCCTTTTTATGAACTGCGTCCATGAAGATTTTCGTGGGCATAGCCACTGTGTATCATATTTTAGCAACAGAAAAAATAATTTAACAAAATTATTAAGTTTAAACACTTTTGTTTTGGCTCCAATCAACCAATGTTTGGGTAATGGGAGAGAAAATATAAATTTAATATGAGTTAATGTTTTAAAAAATAAAATTTAAACTAGGCTTATAATTGTTACATCATTTACTGTTATTAACAGTAAATAGTGTAACAATTATAAGCAGTATAAATTATAGAGCAGATAAATATGCCAGGTTAGTTTCTTAATTCATAAATTTTATGACTGCTGTAAAAAAAAAACTAATTGCTTCAATCATGCATGAGACCTCTCTGTCAAAGTGTAGTTGCCTATTCCTACTGACTACTGTCCACTCCAATCCAAAGTTCTTCAGTCTATGACATTTCATTCAAGTATATTCTCTCCTGCTGCTTTTTCATATCATTTGTCTTAAAGAGCTATTTTTACCTGAACTTAAATGCGTTTTCGACAATGTGACTATAAAACATTTTTTTTAGTTTATAGGTAAGAAAACTTTTTAACAAATTTTCTTATAATTATTTTTTCAAAGCACCTGTATCTTTAGTAGCAAAATAAAAATTTCAAATGGGAAACTATTATGCAGCACATTTTTCATTTGTTTTCTTCGCGAAGAGTATCTCCATGCTAAACATCTGTCTGATGGTACAGTTTTGCTGTTTGGGACAAAAGGGATATTTTGGATACTATGGGATTAGTAGAAGGGAGACAATTTTATTGGCATTAGGGAGATGTTTGAGAGTGGTTTCCTGGGGGATAGACAATGAGAAGAGTACAGACTGTTTTTATTTATGTTACTTGATCAAATCTGATTGTCTTAGTGGCATAAAATGCCTATCAGATAACACTCTGGTAAAAAAATCATTAATAGCCAATATAAACATTGAACTTAGATAAGCAGCCTTGGCTGCATCCTCTCCAACAGTTTCGGATTCTCCAGTGGAAAAGGATCAATTTAGATCCTGTGAATGTAAATAATTACCTTCAACTTTATTATGATTAGTTCAGCATTCTATTTTTATATAGTAAAAACTCTTTAAAGAGCTGCTCCATTTTGCTATTAAGATTCATTTACAAAATCAATGAAATAGATACTGATTCTTCCCATATAATTCCATTAACATGTATAGTTTAATCTATTTCATTTCTAATCAAATGATGATAAAGAAATTCATTGCTAAGACTATATTGTTGTTGTGTACAGGATCTTTCGGGCCGTTAACTTGACGTCATCACTACGTCACGTGTGTCAGCACTCTGACCCTAAGGACAACACACACGTTAATACACAGTAGCACAACACTTAAAATATCCAAATTAGGAAAATAAACAAGGTATTCCTCAAAAACGAAAATAATAAATAAGTTTAATCCTTCAATATACATGAAAACTGAATCATCACAAAAATACAATAGTCCGACAACTCATGTGGACATCCACAGCCTAACTTCTACAATCCACTACTCCTGGCTGTGACACTTCAACTACTGACCCATAGACTACTGACTAGTCCGTGTTAACTAGTCCCGGTCCCCTACAGTGAACTCCTTTTACCATTAAAAAACGCCATGCCCTTTAACCCGTCAACTGACCTAACACAGCTCTCATAACTAGTACACGACATTGTCATGCTTTTATCCTTGATAACTTTTTAATGTATTAACTTATATTCTAATTTAGTATACCATGAAACCTTTTGATATACATGCTGAGCGTTTCTACATTAAAATTTTTATTTCTCTATTTAATACATTCTTTAATATTTCTTTGTTGTTTTTTTCAAACATATTATTGTTTCCATGACTTAAGATGCATAACATCTTCACATGCTATTAAAAAACAACTTCACTTATTGCATATTTCTCATTTAGATGGGATTTGCCGGTATTGGTGACATAGATGGTGTTGGATATGGAGATGATGATGATGATGACCTAGAGGCTGAACTAGCAGAACTGGCAGGAGAAGATTACACTCCACCAAAGAAGTCAAAACCTAAAAAGAAAGGACTTGTTCCCATAATGGATATAGAAAAATTGGCAGCAGTTGGACTGAAAGATCTAGATGAAGATGTTTCTGATACAGAAGACCCAGATATACTGGTATTTTATTTTAATACTTCAACTGCATTTTTATTCTAGATCACTGCTTGGTTGTTGGGCTTCTAATTTGATCTGAACAATAATTGTATATGCCATATAAAGTAAAGTTCCCATAGCTCTAAAGAGCCATTGAGGCATGTGAAGTTCAGAATTCATATTTCTATAACCTCTAGGTATAAAGCGATTGTTTGATTAGTACATGTACAAGCCCAGCTGTGCACCCCATTATTATGTAGATGTTAAAAAAAAGATTAATTAAAGTCTTCACAATTAAAGAGTAGTTTTTTGATTTTGTCTGTGATTGTATAAGTCTAACTACCCATTACCTTGTCAGAAGAGCTTATCCCTTTTCTAGCTCAGACATAAATTAAGATTAATACATATTTGCCATGTGAAAATTTTTAACATATTACTTTTGGAATTTCTAATGATTTTCAGCATTTTAATGTTGCTATTTTTCATTAATCATTCAATTTTTCTAAAAATAATAAATACTTTTTTTTTTTTTGCTATATATGCAAATGATTCTAATTTATGGGAAAATACATTTTTAAATGAATTGTCAGGCTGAGCTGGAAAACTTGAGTGGTGATGATGATGTAGTGGAGCCACAGAAAGTCTATCAGAATCATCAGAGTATAAGTCCTCAGAAAATGATTTCACCACCTCAAGTTTCACCAAAGCCCACTCTTCCAACAGTCACTCCTGCTCCTAGAGTTCAGCCAGCTCCACAGTTAGCACCTGCTCCAGCTCCAAGACAGCCTATGACTACATCACCTAAGCCAACTGTTGGAACTGTAAATGTTGGAAGTTCAGGGGGGTTAGTGGGTTTGTTGGAAGAGAGAATCAATATGTACAAACATGCCATTGCAGTAGCAAAGACTGCAGGGGACAGCTCTAAGCAAAGACGTTTAGACCGTGGCCTTAAAGTAAATAGACATATTTAGATTTCATACTTTGTAATACAACTATAAGATTAATTTTTTTTATATTGCAGTCATATTTACATAATATAATCTTTTTTTAAAAATTCTGCTATGATTTATTTAAAAAAATTATTGTTTTAATTAAGCATGGTGGTTATAATTTTTAATTAAATGTGTTTATTTGTTTTTATATTTAGACATTATCAGACCAATTACGTCAAGCAAAAGCCGGGAAACCAATAAATGAAGAAGAGATTCCTCCCCCTGTTGCTATGGGCATAAGTGTGGCAGTAGAACAGCCTACCACTTCTACTGAGACAGAAATCTCTAAAAATGCTAGCGGTATTGAATTTTCTACATAAGATTTGAGTCAGAAATTTAGAATTGGCAAAAAAAACAGTTAAACCTCGGTTTACATTGTTTCACAAAATTAGCAAAACTTTTTTTTACAAAGGTTGCCTTGATATTTAAGCCGTACCTTGCAAGATGAGCACAAATTTTTCAAATTAATTCTGAGCATAAAAGCAAGGTATTGCAGTTTGATTCATACGTTATTTTATTTTTTTCTGCTAAGATTTATGATATAACTATTTAACCGATTCTTCTCTCCATTTTGGGTCAAACTCAAACATATGTGTGAGCATTTTTTGTTTACTTAAGTGTTGTAACTATTGTGACAATAGTAAATGTAATAAGAAACCCCTCGCTTAAAATAAAGTTAAGGTAAGTGTTTAAAATGAATTTCCACAATATTCTAACAGAGTTGGCAAAAGTAACTGTTAGTACCAGCACAATGATACAATTTTATCAAATATAATTGAAATTTTTTTTTTAATTTATTCTTTACTTTACATGAGAATAATATATTTTTTTCTGGAACCAATTAGTTTTCTTATGGGGAAATCTTCTTTGCTAAACAATTGAACTAACAGCATCTCACTGAAATGAATTATGCTCATAAATCGAGGTTAGATTTTTAAAAATATTTATTTATATTCTAGCAGTATACACAGCATTGTTAATTTTATTTCAGATCTTAAGCCAGCATCATCTAATTCAAGTATTTCTTCAATTCATTCACAGCCCACCATAAATTCAGGTAAGAGCTGTTGTGTTTAAAATATTTCAATGCAGCACATTTAATTAGAGCCAATGATACAAACTAATTCTGTTTAAATATTTGTGAAACAGATTCCAGAAATATGCTGATAAGTAGAAAAGATGAGTATAGAAAGGCTGCTCTGAAAGCCAAACAAGATGGTGACATGGCAAATGCAAGTAAATTTGTAAAAATTGCTAAGGTACGGATTTTACTTGTTGATATTTATTAACCTCATAGAGAATGATGCTACTTAAGTGTATGTTTACACTTTTTTAAAACATTTTATTTTCATCTTATCAGGCTTAACATCATTACTTTTTAAATACTTCTATATTTTTTTAACATATTTGTCCAATTAGCAATTCGATACAGTAATACAAGCTCTTGAAGAAGGCAAGCCAGTTGATTTATCACAGATCCCCCCCAGTCCAGGAGATTTAGCAAGTAAAAGTCTAAATTAATATTTTAACTGAACTGAAACATTTTCTTATAATTGTGGCACATTGCCCAAGATAATTCCTTTTTACATCTTATGTTGTTTTTATTCATAATTTTTTTATCAGTTACATAGTTAAGTCATAATTTGTATTCTGTCAGATGTTAAAAAATGTTTCATATATTACAGGATATTATATTAGCTGGCATTTTCTTTAAGCACATTAAAGTAAAATTAATTTTTGATATTCAGAAAATTTTAGCTGAAGCTCAATAAACCTTGAGATGAGGTAGAAATATTTCTTTCCTCAGGTAATTCAGTCCAGTCAACCAGCAGGCCACAGTTAGCTCCACCTGTGCAGCCAGTCAACCTTCAAACAGCTGGAGAAAATGCTGAGCCTGAAATACCCTCTCTGAGTGCTGAGCGTAGGATTTATTTTGATTCTTATTTACATATTATAAGATAATCAGCAGTACTATCTTAACATGTTATGTGTTATTAAAAAAAAAAATATGTATTTGTAATGCTTTGAATTTTTTATATCACCTATCTGGCTAACATTATCTTTAATTTCTGTGTAACAGAGGAAAAAACATTATTTAATGCTCCCGAGGCTCCTAAAACAGTGATGGAGGCTTTGGCACAGAGGCTGGAGAAGTACAAGTCTACAGAAACTGCTGCTAAAAGTGAAGGAGATTCTGGGAAGGCAAGGCGGATGGGTAGAATTGTAAAAGTAAGATTTTTTATTGTCCTTTAGAGATTTTTTTTTTTTTGCTGAGGATTTTTTATTTCAGTTTTTGAACATTACAGCCCTTTTGTCATATTATACATTTTTTATGTTCTAGCAATATGAAGATGCAATAAAACTATACAAAGCTGGAAAACCAGTTGATTTTGAGGAACTGCCAGTACCACCTGGTAAGCTAATTTAAACAAATTTTTTGTGCTATAATTTGATAAATTATTAGTTGTGTTGTTTGATCAGTGTTCTATTATCTTTTTAAAAGGTTATGGTCCAATACCTGTGGCATCACCCTCAGCAGCATCTTCTGCTCCACATGTGGCACCAAAGCCAGTTGCACCTCCCGTTGCACAGAAACCAACTGTCTTATCTGCTCCATTAGTAGCCCCCAAACCTGCAAATGTCCCAGGCAGTTCTGTACCTCCACCTGGACCTTCAACGTCTGCCCCTCCACCAGTGCAAAGACAGAATAGTAAGTGATTTATTAGCTTTAAATAGCTAGCACAATTTTTTTTATTAAAATAAAAGTGTCATCAACATTAAAATTTTAAATACAATTTACTCTTGATATCGTATTGAAATTGTTTGTTACACCTATATCTTATTGCAATGACTCATTTAGTCAAAACATTTTTCTTAAAACCTGCCAATGAATAAGTCAAAGAACTGATTGTTAAAATTTAATTATTTATTTTGTATAGAATCAATATTGCATGCATATGGCATCCAGTAGAAAAAAATTCTGGATCAATGCTAATCTCTTTATATGTAAATGTGAATTGTGTATGTTTGTTTTTCTGTCGGTCTTTTTCAGTCTTTTTTCTTGAACAAACCATAGTACTTAAAATAGACAAATACTGTACACATGTAGTTGATGCATATCATCATACTTTACTTAGACACAGCTATTGATCAAATGGCTCTTGAATAAAATTTTGTCTGTGGATAGTCTGTCCTGACTACTCAAATACCCACATACCTTCCATAGAAAAGATGATAATTTCACATACTCATAGTACTAAATGTGCTAAATTGGACAGTGGATTTAAAGCAATAATACTGTCTATGTAATACACAAGAATTCAGTCCATGCCATCATACTCTAAAAACAGACACAACAGCATACAAACATTTTTGATAATGTCATCTTTTAAATTTAAATATAAGAAAAACTATTACTATTATAACAATTTATCCTGAAAGATGTCACATTGCACTTCGGCTTCCCTCACAATGCCAAATACATGGCTCACACAATATCAATATGACAATATCTCTAGTAATGGAAATTCTTCATCATGAGAAATCAACCTTTTCTAATTATTTTTTTTTTAATGTTTATATACATGCCTAACTTTTTTGTTAAAATTCTATCTTAGCCACACGAAAAAGCCTTCACTCGAGGGGGGAACAACAGCTTGCATTCCTACAAGAAAGAATGGCAGAATTCAAACAAGCAGCTATGACTGCAAAGAAAAATCATGATATTGAACTGGCCAAAAAATACATTCGAATGATGAAGGTTTAGTAATCTTTAAAAAAATGTGTCATATCCAAATTGTTATAGGCCTATAGAAGATACTGTGAATTATAATGTATTATTGTGTAACAGTGTAAGATTTAAAAAAAAAAATTTTTAATGTAGGGAATGGAGCCAATGATTGAAGCTTGTGAGAGTGGTCTGCCGGTTGATTTATCTCAGGTACAACTGCAACATCTTAACATGTATTTTGACTTTTTTTTTTCAATATTTTTAAATGAGCCTAAGCATTGTAAATGTACATTCATGTAATTGAATTATTTGACTTCTAAATAAATATTGTAATTTTTAATTCCAATAATACAGTCAATAATGTTTAAAAAAAATGACAGTAATTTTTCTAATATATTTAATATAACATTTAAAAGTTGCAACGATGAGTGTTAGAAAACAATCAACCTCAAATTTAAAAAAAAACTCAATTTTTCTAGAAGCCGTGTGATACATGTACACAGTAACTATTACATGTTGTAAGTTTCCTCTCTTAAAGTCAGTATAAACTGAACTTGATAGTTTCTATCAATATGATACCTGTAAACTGAACTTGATAGTTTCTATCATTGCAGGTCCCTCCCTCACCGGCTGGTATTGATGATGGCGATGATAAGTTTGTGGTTGTGTCTGCTGCAGATTGTGAACCAACAGGTGACAGAGAGGAAGTCTACAAGAGCTTAAAAGATGATTTGGTTAGGCAGATTAGGGTGTGTAGCTACATTTTGAAAACATTTTTACACTACCATCACATATCAGGGGTAGCCCAGTGCAGCTCTTTGATGAGTTATGGTACACCTCCCAATGAGTGTTTTTTGTACACTAAATTTTAATGCATTGACTTATAGTATGACTCTTTAAAGTATTCTTTTACTTTATAAAAAAAACTTCAATGTGGCTGTCATTGACCTCATGTATGGCCACCACTTTCATATAATGAACCTGCTGTCTCTGTCTACACCTAACTAATATGACCTGCATAATTTTAAAGAAAATTCCTGCCTCAATGAGGTAGTGCAAATGTATATGAAGTAATTAAGAAGCCTTTTTTTTTTATTACTTCCTAAAGTAGTTAAGGTGATTTCAAACATAATGCAACATACTGAAGACGACAGTCTTAATATTCCCAGTCATTTTTTATCTTTTTCTTTGCTGATAATATTACTTTGTTTGCTTCACAAAAACTAAGAGGAAACTCTAATAATATTCTGAATAAACCCATAATAAAATAACCACGGTCGTGAAATTGAAAGAAAAATTACACCTCTGATAATGTGTAAATTTTTTTTTATTAATGCACTGTAAATAATTAATACAGTCTTCTAATCAAGGAGTGTTGTTGAGGTCTTGTTAAAACATTTCACATCATTAAGTCTTGCTATATATATTTATTTAACATAAACTTTAATTGCTATCCACACATCACTTAGACCAGGCATGTCAAACTGAAGGCCATTGCTTCCACAACTGAGGCCCAAAAAAAAAGGATACTTTAGCTGGACTAAATTTAATTGCATGTATATTTTTTTTTTCTCATTCAAAAAATCATTCTTAACTATCTAGCTTATAAACATTGATTTACCTCTTACTATGGCAATGCAATGGATGAGGTATATCCACTTTTTCCAGCGCCAAACTAATAGCCATGTTCAAAATAGTTTTCTCTAATGAATCACAACTTTTGTTTAATAGCAGCGGCTGTGGGGGGAGGTAGTAACTAACTTGAGACTGCATTGATCTTATTAGAGGGGCATGAAGAATATTCATTGTTTTCAGTCTATCTATTCAATTTACTTTGTTGCATACCATAATTTATTTAGTTAACTTATCATTTACTATTTGTTTATAAACAACATTGCCAGCGACTTATATATTTGTATGCACTTTGTAGATTTAACAATACATGTAAAAGTTATAAAATATTAAGCAGTATACATGTATTATATTAAATGAATTTTATTATGTGTCACGTGTGGCCCTTGGTAAACAAATTGTGCACCATGCAGCACTGGAACAACACACTGTGCACTGTGCTGTCCCTCAGGGAACTCTGAGTTTGACATGCCTGACATAAACATGTTCTTTTATTTTTAATTTGTTTAACTTGACTCACAGATAAATCCAGGGTTTATACAAAAACCGACTTTTAAAAAAAAACGGTTGTCAAAGGTCAATTTCTCAAAAAAAACCCGCAAAAACCGGTTTTCGGTTTTACTTAAAAATAAGAGAAATAATGGATATTTAAAGCATTCGAGCAACAATTATTTTCAATGTATGTCGTATTTTAATAACGTGTATGAAAATGAATAAAGTTTAACGTAATTAAATCAACCAATTTTTTACGTAAAACAATAGATACAAGAAAAAAATTATCAATTTGACAGTAAAAATACTACTACTGCCTACTGGGGTAGATATATATTCAATTAAATTACATTATGACTAAACATATTTCTATCACGACCTTTGAACTGTTCAACTTTATTTGGCAGTCATGACGAATAAGGCTTAATTCTTTCCCATGTTTCATTTATATTATACTATAAATATACATGGCTGTCAAAGACATGAGGTTTGGTTTGTCACTCACAGATCATTTCTGAAATCAGTTGTTGTGATGTAGACCTCAGTATAAAGCTTATTTATATGTAGTACATAAGTCTATATATAGTACTGTTCTTTTTCTACTCATGACATTCACTTTCTGTCTTTCGCTCTCTCTCTCTCATCCTCTGTCTAAGTTTCTGACGTTTTCTCTATATGTGACAGTACACAAACACCTCTACACCTTTATGGACCCACATCGAGTGCCCATTTAAAAACATTCCTACACTTTTAAACTCTAAATTCACTCCTCGCCTCTCGTTGTTTTTCCCTTCACATTCTTCTTTATAGGCGCACTAAGTATTTACCTGGATCTCACTTTTTTCTTTTCTGCATTCTGTAACTTAATAATTTATCTCTAGTTTGGCTTGATTTCCACTTTTCTTTTGCTGATTTATTCAACTGATTTCTTTTTTCATGTTTAAGTTTAGTTTTATTTTTTGTTTATATTTTTTTCAGATTTGAGGCTGTCATATTTTATTTAAATTTTACCCAACTGTTTCATATTTAATTCTACACAAGTAAATATAGTAACATTTAACAGTGGTTATATTTCAGATTTGTGTCACTAATGCACAACACTATCAAAAACTTGGTGATGTACCTGCTGCTGCCAGGTAAAGTCTGTTGAACTGTCATGAGTACAGTGTTTAACCTTCCCAGTGATGCATGTTATGTAAGATAGCTTTGTACAAAAAATTTTATCTTAGAAATTTACATAGAATTGTATTTTTCAGGTATGAAAAGCTGGAACAAAATTGCCGTCGTGATCTTGATGCTTTAAAAAACTGTGATCTCCATGGAGATCCTATTCCTAAGTTCCATTATGAGACCAGAACATTTTCAATGGTTCAGTGAGTTGATCTAAATGTACTTCTATCTTTCACTTTTATTTATTTATTCATTTTATTGTTTGGGAACAAAAAATATTTTTGTGAGACATTTAATTATTTTCTCTTATATATAATCCCTAACAACTGCAGGTGTAATACTGATTTTGGGGATGGTGAATTGAAGCTTTCATATATCTAATATATAATTATTTAAAACTGCAGGTGTAATACTGATTTGGGGGATGGTGACTTGGAGCTAACAATTATCAGAGGCATTCAGTACAATCTTCCTGCAGGTGAATGAAACACATTTGTTGTTCTAGTATAACTTTAATGTATCGTTGTACAGTCTGTCACCTCTCTTCACTTCTTTTTACCTGCTCTCTAAATTGGTTTTCCAGACAGTCTTTATTATTTATATTTCTTTTTTGTGCTTGATTTTAGATGTCCAGTCCATCTTATTATGTTCTTTGAAATTACTGCTGCTATTGTTCTCTCTGTTTTTTTATCATGACTTTTTGATAGTGTACTATAGCAGCTTTCTGCAATGTTTCATAACTAACGGACTGCTAAATTCATGAGCTTTTTTTCCTGTGGATCACTAAACTCATGTTTCATTCCAGTGGACTACTAATTTCATGAGTTTATTTCCATGAACCACAATGTTAATCACTTTTTATTTCTGTGTTTTACTTTTAGATGTGTAAGTACGAGTGTTTATCTTGAAATTGAAAAAAAAATCAGTATTAAGGAACTAAATGGATTAATTGTTTTCTCACATTGTTGTTTTTATAGTTTTTCTTCTGCTGATCACCAAAATTTTCCCGAGGACCACTAATGAACCACAGACTATCTGTGGCAGGCCACTGCACTAAAGCTATAAATTATTCTGCATGGGGCCATAGAATTTCCTGAATATGTTTCTTTTCCATGTGTTCCACGGTTGGCTTGCTATTTTGGCATTTGATTTAAGTTTAATAAGACTTTTTGTTTCTAATTCCAAAATTATTTTGTTTTATTCATTGAAGTTCTATCCTAATTATTCAACATTGTCTGATCTGTTTAGAATTCTAGTTTTTATATGTGCCATCATTGTTTCGTTGCACTTGACTAACATCATATATTTGGTTTTAAGTCTGTTGTGTTTTTAGTTTAACCTTAAGCAGTTAAATATTTTAATTCTATATTTTCTTTTTTGAAGCGACACTTCATAAAATTCTATTAATGCATCCCTCTAAATATAAATTATTCAGAAAAAAAATTTCTCTACCATTGAATAAAAGAATGTTGCAGTGTAGCACCTAAATATTGATATATAATAGCAGTTGTATTTTAAAGAAGAGGCACTTCCAACATATGGTGCAATAAAAGACATTGAATTCTGAAACAACTTCATCCATTTAAATAAATACCATATTAAAAACTGAATGATAGATTGCTATTAAAATTGTCAGTTTGGCCTAAGGTAAACTAGATTAATTATTTGTATTGACTTTGCCTACTAAGTTAGTATTAGGAGAGGCTCGTTAAACAAAATTCCAATAATGTATCACTATAAATTTTTAGAGTTAAAAAACAATTATGGCTGCATTCTGAAAAGTGATTTTAAACGAAGGGATGCGCTTTCTGTGTAAGTTATATTCTGTGGTCAGAATTTCTCTTAAAAAAATATATAATGGCTTTGGAAGATGATGTTTAAAATGCTTTCATTTGAATGTCTCGATACAGGTTTGTCTGAGAAAGATATGGACACAGCCGTTAAGTATGAAATGGCTTTTCCTACAGTAAGTGTGTGTATAAATAAATTAATTACTCATGGACACAGAATTGAACTTAACATTGGATGACATTGTTTTAAAATGTGCTTTTGTTTCTAACAGGAGCAACCACAGACTGGTGGTACAGGAACTGTCAAGAATACCATTAATCCAGGTAATTTATGTAGAAGTAATCTTTCTTTCTCTCGTCCTTGATATATATGTTTATGGTTCAGCTGGAATAATGTTGATTCCTACTGCCAATCGAAAAATTCAATTTTTTTTTGTTCCTGGGTCCAAAACGTGTTTTTTACACAAATTTGCATCAGTGATCAGAGTAATGATATTTTGAAATGTGTATGTTTTTGAGGAAATTCTTGATTCGCAATCAATACTGAGTAGTTTTCTAGAATATTCTTGAGCTGCTAGAATTGTCCAGAATTATCTAGAACTTTCAAGAAACTTTTATAACATTTTAGAACGTTCTCGGACTGTCCACTAGTAGTCATACAACTTTAAAAGCATAAGTCACTCAAATCAACAATTATGTTTATGTTATTGCTGAGTAAGAGAATAACGAATCATAGTTTAAGAGCAATTTTTGATTTAGATGGCATCAAGAGAATTTTTGCACCCAGCAGATGCATTTAGCTATGTGTGTAGACAATTCACAAAGACCAGAGCGAGAAAATATTCTGTGAAAGCATATCGTAAGATTGCAAGGCCTACAAGGTATACTTTGCAAGCATGTCAAGGATCAAGACAAGTGCTGGGCACTTCATTTCACATATTGCAAGAAAGCTCTTGTAGGTAAGGTGAACATTTGCTACTCGCTTTATATGACAGTGCTTTATATTGTAGAATTTCAATGATTTAGATCTTATACAGTTTAAAGAGTTTCAACTGACTAAAATTTCATATATCATCAATGTATTATAATAAAATATGTTCTCATACCCTGTAGAATCAAATTTTTAAAAAAAAAATTGAAAAATGTCACCCACCAAACATTTTGAAGTTTTAGAAAAATTGACATTTGTTAATAATTTCAAGTATTGTTTCATAAACTTTTATTTGTAAAAATAAAACGTAAATTCAGTTTCTCTGGTGAGTGGCAAAGTGGAATAATATCTTGCAGAACTTTTATTGCTCTTTCTGCACAAACATTGCTACGTGGAGTGAGTATTGGAGATGGACTTTGAGACCAATTAGTTCGAAGAGAGCGCAACCCTTTTGGATAATCATTAACAGCATGGAAAAGAAGTTCATATTGTTCAGCTTTGTAGTAATGATGATCACTAAGCCAGGCATCACTCCATTGTCCACAGATAAATTCACACAATTTCTGAAGGTTCTTTCGTTCATCAGGCAATAGTATGAAAGCCAACAATGCAAAAATTGCTCGAGAGTTCCATCGGGCATTGCTGAGGCCAGGCAGTGCGCTAAAATTAACTTTTGGCATTTATTGAGAACTCTTAAAATGCTTAAAAACGCAAATAAGATGGTGCAAAAATTTCATATCATCTCTCCAACCTATTTCCTGTTTTTCTAAAATTGGAGCACATTTCTTTGTTTTACTTTCAAAATCTTTTTTAACATTTCATAATCTTTAAGTATCTTATTTACAAATGGATAATTTATGTTAGGAGACTCAGTTGAATCACCGAGCAATGCATCACACACGTGTCTAAGAACACGATCAAGTATATGGTGCTGACAATCTATAAAGACTGGTGCAGACTCACCATGTTGAACAAACAGTTTCTGAAGTTTCACCACAACACCAGACTTCGACCCTGTATTAACATTTGTAGTGTCTGACACTTTCATCTTTATATCTGACCATAAGTTATATTCATCTAAAACTTTTTGAATGGCAGATCAGATCGTAGCAGCTTTGCCATCAGGTAAAACTAAGACGGCTAGCCTCACTTCTTTTGCTTCATTTTTTAATACAACTACTTGGTGTTCTTTTTTCTTCAAAATTTTACCATCAAAATGTAAACTCCATAAGCTATTACGCAAAGTATTTATTAATGTTTCTTTTAGTTTACTTGCTTCTTTGAATACAGCTCGATAGACACCTGACTGAGAAGGAGTTGCTATTCTTACGCCGGACTTATGCAAAATTTTGCTTACTAATGCTGCTCTTCGAGCTGGTAGTTTCCCAGATTGAACTAATGAAACTGCACTAGAAGTACATTGCTGTGATTGTTTCTTATGTGTGCTTTGATCCAAGCTTTCTGTGGATGACTGCATTGCATCAGCACCGTCAGAGCTACTTTGAGAATTCTCGTTATCACTTGAATCACTGGAACATTCAAAACTGCTTTGTTGTTGTTGTGCCTCATTAATTTTGCAAACAATTTTCCGTTTTGATGGATAAATTGTACTTTGACTAGCAATTTTAGTTGTAGTATATCCCGTCTTACCTCCACTTTGAATTTGTATTTCGTAAAGTTTTTTGTCCTCAGCACATAACCATTGACCAGTTTTGTTTGTGACATCAAATAACTTATTAAACTGCTCCCGTATGTCACCCACAGGTTTTTTCAAATGAACACCATACCTTCTAATTAAAGTTTCAATTTTTCTGCTCACAGATCGCAAAGACAGTATTGGGAAAATTAAAAAGCTCCATAATAGCTCTACTTCTTTCCTCAGTGCTGCAACTCTTTTCAATCTGGATTTTTCCATAGAGGCCAAGCCCATGTAGCGACCAATTATCATCAACTCTTTTGGCATTCTAGAATGTGAAAGCAATGGCTCGATCTCGATTCCAATTTTGTTTCTTTTCTTAAGAGTGTTTTGAATTTTTTTCAAATTACTCGCCCATTTGTCCTTATTTTTAGCAATGGAAAGTGATGACTTTTTGTAAGACATTTTTAAGAATAAAATTAAGCAAAATTAAAATAATCATTCAAACTCAAGTATAATTGAAAAATCTAACATGGAGAACAGGAAATAGAATTCAAATGGTAAACAACTTGAGTAAAAGTTAACTTCAGTAAAAAGAACCAAAATGATTATTTTTAAACTAAAAAATGTTTTTGTGGGTGAACTTTTTCAACAAAATTGATGATTTTTTGTTGTATTTATTATTTTTATATAAAAGCTCATCAAAATCTGGCACACCACTTGTAAAATTACAAAATTTGTTTTTCAAGTCATATACCTAGTGTGCAAGTCACAGATCAAAGAAAACGTCACCAAACATTTTCCAACTTCTTCAATCAGCAAGATGGGCTGTGCTTCTGCAACAATGTGGCAGGTCTATTTGAGGCTAAAGTTATCACCTGTAACTCGAGTGAATGGCCTAGCTGCAGAGCAGGGGGAGAAAATGGCTTAAAACAGTTGTTCACAACTTCCTGTGTAATCACAAGGCAGAGAACTATGTGCAGTTGGTTCAGACTCTTATAAAGAATTACACCAAAATTAGATGCAGAATGTCTTTCAAAGTCCATATCTTTGATACTCATCTTGACAAATTCAAGGAGAACATTGGAGCTTAATCAGAGGAGCAAGGAGAGCACTTTCATCAAGATATATTGGACTTTATTACCAAGGATAGTATAACAAAAACATGATGGGGGACTTCATTTGAAGGCTTCTTTGAGGAAGCGATTTGCAGTACACTCGCAAATCTAGAAAACATAATCGTTTCTGAACCTTTTTGAGTGATTTTTTACTGTCTTTGTCTATTTATCATGCAAGTGTTTTTTTATTAGACCTTATGAAAGAAAATATATAAATTTCCTTGTTTTGTCACAATGAATACTACATTTTTCTGGGCTGTGGTCATAAAATCAAAGTTTTTGCTGAATTTTGTCATTTTTTTGATAGGCTTTAGACATCAGCAGTTGAAATATAACACTAAGAAGCCAGGAACAAACAAAAATTGTTTTACAGTGTTACTTTCAATTTATTTATTTATTTTTTTCAATTTTAGAATACAATGAGACTGTTAAACTACAAATAAATCGAAAATCTAAAGGCCTGTATAGGTTTGTGGAAAGAAAAAGTATAAAACTTGATGTCTTTTTCAAAAGGTAAGGCTCTAATTATAAATCACATAATTAAGTATTGATTCATGTACTTACAATTAATCAGATGCTACAAACATAGCTTCTTGGGCTTTTATTTTTTTCAAAATTGTGATATCTTTTGGTTGCATTTAGGTATATTGGCTTGAAAATAAAATGTCTTAATTCAGGTATAGATCCTTTATCATTAACCTTTATTAAATGTGAATCAACAATAGTTATATCTGTATTTAGTTAAAAACAATCTCCAAATACAAGTCTCTCTACATCTGACTATCCTAAGCTCTGTATCAAAATAAGCAATATTCATTTTTGGAAGTGCTATAATTCATGCGTTGTTAAGATTAAATATTTTCATATTAGTTTTTTTTTTTTTTTTAAACTAAATATTTTTTTTATTATACTTTTAAATTATTACCTTACTTGTTCTGCATTTTAATGATAGTTATCTTAATAAAAATAGATACAGTTATTAAAATTTGATAGATATGTGTGATCAGAAGGCTACATCTCATTTAAAATATTCCAACAACAATTAACAGTGATACCTTAAAATTCAAACTCCTGCATAATCATTGATTTTTCATTGTAATGAAAGCATCATTTATGATTTATTTTACTTTTTATGCTCATTTTCTTTTGCTTGGATGCCTTTATTTTCATGGAATCAACTATGTACTGTTTTTAATAGCTAAAAGTTGCCCCAGTGCCAGAAGAATTGTGTCTATTTATTTATATTTTCATCCCTCTAGGGGTTTTTTCAAGGGAGACAAATTACTTGGTACTGTTAATGTTAAACTACAACCTTTGGAAAATCAGTGTACAATTCATGAAAGTTTTGATGTAAGTACACACAGATGAATATTAAGTAACACAACTTACTGCTAGTTTATATTTTTTTTAAACAAAACTTTCCAACTGTTCTTCATATCTTGGTTTAATTTTAAACACATTAAAATGAATCTCAAATTGAAAGTTTTGAGTTATGTTTAAAAATCTGTCTTGATCACCACTCTCTGCACTAGACTTGATGTAAAAAAAATTCAATCAAAATCATATGCCCTCCAATTTCATTGCTGAACATTAATTCTTTCTTTCACATGTTGTTTGTTTGTGTTTCAGTTGATGGAAGGAAGAAAAACTGTAGGTGGCAAACTGGAGGTAAAAATCAGAATCAGAGATCCATTTAAAAACAAGCAAGTTGATGAGGTTAAAGAAAAGTGGCTAGTGATTGATCAATTTATTCGAACTCAGGGGTCAAAGGTATGTACATGTATTAACTTTTATTTTTGTCATTTTTTTAGATTGGGGGGGGGGGATGTATTAAAAAAACTTTTTTTTTTAAGAATTTAAAATCTTTGCTAATGAAAATGGTCCTAGAGCAACGAAGCCCTAGTTCTCTCAGGATCTCTTTTTTTATAAATTCTAAATGTAAAATGAAAATATTCAAACGAGAAAGTATTTCTATGTTAAGTTGCATTATTTGGGGAAGAGAACATTATGGCTAAAAATTAAATACATAGATGTTTAGACTAGAAAAAGATTATTATAACCAAAATACATTTTAAATATTTACAAATATTTTAAGAAACCATGTTTGTAGCATCTGATTAATTGTAAGTACGTGAATCAATACTTTTTTATTTTTTGTTTCAGAGTCAAGTTGATGTGAAGGTTAGTATTTTTCATCTAACTCTTTAACATTACTCTGCACAATATCTAATAAGTCCATCATTTTTAAAGCATGTTAAATTATAAAAGTTTAAATTTTATATATATCTTCAACAGTTTCTTTCATGTGCATTCTAAAAATATTTTTTCACAGGCACCCAAAACACAAAGGTAAAGAAATATTTTTTTAACTGCACTTATTTTTGTTTTTAAATTTGTATCTGTTTTAAAATTTGCTAGAGTTTATATGTAAAATTTCTTTTAACTAATATTTTTATTTACTAGAAGTTAACATTTTAATGAATATTAAGTCAAATAAACAAATGTAAATTTGACTCAAAGAATTGATCTGAGTGGCTAGATATATGATACAAAATTATTGTCTGTGATACATTTATAAAAAAACAGAAACAATAGTAGTGAATTGGTCAATAATAATAATATATTTTAGGAGTTAACTGAACAATTTTATATCTTATTTTGAGATATAATATTAAAAACAATAAAATGGCTAAGCTGTGATAATAAGTATTAAATGACAAACTGGTGAGTTCTCAGTAGATATAGATATAGGTGTACTGTGTATTATTAGTCTGTGTTGATTTGATACTCTAGCATCATGGTTAAATGAAAGTGTAATAATTGAAATTCATACTATTGTTCTGAAAGTATAGAATGCAAATCAAATGTTGTTTACTTATTGTTGTTTTTTTCTCTTGAAATAATGCAATTGGATCATGTTGTAATTAAAGTTATAATTTATTGCTTGTAGTTAATGATCCATTGAATTACCCATTTCATTTCAAAGCAATTCACTTTTCTTTTATTTTTCTTTGTATTGTGGTAAAATAATTTGAGATTATTTATACTGTACATTTCTTTTTTTTTTTATTATTTTTATAATTCTATATATAAATGAAGCATTTTAAGCCAGAATAGCCTAACTAAGCGCTTTATATAGTAAAGTAAATTAGGTTCCATCAGCCCTTTTAAGCGCTGGGAAAGATGAAATATTTCTGTAGTCATGGCATTTTAAGAAGTAGCATGGCTTCTTACATTTATAATATCTATGCTAGAAAATTTTTACCCAAGATGGCTAGTCTGGCTTAGAGCACCATATATTTATATTTATTTATTTATAGAAATGCTAATCATTAGAGATCATACTTTTGTTATTAGCTTTTCTTTAGAGATGATACTTTTGTTATTAGCTTTTAAAAAGATTCAGTTTACCACTATGAGAACTTATTAATAGAAACAGAGATAGTTCTAATTTTTTAAAATATTACAATCCATTGCAGTAGATAGAAATCGAATATTAAGTGTAAAATTCATATTTTTTAAAATTTTGCACTTGATGAATTATGTAAAAAATCTTAAATAAAGGCTTAAAAATAGACTAAATAATATTATCACAAAATGTAATAACTTAATGTCAGATTTCTAACAGTTTTAACAATTACTTTACAAACCGCCAATCAATTGGCAAATGTCATTTCATGGAGACTTTTTTCTAATTGTGAAAGTACTCTTAGTATCTTTGTTATAATATATTGTCATACTATACAGAATGAATTGTTTCCCTTGTAATTATTTTTATCCATTTAAATTGCTTTTAAACTAATGTTGTGTACATTTTGATATTTTTCTGCAATATTTAACTCACATTTTTTATCACTGTTTTTGTTTTTATTTAGAATCACTAATAAATTGTTTTTTAACAGTTCTTAAAAGTAATTAAATTCATACTGTAAAAGAATACAAAAATGCTATTCATATAAGTGTTTGCTGTTGTTTTATATTTATAATAATTTTATTCGCTAATTTAATTTTGTATTCCTTATTTATAATTTATTCTCTGAAAGTATAATTCAATTATAATAGCATCGATTCTATTTATGAAGACTTGAATTTTTAAAACTACTAAATTATTTTAAAATGTAATTGATTCTGAGACTATCAAAGGCTAGAAATGAAAAATTTAATGCATGTTTAGTCCATACATCCCTTTTTTTTTGCTTTTTTAAGCTTTTTTGTATCAAATATTATATTTATATTTTGAGCAGGGGGTGAAGCAAATGAATTTCTACATCAGGGAAAAAAATAACCGTTTTATAGGCCTGATAACATATTTTTAATGTTTATTGGCTATAGTTTAACTTTTGTTGACCATTAGAAATTTATTCATTGGTACATCTTTTTCCCTGGGTAATTATTTATTATATTTTATAAATGAAACTCTGAAATTTATCATGATATACTGAACCTAAACATAGTAAAATAAAAAAAAATTTAAACCAAAAAGACATCAATATAGATGAAGCTGTGGGTTTTGCCATGAGATATCATTGCATAATTCTTTAGTCAGTTTTATTGTGTGCTGTGTTTAATAAATATTTTACTATGATTGAATGCTTTATTTTTAATAAGCTGTTAATGAACATAGCAAATAGAAATGCTAATAGCTCTGTCCTTCTCTATTTCTGTTTTTACATCCAGGCCCTCCAAACTATGTACTCTGTCCTAGTGCTGTTGCTAAATATTGGATCGTCTCTCAGATCAAGTTTCACATTTTAGCTCTTTAAACAATTTTTTATGACAATGTTTTTAACGAAAAGTCATATACAGTAAAATAACTGCCAATTATGTTAGTCAGACGTTGTTAAACAATAATTCCTATATTGTTACTGTATTTTATCATTATTATTGGTATATCTATTTTCAAGATATTTCTTTTTATTTATTTCATGCTACCAGTATTTATTTTCAGAGTTCCATATTGTGCCATTTAATACAATTATCCTTTAATCACTAAATTAACTTTTTTTTGTAAAGTTAGAACTTTTAAATGCATGTGGATATGTTTGTTAATTTCAAATTTGCTTGTCTATGTCTGTTTTATTGTGGTAACTTACAACAATTGTAATTTTCAAATTGTATAATACTGAACTTCTTAAATTGTTACACTACTAATAGAATCAGGGAGAAACACAAATTATATTTCCGTCCACATATATTATGTTCATTCTTATTAGAAAGTTAGCAGATTTATTTATTATTAATACTTATTATTTATATTGTTAATTATTCAAACTCAAATTCTTTTTTTCAATATTTTTGTTATTAATTTCATTTTAGTGAAAGCAAATCTTCAAAAGTCTCAATACTTATATTTTGTTAACGCATTTGTTATTTAAGGAAATAGCTTAATTTAATATTGTATTGATTAATTCTTTTTCCAACATCATATTAATTTATTCATGTGTTCACAATAAATTATCATCATCATGAAAAAATACATCCACTTAATTTATCTCTTATATCCAGTATCACGTTGACTTTGCCAACCGTTTTCCTTTTTGTTTGTTTTTTTTTTTGTTGTTTTTTTTCCATGTAACATAGATGCTTCACAAGAAAGAAGTAATTCTGTGTACAGTATGTTGTTTTTGTCATATTTTGTTAACTGTGATTTCACTCCAGAATGTGTACATTTTTTTTTTAATATAATTAAATTATTATGTAGCCTGTTTGAAAATCTAAATGACTGAAATTTTTCAAGCAAACCCAAAATAATTTTTGGATTTAAAATTTTAATGATTAAAAGATATATTGTGAAAAGAAAAGCCTTTCTCTTTACTATAAACTTTATTTTATAATAAAACAAAATAAATAATCATCATGTGGTAGCTGGAATTTTAAATATTTTATTTTTGTCCATTACCTTTGATAAATACCTGTATATATTTATGTATAATATTAGCCTCAAAAGATATAGAATTTTTTTATATATCAGAGTAAACAAGCTAGCAGAGGATGTGTTCAAAAGTATTCCTTTAGATGTGTTCAAAAGAGCTCCGTGTAGATGTCAGAAAATTATCTTGAGATATTTTATATTAAATTAATGAATTTTATTTACTTAAATCAGAATGTTACAAAGCTCCTTTTTTTACATTTGTTTTTTGTTTATTGACTTATGAAATTTTTAATAGTTTTTTTTAATAATATAATATATAGGCAAAAGGTTCACATCAGAGGGCTCATACACATGTACTTGAAAAGGGAATGTAACATTAATATAACCTGTTTTGATCTAAAACAAATAAATAAATTTAATATTTGTGTAAGAAAATATGAAACAGAGTTGTTTCGGTTACATACAAAATTTCATACATTTTAACCCACCTTTGTTCACTGACACATTGGTAATAGTACTTCTAATCGTACATTGTAAAAGATTCTGTGATAATTAATCAGTATTTATTAACAATACAAAATTAATTTTTTTCAATATTGTTTAATCAAATTACATCTTGTTTGTTTGCATCTAGTCAAGGGACACACAGTATGGAAGTTTTGCGCCTTGAAAAGCAAATGTTAGAAAAACAGGTAAAAAGTCTATATTACTCAAGGTTTTTGTGTAATAAAAATGTATTTTAATACCAAATACAGATCACTTATTGGAGGGCTAAAGCTGTTTTGTTGATAGCTATTGTTAACAAATTCTGGTGTGTTTTTTTTATCTATTCAAAATATTGAAATTTCCTTTTTTCGTACAGTCAAACCCTCCTTAACACTGTTCTGCATTAAATTTGTTCTTGTTTTATAATTTTTCCCTCATTCATTATAAATTCATTTTTTTCAACCAAATCAACACATAAAAACTTGTTTAAACTATGGTAATTGTTGTAATCTTGTGACTTGTTTGCTTTGATACTATTATCATTTACTGTCAATCTGGTGGCAAGTTTTGAATCATCTTAGAACGAATGCCTTTAAAGTAAGTGTACATCAGAGCTGTTGTGTATTAAAGAAAAACATGTTTAATTTATCACATTTCATGGTATCAATCATCCTTGGGTATTTCTTTTGGATTACATATTCAGATACTGCAGTTGAAAGACAGCCTTAGTTTAAACCAGAAGCAAGCACTTAAAAACAGAAGTGTGTTCATTCAAGAAAAAATTGAGCTCCAAGAAAAAAAGCTCAGAGAAGGAGGCATTGAAGAATGGAAAGGTTTGTTTCTTAAAATATTTTTTTTTAAAACACACATAAAAGAATTATGAAATTCTTAAAATTTGAGTGCTTATTTATCATTTTACCTGGATTCCTGATTAAGAGCATTAGCTTGAATGTCATAGCAGTTATAAATGCTAACTAACATTTATCATGCCATTTAGCAACATAGATTTTAAAAACAACACAAAGTAACACCTAGTCTTTTTTTCATTACACTCTATGACTAAAATTTGTATTGTTTGAACTTCATATGTTTGTTTTTAACTATTTCATTAACCTGATTAAAAAATAAATTTTTATTTTATATTTATGATTTTTTTCCATGGCATAACAAGTGAAACATGGAGATGTTTGCAATAGACATAGATTTGTTTCACCCTTTCTTGTAGATGTGCACTTGTGAAAGATTAAACAAATTTATAATGTTTCCATTCATATTAAATATATATAGTTGAAAAAAAAAATTGTGTGTGAGTTTGAGAAATCATTTAACTGTTGTGAATGTTATGTGACAAACAGTGATATCTGACAGAATGAGTCTACATGGATTTAGCCATTTTTCTTTGAGGAATATTTAAACCAGCTTTTGGAATATCACTTTGGTATTTTAACGTAGATATGGCTACATGTGGTATGCAGATTACGAACTCACAGTTAAATTAATTATTTTTCTAATTTCTGAAATAATAATTGTGTTTTTTTTAATTAGGTATTGACCATATGTAGATTTTTAACTAGCAGTGTGTGTACTTCTGTTTATAGATAAAGCTTAATTCATTAATCATTCATTGCACTCCTCACTTGCTGAATATTCTAAGTTATTCTGTGAATGAATTAATTTTTAAACTTACATATTCACTTTTTCTTACCTTTATTAGCTCACTCTTTTAATTTGTGTTTTTCTTGTTCTAGCTTATTACACAACAGTACAAAAAGAATCTTTAAGTTTTGAGCAAGAGGCAAGACAGTTAAACAAAATTGGTGAAACACAAAAAGCTGAATTATTAATGAACAAGAGAAAATATGCAGAAAAAGAGGTACACTTATCAAGTTTAAATTTTCATTTTATGTTGTTTTTTTAATGTTTTAAAATTTAGATAAAGTGAGATTAAATATTTTTAGTTTAAAATGTATTTTTTTTATATATAAACTGAAAAGTTTAATATTTTGAACTAGACCAGGGATCTCATATTGATTACTTCATATTGATTTTTTTTTTTTTTTATTGGAGATAAATTATCTAACATTTTAACCTTCTCTTTGTCCTCAGCTCTTGGCCATAAAAACAAAAGTACCAGAAGTTCTCTTATAGGAATTTAGAAACTGGGTTTTATTAATGATTTATAATATATAAAGGAAAATTAAAATGTTAATGTGTGTAAAAGAAATACACTTGATTCTTGACTATCTAGATACACTTGAGTCTTTACTATCTAGCCTTATCTAGCGTGAGGGCTTGCTAACAAACAAAAAAGCTCTATAGGTCCATAGATACGGCCTTCTTGTGCTATTAAAAAAAAGAAAACCTTTTTAATGAAAACTGTTATTCATATTTTCTTATCTCTTAGTACAGAAAATTAACTTATAGTTTTTCATGTTTACTCTTATTACTAATTTATATTATTCAAACTTTTTAACTGTTCATTGATAAATGCTGACATAAAGTGGAAAAGATGAGCCTTAGAAAAAAGGGTTTCAAGTTACATATCAAAATCTCAATACAATTTTGAAAACACCTACTTTTTCACATTAAGTAATCTAGATTGTTTGTAAGTGTCTATAAACTTGTTTGTTAGATATTTCAATTGAAAAAACATTACTTTTTTTCTTCTTTTTATGTTATTAATTATCTTCATCTGTTTTATTCATCATTATATATCAATGTGTGTATGACTTAATAATGTACAAGAAAAAAGGATGTATATTTCTTATTATTTATGAAAACCAATTTTTTTGGTCAATTTAACATTTTTAAATGTATGAAATGTAAGTTATTTTTAATCTATCCTATTTTAAACTATTAGTAAAGAAAAATTATCTTGTTGAAATGTAATTAAATATCAAAAAAATTTAATTTAATTTAAGGTTTATTTTTTGAGCATTTGCCAATGTTTCAATGCTTTCAGTTAAAATATACTGACATTAAATATATTTTTGTTTATCATAACAACTTTTTTTATCATTGATTTTGCTATTTTTATTTTCATTTAAGGAATAAAAAGTAAACTTAACGATTTATTAAAACTGTTTAAAATTCATACTAGTAGCATTTTCTTTTGTTATACTAAACTAAATATTTTGAATAGCAAGTTTCAGTGAAGAACTAATAATTCAAAAGTTCTGGATTATCAGAATTAAAAAAAAAAAAAATTTAAATGAGGATTCTAAAAAACACAGGTTGGAGGGGAGAAGGTGTCACTACTTAAATATTAATTTCAAATTATTTATGAACTCAATAATCAGATATTAAAATTCAGCATTAAAAAGTACTTGTATATTTGAATAAAACATCGTAGGAATTCTTAATGAAATTGTTATTACATCTTTTAATTGAACAGATTATGTTGGAAGGTAGGGGATTCAATCTTATTTCAGTAGTTTTGATCTGGTATAGTATTCACAAAATTTAAATATAAAAAAAAAAATTTAAAAAAATGTTACCCCCCCATTAAAATAACACAACTTAAAAGAGAAATAACATATACATATAAGGTATATTTTTTTATTAGCAACCATATTAAGCTTACATTCAATAAACCACTAGGCTTATTTGATTCTTTGAACCCATGATTGGTTTTGCCAAAAGTTTTCTCCTTTTTTTTTAAAAAAAAATTTTTAAATATTGTCAACATTGTGTTAGGTTTGTTGTAATTTTGAATGGAAATGACCACAGGCTTGTTTATGATGTTCAAGTTGGTTAATATTTTTTTTTAGATTTAAAAACAAAAAAAAGCATTGATTGATTCGACACAAAAATATCAATAAATAAACCTAGTTTAAACACTGTTAATATTATGCAAAAAGTTATTACCTTTATTTTGTGAGATTTTCTGTTTTTAATTATCCAAATATATTTATCTAATAAATGTGGAAACATGAAGTTAATGAGAGCCACATTCCGGTTCTCCTCATAGTATAAATCAATATAAAAAACTACGTCTACAGCTTTTGAGGGGAAATAAGTAAAGAAATTTTTTTATCCTATTTCAGCCGGGTTTGGGACCGTCCTTGGCGGAGTTGAGATTCACTTAATGGTTCTTATATAGTAAAATTCATTTCTAAGATACAGGGTTGTTAGTATCGGTATCGGCCAATACAGTATCGGCGATACTTTTTCAGTATTGGTTGCTGTATTGCCGATCCTTTTTGTATCAAGTATTGATTTGTGTATCGCCGATACATTTTAAACGAAAAATTTTCGATACTCGATACCAATACTTTTCTGTTGCCACTATTATCTAATTGCAGAATAACAATATCGATTTTAATACATTGTTTTAAAAGTAATCTTCATAAATTCAATCACTGCTTGTAATGATAACCATCAACCCTACCACTATTAATACCACCCACCTCCCCAACAAAAAAAAACTTGGATCACAAGGCTGAAGTTGAACAAACCTTATTGCGTGCCTGCAGTGCACTTAGTGCAGTTCCAACTCAACTTACTTTGCAGGGTGTTGCAGCTTCTCTACAGTCAGCAGTACAGTTTTACTGCACGGCGGCAGAACCGGCTTAATAGTAACAGTTCTGCTGAAGTAGACAGATATCTTGAAGATAACTCATCAGAAATGCTGTCATTAGCACCCTACCCAAGCATTAAGAAACTATATTGCTGAGTTGATCGGCTAGTGAAGGGATTGTGTGGTTAGCATAACACCCAGCCGCCTTTATTTCCCCAGCTTAAAGTCGGGTACTATTTAAAACTGGGTGAACTTGTGGAAAAATTCCCATTGTTATCACCGAGGATCGAACCCATGACTCTGAAGTCGACAGTCGAGTATCTACACCACTTGGCCAAGTGCTAAAGTGTTTAGCTTTAAATTTGTGCTTTGACATTGTATTTTATTGTTTTCACTTTTTTTTTTACAGATGACACATGTACATTACAGATGACACACGTACATTACTTGAAAAACTTGCACTCATTATATTTTAAATAAAAATAGTTTGTTGTTCTCAAAAGTATCGGTATTGTATCGGTATCGATTTTGGCAATACATTTTTACTTGAGTATTGGTATTGGCGATACTATTTTCATGAAGTATTGGTATTGACGATACAATTTAAGAGTATTGTTAACAACCCTGCTAAGATATCTCCATATTCAAAATTTAGAAAAACAAAAATAGATTTAAAAAATGGCACATTGGGTGCCGAACAAAACTTGTCGAAGAGTCGTATGCAGCTCTAAGATTCGCATTTTGGCAACCAGTGACCTAAATAGAATTGGCCTTTACTGACTATAGAAGTCGAAACTTACTATATGAAAAATAAATAATTATTCTGAAAAAGGCCCAGATAAAAACAGACTAGATGATGATGTCAAAATTTATTCTTGGAATTAAACAGTAAAGTAAATTTATATGAATCTTTTTTGTCTCAGAGCTATTGAGTGGTTCTCAAACTTTTATGATTTGTGACCAACTAATGAAAATGTTTGGTTCTGTAAGAAAATAAAAAGATGAAAGGAGAGCTAATATTTATTGCATGTATTATCCATTAGGTAATTATAACAGTTTTGGCGAACTCAAGTCAAACTTGAGTAGACTTAATAAGTAATTTGAAGAAAAAGCAATAACTTGTTTGCACTCAAAATTACACATTAGACATTTTTTAACCGATTTTTTTCTTGCACATTTCTTCATTTTCATGCATTTATGAAACTTCAAAGAATTAACTAGCAAATGTTTGATATCAGCTCAGATTCGGAATTTAGATTTCCTCGTCAAATTTGAATGAATAATTTTCAAATAAATGCATACAAAACTGTTCCTTCACTATTTGAAAACCCCATTTTTGCGAAAAGTAAAAGGTGTTTACAATTAAGACAGCTGTGCATTTTAATACTTCTTCTTCCTTTGGCTCTACAGCCCATTTAGAGCCCTGGCCTGCCATACTACTCTTCTCCACTTTTCCCTATCCATGGTCTTCTTTCTCCACTCTCACTCCTAGGGCTTTAAGGTCTTTCTCCACTTCCTCCAACCATCTGCTTCTCGGTCTGCTTTGGGCCTTTTCTCATTGGGTGTTGCCTTATATATTGCTTTTGGAACTAGGTTGTTTTCCATTCTTTCTATGTGCCCTACCCACCTCAATCTATTCATTTTGATTTCAGCTGTTATATTCTGTTCTTCATATAGTTCTGAATTGGTTCTACTTTTCCACTCGTTATTGTCCTTTACTGGCCCGTATATTTTCCTTTCCCAAGAGTTTAGCATGTTTTCTGCTTGTTTGCTGATGGTCCATGTTTCATTACCATATGTTATTGCTTGTCTGATCATTGGGTTTTTTTTTATGTTTTCCGGAGATCTGTCTGTTTTTCAGTATTTTATGAAGTGTGTAATATATTCTGCTCCCTACTTCTAGTCTGTTTTTTTATCTCTATCATTATATCATTTTTC
Organism: Bulinus truncatus; assembly: GCA_021962125.1. Lineage (NCBI taxonomy): Eukaryota > Metazoa > Mollusca > Gastropoda > Planorbidae > Bulinus > Bulinus truncatus. The sequence goes on along the minus strand of JAGDYQ010000202.1, from coordinate 779,405 downwards.
TCACTTATGGTTGATCCCAGGTATTTAAAGTTTTCTACTCTTTCAAATGCTCTGTCACTGATTTTGAATGTTTTTTCTTTTCTTTGTAATAGCACGTATTGAGTCTTTGATTCATTTACTGTTAAACCTGCTTTCTGAGCTGCTGTTTCTAATTCTATGTATGCTTTTGCTATATCCTTTCTTTGCTTTCCTATCAATGTTATGTCATCAGTATATGCAAGGTACTGGATGGGTTCTGTAAATATTGTTCCTGTTTTCATAGTTTTTTTCACTTCTGAGGTAATGTGTTACTGTCCTCGCTTATCCAACTGGACGTTTCTTATGACTTTTTCTAGGGTTAAGTTGAATAGTATGCACGAAATGGAGTCTCCTTGTCTAAGTCCTTGATTTACTTTAAATTCTCTTGAGCTTTCCCCTTGTATTTTCACCTTGCTTCTTAATTTTTTTTAATGTCATGCATACGAGTCTAATGAGCTTGTTGGGGATACACAACTCCATCGATGTTTTGTAAAGATATTTTCTATTGATGCTGTCATATGCCATCTTGAAATCTATGTAAAGCTGGTGTATATGTATATTATGTTCATAATATTGTTCCAGAGTGTTTCGAATGGAAAAGATGTGGTCCGTGGTTGCTCTTTTAAGTCTGAAACCACATTGATAGCTAGTCAACTAATACTGTTTCACTGAAATTCCCTATTCTGCAGGCAACTATTTTTGTTAGTATTTTGTAAACGGTGTTAAGAAGTGAGATTCCTCTGTAGTTGTTGCAGTTAAGTTTCGAACCTTTCTTGTGGAATGGAACTATTAAGGCTGTTTACCATTCTGTTGGCATTATCTCTTCTTTCCATATGTTATTGACCATCCTGTGTATGTCTAAGTATAGTGTGCGTCCTCCATTTTCGAGTAACTTACCAATGATGTTATCTTCTCCTGGTGCTTTATTGTTTTTGGTCTTTTTTATAATATTGTTTATTTCTTCTATTGTTGGTTCTTCTATTTCTGTACCATTGTCCTCTGCAATGTTTGGTACATCTCTTTGGCTGTCAGTATTAATGTTCAGCATTTCTTCGAAATATTCCGCCCACCTTTCTAGAACCATTTCATTTTCTATAAGGAGGTCGCCTGATTTGTTAAGACACATGTGAGATCTTGCTGTTGCTTTCCTCTTTGACGGCCATGTACATTTTTCTTGTTTCTTTTTTTTTTGAGAATTTCTCTAGTTTTTCTAGTTTTCCTTTTTCCCATTCACGTTTTTTCTTTCGGAATATTTTAGTAGCCTTCCATTTAGCCTCCGTGTATGCGTGAGTTGACTTTTGGTTGCTTTTTGTAGCATTATCATCCTCAATTTGTTTCGTTCTTCCACTTCTTTTTTGCATTCATTGTCATACCATTCAGCTCTTTTCTTCTTTTGCTTGTATCCTATGACACTTTCCGCTGTGTTTTTTATAGTTTGTTTAATCTTTTCCCAGTGGCTATTTAGATTTTCAGTATCATCTATTGTTAGTGTTTCTAGTTTGCTTTTAATTTATTGTGCATACTTTTCTTTTGTTGTGGCTCTTTTATTAGTTTTTCACAGTCAAATCAGTTGGTTATCTTTGCTTGTGTGTTGTGAAAAATACTTATTTTTTGTTTATACTTTATTTTGACTAACACGTGGTCTTTGTCTGCATCTCCTCCTCTGAAGCTTCTGACATCTTGAATATCTGAGCCATGTCGTCTGTCTATTACCACAAGATCTAATTGATTTCTTGTCACCCATCTGGTGACCTCCATGTTTCTTTGTGTATTCTTTTGTGTGGAAACTTAGTGCTACTAATGGTCATGCCTTTGCCAGATGCGAAATCCATTAGACGTGTTCCATTATCGTTGCTTTCTTCGTGTAGGCTGCGTCTTACGAATTGTCGGTCTGTATATTATTTCTTTGACAATCTTAGCGTTGAAGTCTCCTAGCACTAATGTAATATCATGTCTAGGTGCTTCTTCATACATTCTTTCTAGAGCATCATAAAATTCCTCTTTGGTATTCCCTTCTGAATCTTCAGTGGGTGCATGGGCACAGATTATGGTCATATTGCCATGTATCCTGAGAGGATGCTGATTATTTGATTGAGGATGTTTTCCCTGACGGCAAATCCTGTTCTAAGTGTATTTGTGGTGTTCCCACTATAAAAGATGGTATACTCTGTTGTTTTTAGTATGTCAGAATTTTTCCATCTGATTTCTTGTAGTGCTGCTAATTTTATTTTGTACTTTCTAAGCTGTTCAGTTAGGCGGGTTAGGGCTCCAAGTCGCTAGCCAGTAATCATGTCCGTGATCGTGGGAAGGTCGGTTTCCATTTAAATCAGTCCGGTTTTTAAATTGTTGTTTGGCTTTCACAACCTGCTTTTTTTTTACGTGACTGGGTAGTTAGCCCTGTGCGCAACCACTAGGGTGTTGCCCCTCACAGCCTTGTGGGTAGCTGTCTTTGTTTAAGGTTAGGTCCCTTAGCCTTTGTGGATCCTTCTACTAGCTACAAGACAGTAGTTGCCTGCTTTGGTCCGCCCCGAGAATTTTATTTTATCGGCACTCACCATATCTGTCGAGCTTTGCCCTATCCGCCACCTGGGGAGGCGCCCGATAGAAGTTTGGCCTCTCCACATTTAAAAACTACAGATCTTATTAATCTCAATGATAAAGAAAACTATATATGGTGGCTTTAAAATCATCGTTTATCGCGATTTTATGGTTTCCATGACAACTAGAAGTAACACTCTGGATTTTCTTCATGTCTTTTTTATGCAGAGTAAATGCCACGCTCATTTGAAATGACCCTAATATGTTAATGAGTAAAATGGGTGTCGTCCTTACAATTGGCTGATATATATATATTTATATATATATATATATTTATATATATATAAATGTGTGTGTGTGTATGTATATGTGTTATGGCCAAAGCCCGAAATCGACCAAATCGCATACTGGCCGGCCAAATCGGGAAGCGGCAAATATCGCATCACATTGACCGGCCAATGTCCGATCTTTTCGGGGTTTGGCCAGCCAGTTTGCGAAATGGCATGGGGTGACTCGGGCAAAGTCAGAAGAAAGAGGTCACGAATGACCTGTAATGACAATCATATGGTACATCGGATATTGCCATACATCTCGGCCAAAGTGCGAAATGGCCTACCGATTCGGGAACTGGCCGTATCATATATATATATATATATATATATATATATATATATATATATATATATATATGAACTATCTCTTCTATGTGTGTGTGTGTGCTCAGCAGTTAGAGACAAACTAAATTCAACAGAACTCTTTTTTATTCCATATAACGAAACGGTATATTGCACATATTTTATTACAACTAAGTAAGGGAAAAAAAATAATGAGCTTTGTTGTCTAAATTTCTAGTCTTATTAGACGACCCATGTTCTTCACTGGGCCTTATAAATGCCACCCAATTATATAGCTTAGCCAGCCCCGTAGCGTGAAAATTCTACATCAGGGGTCAGGCATTCTACAGCAGGGGCCATGCAATAGCGGGGGAAGGGCAGGTAATACATTTTACTTAGTAGAACAAATAAGCAGAGGGGGCCAGGCAACACGCAGGGGGGGGGGAGGCTCGGTCACCTGCCCCCCCCCCACACACTACGGGCCTGAGCTTAGCCCTGCTTAGGTATGCTCTGCTGATACTCCTGACTATTTGGTTATCTTACAATTACATAAACTGGTCTGTGTGTGTGGGGGGGGGTAGAGGTGAAATAAAATTATATTAGTATAGTATAGTACTCCTTTATACTATTGACTATATTACTAAGAAAACCTACACACTGATATATACAAGATGAACACTTTATATTTTTTCATTAAAAAAAAGTCTCTATGAAATGAAAGTGCCATTGAAAAGAAATTCGAAATAGTCGCCAAGCATTTCATGGTCACGTGACCAAACAAAGATGGCCGTCTCAACATTCCACTTCAGGTATTTACACAGTAACGAACATGTAATTTGTAACACGAAATGTCATTATTTAAACGTTATGGTTTTTTTTATTCTTATGAAAATTACGAAAACTTGTGTTTTTTTTTAATTTTCACGTCTTTAGTTAGTAATTTTTTAGCTCGTTCAATTATTATTTTAAAACTGAACTTTTCCGATAATCCTCGTAAACATCAAAATCTAAATTGACGTAAAAAATATTGACTAATAATTTGTTTTTATGTATTTTATGTGTTATTATTAATGATTGTTTATTTTTCAGTAATAAATTAACATTGCATTGTTCTTTCAACAGAATCAGCAGTTAGAATAAATGAAAATTCAACAGAAAAAACGAACTATTCTTACATTAAACTTAAATTTATCTATGCCACATTCCAACTTAGCTGAGACAAAACAACTTAAAAATTATGAAGAACAGCACATCACTAACTTCCTTGTCATCTATGGATAAAGGTATTATTAAATTGCTATTTGGATATTATTCTGTTCATCTCTAAACATGGCTGACAATATTATATATATAGAATATAGAGGACCTTTTTTTCCAATTTATTTAATGCAGTTAAAGACAATTTTTTTTTTGTATCTTTTGATAAAAAATAATCAACACTATGATTTTGAAATATTTATAGAGGTAAAGTATCAATCATATTTATCAAAATAATTTTGGTGGCTAACCTATTCAGTTAAGTAAAGCTTGGAATATTATAGTCTTGAATTTTTTCTTAATTTTATAGAGTAGTCGTAGAGTATTGAGGTAATTTCGTAAGATAAGTACAGTGGCACCTAGAGATACAAATGTAATTCATAAATTGCTTTTATGTCAATTGGCTTGTATCTCAATTGAAATTAATTACTAGGGATGTGACGGAGCTGATGAAAATCCGCATCCGTCGGATTCGGATTTGGAAAATATAAATCCGTCGGATTCGAATGCAGATGCGGATTTGGTCAACACTTGGCTAAAAGGGGGTATACCAAGCCAAGGTGTCAGTCCCGTGCCCTCCCCCCCATGACAACGAGGATTTTCAGCACATGTATAATATACCTAAATCTATATATAATTCCAAATCTTTCATAACATTTCAAACGCCATTCCAACTCGTTTAAAATCATTCCAAAGGTCATTCCAACTCATTACAAATGTCATTCCAAAAGACATTCCTCCAACTCAATCCAAATTATTCCAAATGTCATTCCAACTCATTCCAATTGGTCACACATAACCAGCTTTCCGCCATTCCAATCCACTCTGCCATTCCAATCCGCATATCCATTCTGAGGTTTAGAAAGCTCGGATGAAAACAATGTTTGGCGAGAGGGGTGTATCTAAAATATGTTCATGACCAAATACGACATCTAATCTATGGACAGCTGAGTAAGGGTCCAAGAGTTTAGTTTTATCTGTTTTCTTTATTTCGGGTTTTCAAAAGTCTGTAGTTTTTTTTTATTTCTACGGCCGTGTTTGATCTGAAAACAGTATTTTTTCAGATTCGAATCCGACGGATTTTTTTCAGATTGGAATCCGATGGATTTTTTTTTTAAATCCGTCGGATTCGAATTTGCTCAAAAAACGTCAAAGTTTGAATGTCGTCGGATTCGAATTCGAACTTCGTCACATCCCTATTAATTACGTTTCAGCCCCCAAAATGACACCCCAGTTGTTTTTGTTACATGTTTTTAAATAAGAAAAGTGTATTTATAAATGACAAATATTGTAAAAAAAAAAATAATAAAAGAGAATGTAAAGAAATAAATTGGCTTTATTTTAAGTATATTTACTTGGAAATTAGTTGACTTGACCTCAAGTAAGATGCTGGCGAAAGTAAAGGGTGGAGAAGCTTAGAAATTATTGTAATGCTTATAACCAGTGTTATACACTTTAATGACTCTTCTCTGTAAGCACAGTAAATATCGTTAAATTTCTACGCCCATATTGCCTTGAAAGTCAGTCACTCACACACCTTGCTCATGTTTTTCTATAATTTCAATTTTCTGAGCTTTACACTCACTTTCTTTGGACTCATGGCTATAAAAAGAAATGTGATAAAGTACTGTAACTGAACTAAGACACAAAACATGAGCACAACTTATCAAAGATGCTTCTACAGCAAGGCAAACAAGCACACTTACTGAGGTGCAGAAAATGTGAGGCGCAGTAAACTGGGTCATGTGTGCAGCCTGCTGATTTACTCATATCTCAAATGTTTCCCATATTTCAAAGCAAAAACATTGCTCGCTCAATGTCTCTTATCTCAAAAATCTCGTATGTCAAGGCATTTTATTTTAATAATTGATGATGAACTTATAAATTTTTTTAAATACAAAATTATGTCTATTATTTTTAATCTAACAAGAGAAATCGCTTTATTAGAGCCATTAAGACAAAACTAAACTTAGAGCTCTTAGCTGTAAAAATACATTGTAGCAAATTTCTTTGTTGAGAAAATGTCTGGTACAGCTATTGATGGAGCCCATGCATTTATTGGTTTAAAAGAATGTGGACCTGTAAAATTAAGTGATTCTTATAAGTGCTACATGAAAAAACTTTTAAGGTGAAAAGCACCATGTAGGAGCATAGAGTCTTAACTATATCATGCCAACTGACACCATTACGGGCAGTCTTCTCAAGTTGAGGACTTACATCTCCTGATTCATTAGCTTCCTATTGGACAGCTCTTCTATACATTTGCTTTAGTCTTCCTGCTGTTTTCTTGTTCTGTGGCTCCATTCCTAGGCCTGTCTATAACATTGCTATCTTTGTGTCTCTTTAACATTATTAAACATTTCTCTAATGTTGAGTCAGCATGGTTTAATTTATTTTTTTTTTTTAAATTATGGTTTTTGTTGATTAATTAGACTTGTGGCTCTCGTCATCCTCTTATGTAGCCCATAGAAAATAAAAATGGTTGGACAAGCCCTAAATTATATAATTGTAAAAAATAATATATAAAAATGACTAATCTTCAAGCATTAATAACTAAAAGAGCTCATTAAAAAGAAATGCAATTAAATGTGCCTCATAACGCTGGCATGTCATACTGATACCCTGACCAGGGAGGTTGTGAACTAGATCAGTGTAAAGCCAGCTATCAGCTACTTCTTAGATGCCTCTTTAGCAGCCTTGGAGATTTACTGGGCCCTAAAAAGTCCTGGGCACTCACCAATCCATGGACCTTTAGGTCCCCAGTTAAGTGCTCTTCCACACTACCATCTCTTCCTTCGTAATGTAAAGGGCTCAACCAAAACTACCCCAATTGTTGTTAGTTGTTAAAAACTAGGTATCAAGATAAAATATCTCATCCCTGCTACGGACATGGAGTGCTCTAAAAGTCTTTCTTGCAGAAAGTGTATCATGGATGAAAACTTACTTGCAATTATTGTTCAATGCATTTCTATTAAAGCTAGTAAAATATTAAGATTTTTGCACTTTTAATTTTTCAGATTTGACACTTAATTTTTTAAGTCCTTATGGCTTTAACAGTCTGCTTCACCAACATCGATCTTCAATCTCCAATCCTTCAAGTGCACGTACAGTTTTAAGTAACAATAGATTACAAGAAGAATCTAGAAAAAAACTAATAGAAGACCAAGATGAGCTTCCTCGTCTTACAAACAAAAAACGTCAAAGGCGTAATGATCAAATTACAGTTAATCTGAGTGGAACCAGATACGAAGTGGGTATGTTGTTTAACAAAATTCAGATTTTCATGAGGATCAACTTGATAAATCACTTTTTAAATATTTAAATAAGTGTCAATAAGGACTATTAAAAAAATTATTTACATATTTGTTTCACTGTGTTTGTTTCACACTTCTTAACACCTATTTAATGTATTTCAATTTAAGAAGAAATACTTTATAACACATTATTTTTCGCTTCATTTTGTTAATATAATTCTCTTACTATAATGGTCCCATTCTAGAGCCTAGTTAAAGGCGTAAACATCAGAGGGCCTTGTTAAACACATTAGAGGACCTTGTTAAAGACATTAGAGGGCCTTGTTTAAGACATTAGAGGGCCTTGTTAAAGACATTAGAGGGCCTTGTTAAAGACATTATGGGGCCTAGTTATAAACATCAGAGGGCCTTGTTAAAGACATCAGAGGGCCTTGTTAAAGACATTATAGGACATATATAATGAAAACAAGTCACCAGAGACTTAACAAGAATGAGAGTTGTAAAAAGGGCTTTTGTTTGTAAAGAGGATCACTGTACCTAACATGCCTTCTGCCTCATGCGGGCAGATAGTTAAAAGTTTACTGTACCGGGTATTTCTATCAATATGTTGTTGAATGTCATATATTAAAATCTTTATATTTTCAGTTCGGCAGGTTGTGGAGAAATTTGGCTTCACAATTACTAAAGATGACGACCCAACTTCGTAAGAATCTACTTTTTTATTACTTGTTTTATGGTACTAATTAAAAATTTTGTTCAGATTTTCAAAAGCTTTTTTTAAAATATGTTCTAAATTTTACAGGTATCTGATATGGAATGATACCTTTGTTTCACCAGATAGAATAAGTGAACTCAAGCCATACCAACATATTAATCATTTTCCTGGTATGGTTGAGGTGACAAGAAAAGATTCTCTGGCAAGGAATATGTTAAAGTTAGTCTACACTCCTTAGTGTTTAGTTTGAAGTAGAATTTAAAGCTGACAATATAAATTTACACTTTATCAGATTCAGTTCACAGTGATATGAATTTGATTGATAAGTTAAAAGTTCCCTATGCCCTAAAGGGCCATTTGGGTAGATGTATCGTGGAATTCATCTGTTTTTATGACCTCGGGATAAAAAGGCATTGTGTGATTAGCACAACATCCAGCTGCCTTTACTTCCCCAACTAAAGTCAGATACCCATTTAAAGCTGGATGGACTTAGGGGACTTCAACCAACTTGTACTAGGACCTGGACATATTCCCTTGGTTCTCACTGAGGATCGAATCCAGGACTCTCAGGTCAACGGTCGAGCATTCTACAACGCTCGGCCTTCCGCCCCCAATGATAAGTAAGTTGTTCAAAAATTCAATTCCTTTAGTCATTGCTTCTTTTACTTTAATTCTCTAAGTTTCTCTAAGTAACACCAAATAAAGGTTTTTAAAGTTTATCGCCAAGATTAGTAATATATATTTTAGAAGAGTAACAAATTTAGGTTGGTTAACTGAGTTAGCATTACCAGAACAAAAAAGATAAATGATCTTCTATTTAAAAAAATATAATGTACTTAAATAATGATCTTACAGTGCTTTATATTGTGCCAGAAAGACTGTTCTGAAGTGCTAATAACTTCTATTGAGTTTTTTATTTTAAGGTTTAAAATAAAAAATAATTTTGTTCCAGAATGAGTAAAGTTATGCCAGATGACTTCAACTTTGTTCCTAAAACATGGATTCTACCCACAGATTATACCTTATTGCAAAATTATGCTAAAGACATGAAAATGAGAAGGAAATCAAAAACTTTCATTGTTAAACCATCAAATGGTGCGCAAGGTCACGGGTAAACTTCACTTTTGTTTATTGTTCACTAAAAATATAGTTATATTTTTCTCCAGAAATATTAATCACTATTCCACATTTAAGATTGTATAACTTTTAAACTTTCTTCTAAGATTTTTTTTTGAAGAGTGTCCACAATTTTTATAGGCCTCTATTTTTCTTTTTAACATATTGAACTAAGTGATTTAATGTAATGATATATGAATCATATTTTCCTATCCTCAGTATTTCTTTGTATAAAAATGCAGAGAAGATCCCATCAGCTGAGCATTTTGTTGTCCAGGAATATTTGGATAAGCCTTTACTCTTGGATGGTTATAAATTTGACCTGAGGATTTATGTTCTAATCACTTCCTGTGACCCACTGAGAATTTTTTTATTCAATGATGGGCTCGTCAGATTAGCTACAGAAAAATACCTTACTCCCCATGAGACTAATTTGGTAAGTATTGGTTATTAAGAAATCCTCATTAGAAAATTATTGTCAATCACGTAAAAAATCTAAATGATCATTAATTTGTACTAGAACTATCAGTTTAAGTAAAAACATTTGTAAAATACCAGTTTAATATTCTTTAACAGTAAAAACAAGTTAAAGAAAGTACTAAATAATTTATATTTTAAGTAATGCTCTGTTTTAAAATGGTGAATACTTTATCAGGGAAGGCCATTGTCTCAAAACTATCATTTATCTTTGCCTTGCACTCTTTTAAAACTATGTAGCTGAGACAAATGAACATAACTCTGTTGTGTACTTTAAACAGAATCACCTGTTCATGCATTTGACAAACTACTCAGTAAACAAGCAAAGCCAGTTCTATGAAAAGAATAATGGCCATGACACTGGGAGCAAGAGATCCATTCGGTATTTTAATGAATACCTCCGCCGCAGCGACATTGATGGGGGGCTGCTGTGGCGTAATATTTCTGATATGATTGTCCGCACTTTGCTTGTCGCTCAGCCTCATGTGCTACATGCCTACAGGATGTGTCGTCCTGGGGTGCCATCAGGAAGTGATAGTGTTTGTTTTGAGATACTCGGCTTTGACATTATGATTGACAGAAAACTAAGACCTTGGATTCTAGAGGTACTAATGTGAATGCTATATAATGAGACCATGTAATTATGTTAGTCATTGTCTATCTTTTATCTTGTTTTGAATACATTTTTCTTATGTTTTAATAAATATAAATTGATCTTGAAGAAACAGTATTTTTGTCCTTAGGTCAAAAAATAAAATTTTCATTGAGGATTTATTTATTCTGACTTTCTTATGCTCTAATGTATTTATTTTCTAAAATAATTAGATCAACAGGTCACCAAGCTTTGGAACAGACGAAAATTTAGATTATGAAATCAAATCTATTTTACTAGAAGACACTATTAGACTTTTAAACATCAAGTAAGTGTGTTAAATATTAGGAAAGATTTGTTGAATTATATCTTTTGAAACAAAGATTAGTTTGATTCATATTGTAAATTGTTAGTTTTTTCCCACCATTTTTAGAAAGCTAATAAGTTATTTCAAGATTGAATACTACTGCTTTATAAATTTTATAACTTTATGCTAGGGTCAGTGACAAACGGAGGAACATGGCTGCTCAGAAGGCTCAAGCTCAAAAGCGGCTGTTTAAGTCTAGTAAAAAAATAGACATGCAAGATTTTTCCGAGTTAGAAAGAAAAAAGTTGGACAGTGAAAAAAAAAAAGAAGAACTAGTGAGTTGACATATTTCACTTTTTATTTTGTTCAAGACATTTGTTGGATAACTTTATATCGTTATTATTATAATTCAGTTCAATTAAAAAAAAAACCATATTTTCCAATATCACAGACTGAGCTTCTCATGCGAATAAGGCGAATATCAGCCAAAGAAGATTTTGAAAGACGTCATTCTGGCCAGTTCAGGAAAATTTTCCCCAGTGATGACCCAGCTAGGCAAGAACGTTATTGCAACATTATGACACAGACTTTCTCACTTTTCCTTGCGGGTCGTGGAACGAGTATGCAGAAAGAAATTCAAGTCAATTACAATAATAAATACAGGGTATTTATTTTTCAGTGACTATTTTTTTATTTACTTTTTTTGATTTATATTTTTCAATTTCATATTTTTTTAATTATCTGAATTATCAGAATCATACAAAATATATTTTAAATTGAGGTAGACTGTTTGCAGTGGAATTAATAACACTGGTAAACAGTGAATTCATTGCCAGTGATATTTGAATCATTTTATACAAAGTCAACTATGCTGATTTAGAATATTTAAGTGCTTTTGCTAGATTGGCTCTATTTTACGAGATAATTAAAATTATTTAAATAATGTACGCACTAGAACTACCAAATAAATATACGAAGTAATGATTTTAAAATGCTAAACTACTATTAAGCTTTATTTTGTTTACTGAATTAAACATTTGTTTTAAGCTAAACAAGTATTTGTTTTTATTTATATAGATTTACCATACATTCTAGTAAGTTTACAATCAGATCATATTGTTACAGATATATACAGAAAAGTAAATATGATGCAAAGTAAAACCAGCTGTGTTTTTATTTAAACTGACCAATTATTGAATAATCCAAGATTTGAGCTTCTTTAGTTTGATATTAAAAAAAATTGTCATAGGATAGTGAAAGTAACGCAGATACCAAACTTACCCATATGTAGATGCTCAATAGCCCTCAACACCGAAAAATAAAAATAAACGGTCTCAACATAAAGAGATTTCAAATAATTCAAAATACAAGTGAATACTACAGATCATCGAGAATAATAGACTAAGACTTCAATTTATTTATATAGTGGGATGTAGATTAGTTCTATATGTGCGTTTATTTATATGTTTTATTTTTATTAAAAATTTCTTTAAGATCTAGTAAAGAATTTGACTTTTTTTAATTGTTCAGAGAAATTTTTGGGCTAGCATCTAATTTAAAAACTATAACACTAACATATTTAAGAATAAACTATATCTTTTACATTTAACCATCCAATTTTCATTCATTTGATAAATAATACTTTATGATTATTTAAAATAATCCTAATAAAACATCATTTTCTAAAACATCTATAAGTGGATTCAAGGGTGAATAAAAACTCTGGAAATAATTTGGCACTGAATGAGTTAAGTCACTTTATAATATTAGTCTTAAATTTATTTGACTTTTCCCTTTGAAAGGTATATTTAGGCTTGGGTTAAGAGTAGGGTATATCTTTAACTGCTATTAATTACACTATTAGTATCTAAAATATTTTTTGAAGCATTTTAAGAAATATTAGCCCAGACATCACAGATAAAATTTTGAAAATTTTAAAGGGCCTGATATCTCACTGATCTGTCTATTATGCCAGAATTAAAAAAGCTGTAAAATTAGTTTCCATTGGTAGAAGGTTTTTAAGCTATCGATACGTATAGCTAGCCATGGGTTGGGCTAGCATGACTTACATCTTAATCACGGCAGGTTTTTATTGATTTTTCAGTTGTTAAATGGTGGTCATATATTTTCAAACACTAATTTTTTTCTTCATCCCTATGCATGTGTTATATATCAATCTGTTGGAAATTGAATAATCTTTTATAATCTACTACTTTAGTTGGTAAAGATTGTATTTTTTTAAAAATGTATGAACATCATTTAACAAAAAAAAGTTGTTTTTTCAAAATTTCAAAGTATACACAAATACCATTAGACAAAAAAATTCTATATCTTTTCCATTTATTTACATTTTTCATTCAACTATATTCAATTCTGCATAAGAAATAATAAATTTCACAACATTTTATCAAGAAATACAATTTTAGGAATCTTGAATGTTTTTTCACTTTTTCCCTGTGCACTGACTTTACTTTCTTTACAAATTTATCTTTAGAATTTTAATTCACACTACAGCTTTTCCAGAGTATCATACATATTACTAAAACAAAAAGGTTTCTTAGTAACAAGAAGTGAAGGAACAATTACAAAATAAAAGTTAATTATAAGTAAGGCTGTCAAACAAAATGAATTTCCTATTATTTGATAGCAAATCTTCACTATGGAATTAATATGTTGAGAGGACTGAAAGAATTTCATGAAACTTTTATTTAAAGTTTGTCTATGAGAATCTCCTTTACATCAGCTGTCATTTTAAAATCCAGTGTGAGGTTACAAATTTAATAAAAATACATTTCCTTTTAAACTGGTCCTGCGAAATTTGAGAAGAAATCAAATCACATCGCTGATTATGAAAGAGCTTTTTGCATTATAAAAATACAAAGACTAAGGGAATTACTATACTGTACACATGACATGAATATTCAGTCCACAACACAAATATAACTCCTTCAGTGTTAGCACATCCCATCTTTCCCAAATGCGAGGTTTTTGTAATTCATGTTCCTGGGCGAATCATTTGCATTCTGTTTTATGTGCGACAAATGTGATATAATCCAATGCAAATAAAGTTAGAAAAGTCCTGGTATGTAAATGCATTGCATCAAATATCTTGTCCTGGCTTCTGCCAATTGGATACCTGCAACCCTTCAGGCAGAAATGGTGGTGGAGAATCTAACAGTTCTTCATCATAACCATAGACTTAACATAGAAGCTGTGTTAAATAAAGAATAATAACAAGATTTTAATAGCCATTAAATGATTTATTTCCTAATAAAAATAAATAAATTTCCTATGGTAATAGTTTAATAGAATAATTGAAAATACTGATGAAAAAAATGTAGAATATTTGTAAGCCGACTTTTGACAACAGCTATTTTTGTTGACTAAAACAGTACATGTTATGAATTGATATAATTAAGTGTGAAAGTAATGTAAAGTTTAATCATTAGTACGTACATTCTGTTTCACATCAATGTTTGTCCTGACCAAGTGGAAATCTAGAATCTATTCATACAGAAATGCAGGTGATGAATATGAAACTGTCTTCATAGATTGCTGCATAGAAGCTGTGTTGAAATAAAAATAAGATTAATTAGTAAATAAATATTTTATTTCTGATTTTTTTATAAATTTTTTTAGGTCATAAAAGAATAAAATAATTGTAAAACTTCTTAAAATTAGCTGTAGAGCTATATATGTAAGCTGTTAGCCGATCAGCTGATTTTTGTTTACAAACATCTTTTATAAATTGAAATATAAAAGAATAGACATACCTATAAACTTTATTTACAATTTATATTACATCTTAAGTAAATAGTCTGCTAGAATTTTATAACTAGATTCATAAGAGATGAATTTCTATGGTATAAGAGACCGAAAAAAAAAAAAAAAATTAAGACAAAGAAAGAAAGCATGTTCGTGTGAACATGTCATACTTACCAGTGTGTTGGAAGCAAATAAATGTATAATAAATGAGACATTTTCATCATCAGAACAGTCATGTACATAAGTTAGATCCCATATCTCGTTGTCACTTGAGTTTAAATCAAAATCAGGCTGAAATTCATACTAAGAATCAGTTTTTTAACAGCTGCACAAAATGGGTCAGGCTTAGCAGAAGCAAACTTCATTATGTGTATTATTTTTTTTTTTATTAAAAAAAAGTTAATAGGAAAAAATGGAAATGATCTTGTTAAATATGAAAGGGTTTGTTTAAACACACTGACATTAGAAACTGAAATCAACATATTTGAAACAGACAAAGAGGAACATTATGCTGGTATGAATATTTAGTTAGGTTTAAGAATTATAAATGAGCTCCTATAGATATTTTAAAAAGTTTAAAAATAATAGAACTAAAAGTATTATAACTACTTAAAATGTTTATAATACAAAAATTCAAATATCATTTCCTAAAATGATAATTTATAAACAGAATATAGACTCTTTTTTGTTTGGAGTTTCTTTTTAACCCCTTTACTAATGTTAAATATTTTGGATTCTATTGAGTTACTACACTAAGTGAACGTTCCAATATCCTTAGCATTATCATTTTCATTTCATTTCATTTATTTTTTTTAAGTAGTAATATGGATAACTACAAAAAAAAAATTAACTTGAAAAACAAAAAAAAACATTACTTCAGATATTTCTCTTATTGAATTGTATTTTTTATAAACAAAAAGTATATACAGTGTATTACATAATTATAATAATTAAATTGTTTTTGTCATTCTGTTTGTTGTTGTTGTTTTTAATATCAAAATGGAATATTGTTCAATAATATGCAGGCTACATTAATCTGAGGTAAGCTACTGAAAAATAACAAAAACACACTGCAGCTGCCTAACAATCAGGGTCCCTCCAGATGTACTGACCTTTTGAACCAATAATATGGACAGGCGAGCGGCTTCTGTATACTCTTTCAGCCATGCCTGAAATGGGAGGTTCGTGGGGAGTGTTGTTAAAAAAAAAAAAAAAAAACTTCACTCATCAGGCATGCCTGTCATACTTTTTAATATTCACTTTCATTCTAACGGATGCAAAACTTAAAAAAAAATTATTTCAGTTTTCTTAAATGAAGCCAAAGAGATGTTAGTAAATGATGTAGTTGTTGGAATTTTTATGACAGAGCTTCTTATGAAAAATGAACAAATGGAATGTGTTAATGTTTATGCTTCAATTATGCTCAATAATAAAAACCTTGGGCCATTGCATTAAATACTGAATTAAGCAGTAAATTTAAATTATATGCCTATATTTTCACTAAAAGTTATATTAGCATGCATTATTCTAATGTAAGCATGACTGATTTTATCATTTGACAACCATTTATTAAACTCCAAAAATGTCCTTCTTTAAACTAACAGGGATCAAATGTTAATAAGGAGATCATTCATTGTAATGTGAGATGAGAACTATTTTTTTTTATTATCATTTTCAACCAGATGTCAATGAAAAAAAATGAAAAATTTATCAACAATCATGTCAAAATGAAACAGAATTTTTATGGGAGAAAATATTTCAAATATTTCTGACAAAGAAATCTGAACAAAAAAGAATACAAAATTAAAAACAAGTACACTGCATATCAAAATATTCAGAAAATGTTTTCAGCAAATCAAATTGTCTGTGCATCAACAGAAAAACATCAATACTATAATTGAAAAAAAAAAAGTTTGAAATTTCATGTCGTATTTCCATTATTTACAGCATTGGTTAGGTAAAAAAATAAATGAACAAAAAATGTTCACAGACTGAAATAAAGCAATGAAATAGGATCTGAAAAGAACTGAAACCATCAAAATTGAAGAAATTCTCATAAGAAATTCTCATAAAGCCTTACAAACAAATAAAAAAACATTTAAATTTTTAAAAATCCATTTTAAGAGAAAATATATTTTTTTTTAAATCCTACATTTTAAAACTACCATTCTTTCTTTAATAATGCATGTAAAGATGCTAACATATATAAAAATACATGTGTAGATGTTAATACCTTTATCTGAATTATAGTACAGTGAAATGTCGCTATAACGAAATTCACGGGGACTCGAAATTCGTTCGTAATACTGAAAATTTGTTACACTGAAATGGGGGGGGGGGGTCCCTCACGACATTATCTATTTTTAATACATACCGCCAACGTCATTGAACTAAGGGACATAACTCATTAATTTGTGCAGTTATTCAACATGACTTACTTCCCTTGATTTATAAAAAACCTGTGCAATGTGCCCATTACGGCTCTCTTACTCATATTGTCTCATTTATTAAATAATTAAATATTTTTTTAACTGGATTCAATTTAATTATAATAAGAAAATGTCAAATAATACAAACACACAGAAGTCACCTGAAAAAGTCTAATTTTCTTCAGAACACTCCCAAGCATAAAAGATCGTTCTAAATATTTCCCAACAACCAGAATGCAGTCTTCTGTCCATCAAGTCTTTACCCGTCGCCATTTTCTAAACAATATTGTTAATAGCCATATTCGCAAAATGCGACCCTAAGCATTAATCAAGCCCCTACCCAAAACAATGACATTGCTTTTTACTACAACTGTCTAGTTACTTTTTAATCATTTTTTCAACTGCAGTCTGGTTGATGTTCGAAAGAACATCGCCTGGCTGGGTAGTTGGGAAATGCTACCCTTAATTACTTGCTTATAACCGCCATACACATTAAACCCATTATGTCTTTCTCATACCTCCCAAAAAAGTGTCTTGCTTCTTTCTCATTACCGCACCCTCCCCCGCACACAAACATAACACTGGTTTATTGATTTTTTAATTAATCCTATGTACGTCACTACTTGTGACGTTCTCTACGTGCAGGTGGCTGACATCTTATCTCTCTCCACCCCCTCCCCTTTCTACCATTACTAAATGCTTCTCCTCTCACCCATCCCCGTTCGTAACAGCCACCGCCCCTCCCCCACCCCAGTTCGTTGTTACGTAATTCTGCCCGCCATCGCTTGGCTGTCTCGTGACGTCTTAACTCTCTTCCTCTCCCCTTCCCGACCTTGCTTAAACTCTCATCTACCCCCCCCCTCTCCGTTTGTTACGTAATTGTGACACCGCCACTCACTCCCCCCCCCCCCCCGCCGTCCCAAGACGATACTTGTCTCAGTACTGCACATGGTGGAATTTATGTTTACTATCCTCAGTAGAGGTTAAAGGTTACCATAACATCTTACTCCTCTCACACTCCCCCTCCCATTATTTAGTAAATGTGAATGTCGTTTGAGTTCAAGTTGACTTGAGTTATAGAAATTTGCCGAATTAAATTTTTTTTTTGGTAAGGGGATAAAATTAAATATCTGCAAAACGGCTATTTTTTTTCGAATACTGAAAATACGAAATTCGTTACAACGACACTTTTTAACAGATGTTATATAAGCCAAGGGGAAGGGGCGAAAAAAAAAATTCGCTATACTGAATAATTCGTTACACTGACGTTCGTTATAACGACATTTCACTGTATTTCCTTTATGTTTGGGAAACCTTAGTTTTCAATACAATTACTAATACCTGAAACAAATATGTTTTGTTTCGTTTTGTTTTAACAATAATTTAATTTTCATCACCTGGACAATCAAAAAATAACAAGTTTTAACATAGAAATTTATCCTGAATTAGTTCAACAGTTTTTATAAGCTGAATTCAATGTTCACTCTTCTAAATACATGTATTAATCATTTGGCCTAAATCTTTTGTTTTTATTTTTTTTATAACTAAAGATGACAGAGCTTCAAAATTTATGGTTTGAAAGAATAATAAATCAATTTTCTGATCAAATATGTAAACTTTGTTATTGTGTTTCAATAATCAAGTCCACCTTTACCCAAGGGTAGAAGACAATAGCAGACAAGATTTTAAAAAATCTGGATGACTAGGGCAATACATGTATTTAAAGAAACAAACTGATATTTTATATTTTATATTCAAACTCATCCAAAAAAAGAAAATGAACTTAGGACAACAGGCAGGTTGTGAAGAGTGTCTATTCTCAGCATGTGAATGTGACTTAAAAAAAAAAAATAATTGGTCAACCCAAGATTTTCAGATGTCTGGCAGTATTGCAGAATGATGAGTGCATTAAATTTGGTTTATAAACAACTTTTTTTTCATTTCATAATAAATCTATGCAACACCACCTATTTTACTATATTTTGATGTGTTACAAAGCATGCAGGGAGTAATGGTGGCATAAACATTAGGAGTGTTGCTTGGTCCAAGGTTTATTTCTTTGACATTAGTGTTTCTTATTTTGATAAATACTGCCAAAAGTGATGCAGAAATGAACTAAGTTAAACAATATATTCTTTGCCAAATTAAATAGTATAAAAAAAAAGATTATCTGATCAGTGGGAGATCTTCCTATTTTTTTTTTATATCTGATTAGACTTATTGGTGAATTAAAACATCTTGCTGTACGTCTATTAGTTTTTAATGCTCATAAACAGTTGTCTAAGATGAACCCTCTCAGACCTGTTGATGATTTGCTTCAGTTATCTACCATGCACTGAATCTGTACTCACCCTTTGCTGTATGTCCACCAACTCAATTACACGTATGGGGCCGTCTACACTGACACGTACAGATACACAGCCTGACCCAGGACGCAGCTTCTGCCTAGAAATGAGAGTATGGTTGAAGACACTGGTTGCTGGAGAAAATGGCCTATGTTCAGGCACAGGTCCAAATATGGCTAAGGCACCTGAAAATAACATATTGTGCATGTTTTTTAAATAAGTGACATTATTTTTGGTTGCAGTACAAATCCTTAATAATCTGTAAAAAATAGAAAAATGAAAAACAGAACTTAAACTTTTTTTTACAAACAGTACTGATGGCCACAGTATGGTGGTGCACCTGCCAACTAACCCAGAGGTCCGTTTCTCTCCTTTGATTTAAAAATATGCATAATAAATATCTGGAAAGGAAGGGCTCTAATAGGATACTTTTTGCTAAGAGTGAGACAGTAAACTAAGTATTCTCAACTCACCATCTTGCAGTCCTTTGTCCCCACCTACAGCCTGCACACACATGTTGGCTACTAAACACATCAAGTGACCTTCCTGATGAATGCCATGAAAAGAAATGTTCTTAACCGCCATATTTTCATTAAGAAAATGAGACAAAAATACTACCCAAATAAATGATATGTATTTGTATGCAACTTAAAATCTTACTTATTAATACTAAATTAATAATTAGAGCTGTGCACAGTTTTTCATCTTACTGTTCAGAGTTACGTTGATATCAAAATTAAGCTCAATATTATCAAATTCATTTCACACTGCACACTAGTGGGTTGAATGAAAGTTTTTTGCAAATCTTACACAGAATGTGATTAAACTTTTTACCGTGTTTCATGTAAAACAGATGATTACCTGAGTATACCTCCAGGTTTGTGTGGTTTTCCTCCGAGCATCTGGCTTCTTCAGCACAAGTGGTACAGGATTGTCAAGCCGAGGAGCTATGTCAGAAATGTCAAGGACAAGGCCAGGCACAGTATTACTATTTGGGTTACGAGGGTCTCTTGGGGCAGTTGAACCTTCATGTTCTAACATTCCTGATCCAGTCATCCTCCATAATTGACTACGTTTACTGTTTTCCTAGATGGGAGTACAAAATGTACTTTTTAAAGTTTCACCATCAGAAATAATAAGACTATGACATAATTAATAGCTAATGTAAAATATCCAACAATTTTTAATCAAATGAAACAAAAAACAACATGTCTGACATGATGGATATTATTTTTTCAATAACTTACTTTTTTCCTGAACACTATAGTATTGCTATGCTCACAATCCAACACAAGTTCTGCTGATTCCTTAGGCCAATTCCTGTTTGAAACATTCAATTTTAATTCTGGTGACTTTTCTATGGTATGTTAAACTAATAATAAAAAAATAAAAAAAAGCAATCAGGAAATGTGACAATTTTGCAATTTATTGAGGAAAAGAATGAACCTTTTCCATTATCATTGGATACAGATCACAAAATCAAGACACTGACAACAAATGATCTACACCTTTACATTATTTTTAAAGAATTTCAAGTAAGAAACACCAATTTCCAGATGATGCACCTGTTAAATGTTGCAGTGGCTGCCAAGTAGATAAAGTTTTCATAATGCAGTTGCTCTCCTTCTTCAAGCCTGTCTAAACTGTAACTGGCGGAGGTTCCTCCCATGATGCCAAGAGTGAGTTGCAGGGGATGTAGAGTCGGCTCATCCCAGGCATACGGAACTGTGGCAAAAAAAAAAATTTTTGTGGAAAAATATTTCATCAAATTTAAATCAAAGCTGATCTTTGTTTTTAATGTCTTCTGATACTGATATATTTAAAAAGTAAAATAGCCCTTACTGGAAGAATATGGCTTAATAAAAGATTTTAATTTATCATCGGCTGTGTTAGTCTGATAATACATAACAGGAACCTGAAATGAAAGAGCAATAAAATTCTATGTGAAAAGTACGGCAAAAAATCAGCACAAACTATTAAAGTATTCTGAGCCAAGTTTCAACAGTTATATAAATTATTTCTTGATGAATAATTCACCATAAAGCTTCATGAGAGATTAAATCATTTCACTCACGTCACACAGATTGTCAATTCGAAAAGGTGGAGGCATTATATCAGCATCAGCAAAAACAATAAAAAATGTTGGACCCTCTTGAACAACCTCCACTTTCAGTAAATGGCACTGGCCATTCAGGTCTCTGAAAAAGAAAAACATTTTTAAAATGAAAAAAATAATTATTGAAAAAACTAGCTCTACAAGATCTAAGCAGTATATTAAAAGATTAAAAAGACAAATCCTTATGGTAAAAGTAGATTAATGCCTCCAAGAACGTAAGTTGCTTCCTCAGCATATAGCTCCATTCATCCCTTAAATTACTGTTATGCCTCAGTTTAGAGAAAAATGAGCAAACGGAAGTGTGAGATTTGGCTCTGAGACATTCAAATTCAAAAAAGGTTGTTCTGCCAAATAAAGCCAACCAATCAAGTGAAAGAAATTCAGAAGTTTAAACCGCCATAAAAGCTTCTTTTTTTTAATTAATCAATAATACAATTATGTAAAATTTTAACATGACTATAAAATGCTTAATTACTTATAATCGACAAGTAAATAAACATGTTTTTATTTTAAGAAACTGTTTAAGATAATCTACTCCATTTGACAACAAACAGACACAATTTTTTCACAACTTACTAAACTAGTGAAATATGCAGCCATTTAAAAATGACAAAATAATCTATATAAAAATAACATCATTTACAATTTAGTTAAGAAAATGATTAAACCTCATATTGATATGGAAGGAATTGATCTTGTCAATATGGAAGCCCCCTGACCATCGGCAGCCTTTGATGTCCAGCAGTTTCACACACAGTAACTGGTCAAGGTCAACTCTTGGCCAGTGGAATGGAAGGGAACATTTTTGGATGGCAGTAAGGTAAGTCTGCTCTGAATTCTGTTAAAAAAAATTGAAGAAACAAAACATTTAATAATTTTTTTTTTCAAGATTTAACAGGTTCATTCATCTAATTCTACTTACTTAAACATTTTGCCACAATTTTATTATCATAAAAGAATACTTTGGGTCTGACTTTCTTTAATAGACATGATCAAACTTCATAATCAAATTATTAACAAATTCTTTTTAGTATATTTTTATATAAAATTTTTTTAAAATTCAATATTTGGACTCTACAATATACATGTACATCTCCAGCAGTGAATAAAATAATAATTCTTTACTATTTTTGAGGAGAATGTGAGCACTAAAAAATGGCAAATAATGTAGAGTGAAATATTTTACCTCTTTTTTGGTGATAAACTGCTGGGCAATGGCCAGTGTAGAGTTGGACTGATTGTCAAGGAAAAACTGAGGAGCGAAGGTCACAACTGTTGTACCTTTATAACGAGGACCTCCAGATGATACCTGAACACCTATATTGTACACCCTAGTTTAGAAAAGAAATCAAGCCAGATGATACCTGAACACCTATATTGTACACCCTAGTTTAGAAAAGAAATCAAGCCAGATGATACCTGAACACCTATATTGTACACCCTAGTTTAGAAAAGAAATCAAGCCAGATGATACCTGAACACCTATATTGTACACCCTAATTTAGAAAAGAAATCAAGCCAGATGATACCTGAACACCTATATTGTACACCCTAGTTTAGAAAAGAAATCAAGCCAGATAATGTGTTTGTTTATAAACTTGATTGTACCCTATGCTATTCTACAAACTATAAAAAGGCATAAAACTTTACATATTTTATTTGGAATTATATTATTTTAAGTTAAACAGATCATGGGGAATATTATAATTATGAAATCATAAATTGACGATATTAATCAACTATATACATGTACAAATATTTAAACAAGCATGAAACATTTTACTGTAGATTTGAACAAACTATTTCAAAATATTGGAGCATGTCAATCAAATTTATCTGTTTATCAATAAATGATAGGGATATTGTACAAAATAAAAAACTACAGCTCATAGTCAACAAAAAGTTATTATTTTTTAATGATCAATTCAAACAATGGAGGTAATTATCAAAGTGAAGTAATTTATAAAATGTAGAACATGCAAAAAAAAAAAAAAAGAATAAAAAAACCAACAGGGTGGTTTATTAAATGAAACTATGGATCCCAAAAATACTTTCTACAGAGTGTGTGTCCACATTCCACCAAGAGGGTCTAGGGGTGTATTTTAAACTTACAACACACATCTATGGACAGATTTAGTCATTAAAGTCCTGCCCATCTGGTATTGACACATTACTAACCAATCAGGCTTATTTCCTTCTCTGTGTACAACATGAAGTGCTCTCTTGAATGTACCTCCATCCAGAGAAAATCTGTGACACCTGAAAAAAACAAAACAATGCAATGAAAACTGTGCCCAGCTGTTTCACAGAAATCCATTTATTTAAATATAAAAATGATTCAATCTTACCACTGTGGTTTAGAATTCGGGCCATGGTATGAAGTGCCAACTCTCATCTGACATCTGCAAAACAAAAGTTAATGAACTATTTCTTGGACTATAATAAAATCCTATCTAAATTGAAGTTTGCAAAATTAGCTTCCTAAATGAGTTATATCTCACCAATGTAAAAGAATAAATAAAATAAAAATATGACATTAAAATCTATTAATAAATTTATTTTTTTGAATGGTAGTTTACTTCTGAAAAAATTGTGTTGTTCATTATTGTGTTGTTCATTTTTGTGGGTATGCATGTAAAAAAAAAGTTGGCCCAGGATTGGAAAATACAGTGTAATCAAAACTTTAAAGATAGAAGAAAGCTGTAGAAAAGGATTTAAGAAAAGAGATGGAGCTCAGAATCATTGTATCGAAAAAAAAAAAGGTTAAATGAAATAAACACTAACATAAGAAAAAAGAATCTTACAAATTAAATTTATCTTTCTCAACAAAGCTGAACAAAAAAGGCATGACATTCCTAGCCTCCTCGTGTTCTTCAAACTGTCCAGCCGCTACTGTTGAGGCCTCATCTTGTTTGAATACCAGTGGTAAGCCAGTCTTGTTTACTAGCCAGTACTGGGCAGAAATGATTAGCTGAAACATTTTTTTTTTTTTGTTAAATCATCCAAATAAATTTTTTAACAGCATAAAGCTAACTAAATAAATTTAGAAATATTGAAATGATAAAGAAATTTCAATATTTTACAGCAAGTTAAAGATAGAAACTTCAAAATATGTACAATAATATCCATGCAGATTGGCAATAATGAGAAACTTTCCATTAGGTTACAAAATTAAACACAACTATCTATTTAAGTTTTCCAATTTTCAGTAAGATCAATCAGATTGTTTTTTATTAAATTATTGTCATTTGGAATTTTTTAGAAAAATTAATTGATTTAATTAAAATTAAAATTAAAATTAATAATGTATTATTAATCAATGACATATGATACTTAAATAACTTTTCAGATCAATTAATAATCAATGGCATTATAATTACATGTTATTTATCAATGATGATAAGCTTATTTACCATTATAGATCCCCCCTTCACCAGCTTAATCCGGACAACTAATTTTAACATCCGTTCTTCACTGTCATAGAGGCGAAGCACTGCTTTTCCAGTGGTTGTTTTTGGAGGTATTGTGAGTTCTTGACATTTGGAAAAATATTCCAAATGTATCCCAAGTTCCATAGCTTGAGAAACATCCACCTAATTTCATATTTAAATAAAGAGATTTGAGATTACACTAGAAATACACTAAATGAAGCTAAATATTCAACAAAGCTTAAATTTAGTGGAGCAAAATTTTCTTCAAGAAAATTCTGCTTTCTAGTTACAAACTTTCATTTTTAAAACCTTTTTAAAAGAAATCAGGAGGCCACTGTAAGAGTAATGTAAATATTCCTTTAAAGAGCTATGAAGAAACACTGGGGAAGATATAGCTCATATTTACTATTTGCGAGGCGATAACACAGTACTGTATATATTATACAATACAAAGCTGCCTTTAATTTACCTAAAAAATGCAACCAGGAGCAATCAGGGCCAGAAATTGTGTACCCCACCAATTGTGTACCCCACCAATTGTGTACCCCACCAATTGTGGGCCACCATACTGCCAATTCATTTCATAGTGACCAATAAAGGTATTCTAAAAAATAAACCTACATCAACATTAAGAGACAGACTACTCAACAAAAATATTAGGTAAAAAAAAATAGGTCACTCACTCCATGTAAAGCAGCTGTCTTGCCAGCTTTCAAGTTTCCTGAAACTTCCATTCCTTTAAAATAGTAATGCAGCTCCAGAGGCAAAAGGTTGCAAATGCTTAAAGGGGGCAAAAGTGTAAAAATGTGCCCAGGAAGTGTAGGGTGAATGTAACCATGACTAAATGGCTGGGAAGATGACCCTAGCATCAGTTGTTCTTCAGATGGGTATTTCTGGTGAGTCACACAGACAAAAAACCTGTTGGCAGAAAATAAAAAGTTAAAAAATTATTAGTGTAGGGAATAAAGTATACATGTATTAGCAAAAGAAAGAAATGTACTCAAGAATATAAAATAATTGTTTTTTATTATGCGATTAAAAAACTTTATTATGGTGATATGAGATTATAGGATTTTTTTTTTTTTTTAAACTTCAGTCAAACAGCAAGCTCAATGTTATGAAAAAGTCAATCAGAATCAAAACATTAAACAGGCTATTGTACCAACCTGTACTCTCCCTGTTTTGGGCCAACAAATTCACAGATTCTGATCCCATCAGGCATATCTCCAGCCTTCTTTACATGCTGCCAGTCTAGCGGCTTCTTGCAGAAGTTTACTGGCCAGTCTGTAGGCCTGGCTCTTATTCTCATATTTATGCAGTACAGAGGTATAGGTAAGGATGTATTTTCAGGAACAGTCATAGAGACAAAGTGACCTAAATGATAAAAAGAGAGAGACCCATACACATGAAATCAAAATGGAAGTGAGAGAAAATGGTAATAAGAATAATGATAGCATATGATATGAGAAAAATCAATCCTTGACTAGAAGTTTAAACATACTACAATTATTTTCCAAAATCAATCAAAATTGATGAAAAATAATTAAACCAAACCATGACTAATTATTTTGATCATTTACTATTATTAAGTACAATTCAATAGCATATTCTTTGAAGCAATTTTAGCCTTAACTGATAAATAAAATAGAAATTTAAAAAATGAGAAAAAAAAATTAGGAAAAAAAAAACTGTACTAGTAGGCCGACATGTGAATTTAAAGAATTGTTTTGACAGATATAAAACACGCCTACAAAGTATACTTATCCTGTCTTTTTTTTAGAAAATCTTGATAACATCATTATTAGGGTTTATTTTTTTATCGTCAACCTTAATTCACAAGGACCTAAATATATAAATGTTTATGAAAAAATAATATCTGATATGGCTCAATGTGTTTGAAAGTTTTCAATAAACAAAACAAAACAAGACAAAATGATATTACGTGATTCATCAGTTGATTCCATCTTGAGTTCAATGGGACTATCCAGTTTATTACGAACCACTAATGCTGATCTGACAATGATAAGCTTTCTGGCACTTCCCTCTTGTTGAACATCAAAAACAATACGAGCTGGAGAAACATTTGGCTGCAGATACAAACAAAAAGATTTTTTTGCAGCCTTGTATAAGTTTTCTTAGAAAAGAATGAACATCAATGAAGGATGGATACATCATGACTTACTGGAGCCTGTAACTCTGGGTCAGCATGCCTGAAATAAACACCGACTTTGTCTACTGACACTGGTGACAGCCTCTGCCAACCTTCCACTGTCACAACCAGCTGGTTGATATGCATGGCATGAGATTTCTGAGAAAAGAATAAATTGTGAAAAACTTTAAAAATCATGCAGAAAATGTGAATCTAAATAATATTTTTGTTGGAAATAATTAAATAAAACTACATCAAAGACTTTACTAAGAGCAACAGCAAAATAAAAAAGACAAGTTAACTGTTTATGGTGATTACTTTGAACAGGAAATCTAACAGACTTGTAATTTTATAACATGGTTATCACCTGTATTTGTACAAGTAAATGCTGGAAAATTATTAATATTAGAAAATTATTACTGTTGATAAATAATTCTTTATTCTACGAGGGGATGATTAAAAAATATTTCATATCACTATTAAAGGAGTTGCCTTGCATGAACTCAATGAATAACATTTTGTTTTTTTTTTAATTTTAAAAAAATAATGTAAAGAGCAGCGCCATAGTCAACTTTACAAGATTAAGAAAAAAATAATCAAATATTAACAATAAATATTCATCTGATGGGAGACACACTAAATTCAACAAAGAGCTGCATTTAACCACTGATGTACTTTCAAGTGAATGGAAGAAACCTTATACTTTTTAAAATTGAAAAAAACTTTATACAAAAACCTCTGTATAATAACCAAACATTTCAAGTTTACTGTACAGTGTATACTGACTGAAGTCTTCCTATTCATTTATTTTACAAAGGCACTTTGTACTTTCAAAAATTTAAGAAATCAACCAGCAATTGACAACTAACCTGATGTCTTAGTTTTTCTCGTCTGGTAAAGTGAAAGGGTTTGCTCTCTCCTGGCTGAACTGTCTCCCAATTAGAGGTTATAATATTTGTTGACTCTAAAATATGGCTAGTTTTGGGACCCTTCACAAATCTTTACAAGAAAAATACAGAACGAAAAAAAAAGTACATTTATTATATTGCACTGGTGTAAAATACTTTTCAATTTGATTTTAGTTTTTTTTTTTTTTTTTTTGCATTAGTTTTAAGAAAAATAACTTTTTTATTTGGCTATAATTTGATGATGTCATATATATCAATCACAGCCTCCAAAAATATTCAGTTTTTTATATATCAACAGAAGTTGTATGACAATTTAGTAAATATATATATATACATGTAATTATGAAATACTACGTAACAACTAAGAGTTGACCGTTTCCAAGATAATTAGTGCTAACATGCTGGTGGAGATAGGGAGGTAGTATTTTGACTATGATACTAAATTAATATAATAAGGGGAAAATTAGCCTGAATATGTTAAAAATCTAACTCACTTGGATGAGGTTGTTGTGGCTGTCTGGAACCTTAAAACACAGCCTGTATCATTTCTGATGACATAGGGAACAAAAGGCAGTCTCTTGTGTTGAGACTGGGATGAAACTCTGGGCGTGGCACCATAATCACTGCTGGATACTGTTCTGGATACCTTAGACTTATCTCTGTGCTGGCTAAAGTAATCTTCAGCCCAGTTATCACTAGTCTGTTTGTAGAGATCTATCAGTGTGGATGTTATATTCAGATTGAGAACATCTTGGGCTAGAAAATAAATGTTGTATGACAGAAAAGAGTTCAAATTGGTATATGAAACAATACTTTAAAAATGTTTACTTTAATAAATGAATAAATATTTTATTTAAAAGTAACTGAAAGTTTTAAGTTAATTTTTTTATTACTGCGCTGTTATTCAGGCCAATCAATAATATCATCAAATTAAGTCATCCAACTAGGCTCAAATATGATTAAGTCGTATTTCAATCAGCTAATAATAATATTCTTTATGCAGGGTATTCTTCATTTATCATCATAACATAATTTTTATGAACTATGGGACTAACAATGAAAAGTTTTCTAATTCTGACTAAATATGAGGCATCAGATGTATAGCTTATGTAATAAAACACTCATCAATTACCTGCTATTTGTATTGCTAGTTTTTTGTCAACAGCTTTGTCATATTGATTCCATTCTATTAAGGACCTGACAATAGAATTCAACATTGCTGATTACATAATTACTATACAATATTTCAAAATACATAAGAACTAAGATTTAATATAAAAATAAATGAAATGGGAAAAAGTAAACAAATACATATAAACAGCTGTACTTAATGAATGTTTTGCATAAAGAAAACTGCCGTAACAACTTACTAGACTTGCAGAAAGAAAATGGCTTAATGAGTCTAAGATGAAGATAAGTCATCAAAGTGTTTTTTTTCTGCCCATTGGCATCATTTTTTTTTCTGTTTTTAGTAGCTGCATATACGTGTATTTTGATGATTAAAATGGAAGTTTTTGTTGCAGGACGACTATTTAATGAGTTAGGTTTTAATGTATTTCCTTATTTTCTGTTAAGTGTAGACCCCAACAACAATGGATCCTTAGATAGGCAGTGTCAGTTGGAGGTCCATAACAAATCTGTTAGTTCATTGTGTTGTGATTGTATGTATTATGTGTCCTCTGTACCTATCTCCCCCATCAACACCTTAAGGGCCTAACATTCCATGTTTTGGTGAAAGGTTTACTAGTACATGTACTATTTTTACTGTGCTACCTGGAAGTCATTACATGATTTTTTTTTCAACGGGAAATTTTATTTTACACAAAAAGACCCCACAGAACAATTGGGACCACATTCGGAACAAATTTTTGTTTCCTTACGCTCAAGTACCTATTGTACTGTAAAACAAAATGGATGATTTTTAATATTGGAATAAAAATCCAAAAATTAAAGCTGGAATATAGAGAAAAAAACGTTTCAAGAATGACTGCTTACAATTTGTAAATCTCTCCTAGAATAGAAGACAATTTTAATTTTCTAAACTAGGGTTATAAAAATTGGTTTGGATGTGCTCACTAATGCAACAGCAAATTTAGAGCCCCTATTTGTGTCAAGTTTAATCTCACACTGACTTATTAATAAAACAGATGATGTCCTCCGACAAGCCATAATTGTAAAATGTTCCATAGGGTACAGAAAGTTTTAAAACCCATGCTATAAACATTAAAAACATAGGGTACAGAAAGTTTTAAAACCCATGCTATAAACATTAAAAACATAGGGTACAGAAAGTTTTAAACCCCATGCTTTAAACATTAAAAACTCACTTCCATGGCTCAAGGCAGGGTTCCCAGCCTGAAAGCTTTCTGTTGTAGTATTCTGCCATCAATTTAAACTGAGCTTTTCCTTCAATGTTGGGTTCTAATTCTTGATGCACATCAATTTCTACAAATATAACCAGATTTTTACTATTGTTTAAAAGTCCAGGAAGATGGGGTAAAAAAAATTGTATCTGCACAACTAAATTAGAATTAAAAAAAACCATATCAATTACATGAAAACCAAAAGGAATTTGGAACTATAAAATAAATAAAAAAAAGATACAGACACTCACCATTACAATAAATTTCAGCAAGAGGAATATCAACATCACCACAGTCGTCAATAAGTTGTAAAGAAATACAATCTGCTGTTAACTAGAAAAAAAAAAAACCCAGAATAGAAAAAAAAAAACAAGAATTAAAAAAAACATGATTATTCTTTTATCTACAAATTGATAATGAATATTTAGTGTTAAAATGAATTAACAACATACCAGTACAGCTGTAACGAGAACTTGTCCTGAGCCAGCAGAAGGCAGAGGAGAATCTGTTTTATGTGAGTGAAGATAATTGCTGTTTTCTGTCAACCACAGGGCTGCTTTATCTACATCCCATCTTGTCTGAGCCAGTGCTTTACGCACCTCTGATTCTGTATAGCCCAGTTCAATAAGCTGCACAACTTCTTTATCTTCTGTAAATGAAGAAATGGCTGCTTTTTTAAATTGTTGTTTCAAGTAAAAAAAAATTCATTAAATAATTGTTCAACAAAAGAATATAATAATCTAATATAATAATAGCGGTCTGGGTACTGCGCTAAATCGAAAGCGAAAAACAAGATTTCAAAATGGCGTCTTGCCCGCGTCTCAATTAGATAAATGGTTTTTTTTTAAATCTACAGTTTTGAATAGCTTCTACGGTTTTTAAACATGAAACCCAAAGGCCAAAATGTGAAATAATTCCATTTAATTTTTTTTTTTTTTTGTATTTCTGCAACATATTGCATCTTTAAATTGTAATATAATCATGAAAAAACTGCATCTGTACGAAACCAAAAATAACCTAGGCTACAGATCAAACCTAAGGGAATATAACTCTATGCAAAGGTTTTGCAGGGTACAGCTAGTTTTAAATAAAACATTTAAGACTATAAGTTTAAAATTTTTTGCTCTTTTAAATAAAAAAATTTATTGACAACTTGTATTGACTAGCTTGTATTGACTAGCTTGTATAGACTAGCTTGTATTGACTAACTTGTATTGACTAACTTTATACATGTATATCAAAAAAGAAGAAAAAAAAACACTTACCAATATTATCATTAATATTCATGTACGGTTGGCTGCCTACAAACATGCTTTTGGTAATGTTGTCTTCAGGGGAAGTCATTTTCTCTGCATTTGCCAATGGAAGTGTGCTGGGTTTATCTGTGGCTTCCGATGATGCTGAATTAGTTGAGGCTTGCTGGGCCTGTAGAGCCTGCTGCGGCAGTGAGTTGACGATGGCAAGAAACATAACTATGTCATGGTAGGACACTCGGATGTTCAGAGTCTTCAGAACCACCTATATCATTCAATACAATAAAACCATTAAAAAAGATTAAATGAACCTTGTAAAATCATCTTAAATTTGTATTCAAATTATAAATGAGAAAATAAAAAAATCAAAGTCAATCCATCCTTTTCAAATGTCTACCTCTAGGACCATCTGTCTTTTCTGTGTATCTTTTAAGCCCAGCAATCCTGTGGAAGTAGGGTTAGGATGAGGAAGGGGGTTAGCATTCAGGTCTATAGTGATGGATGTTGGATCAATGATGGACAGTGCTGTGTCTTCTTCATCTTTCAGACAACAAGAGAAAAGCTCCAAGCTTTGTAGAGAACAAGAGAGAATCTTGTCTTGGGCCTGTGGCTTGTAAGTTATTACAGCTGTATTCTGAGGAAAAGATTTTTGAATTTATAGCTTTAAATCTTTTTTTTTTTTCTGCTTTGATGAACATGAAAGAAATATTTATGAAAATAGAAAATGCATAGTAAATGCTTACCTTAAAAATAACTGCATTAGTATCCATGGATGTGGAATCTTCCACAACAACAAACTGGGTGTCTGAGAAATTTAGAACAAGTCCAAATGAGACCTTCACCTGAAAAAATTGAATACATCATGCTGAGTATTTGTGACTGCACTAATGTCATAAAAAAAATGTGTTCTCTCTTATTTATTATACTTTTTTCATTGACTATGTAAAAAAAAAATATAAAAATCAAATAATATTTCTAGTCAAATAGTGACAGTGTTTGTGTGCAAGGCATGCATGATGGAGCTTAGTATCAATGGTCAGAGGAGAGAATGCAGTGGCTGACCAAAGACAGAACAAGATCGGTTAGCAAATGAGTGGATGTGTGTTTGTATGAGTGTGTAGAAACAAGATGTGTAACTTAACAGTCGATATGGAACCCTGGTTGAGCCATGTTGGAGTTAGTGTCATATTAAATCTTTCCCTAAACCTGACCCATATTTTACGGCTCAAGCTACAGTTACTTTTGGAAGGTCAAGGAATTAAGTCAGTTTCCTTGTATGAACCTCGTATTAATAGTTATTCTTTGTTGGAAGTGTGGCTGTCAGACTGTTGTGATGTGTAGTAGTATAATTTAACAAGTTGAAGCATAAAAAGCCCCTAAAACAATAAGCCTAGTCTGAAAATGCTCTAAACTCGAAAACACAACAAAAGTGAAGGAAAAAAATCATTAAGTATAAATATATAATTGAACAAAAAAATAATCTATGAAGAATGGAACAAGAAATTTCAAAGGCACAACACACTGTTATGGATTTATGAAATACTAATGAAAATACTGACCTCTTCAACCATGGGACCTCTTTTAGTGATAATACCTCTGGACACAGTCAAAGGGCTCTGATTTCTATTGGACTTCACAAAGATTGGTTCTGTTACTGTTACAGGACTGTAAGCGCTGTCTGGCCAACTGAATATGAAAATTATAATATTTATTTATTTTAATTCCAAGTGCTTATATTATAAACTAATTACATTTTATTATTATTAATAATTATTTTATTTTTTTAAATATAAAACTGCTGAGACTGCGTAAGGAAGGCTATCACTTCAAAAACTTCTATATACAAGGATATTGTAGGTAAATATGAAAATGCTATTATTTTCCTTGCAAGAAATTCATATATAATGGAGAGTTTCCATTTAAAATTTGATGTACATGTAGTTTGTTTCTCTGTCAAAATCCAAGTCTTTCGTAAAATCTTTTAATTTGTATATATTTATTTCAACCCATTTTTCTATTTGATTTAACATTTCTAAGCAGTCATTCTGGTTTGCTTATCCATAGCCCTGCAGAAAAAAATTAATTTTTGTTGTTCAACAGTAGAAATGCCGACTGGTGCAGGTTTCCAATAGAATGCAATTGCAGCAAAACAGACAAAATCCCTGGAGGATCCTAAGATACCAGAATTTTGGATCGTTGAGGCATACCATTAATTTATTTATAATGTTTGTCCTGTAAGTTTAAAACATTAGACTGGTCTTGTCTTTTTAGTATTTCATTGATCATCACACAAATCCAATACACAAATAATCCTCTTTTCTTCAAATATGTATTTATCCAAAAATATATTATTAAACAACCTAAAGTAAAATTGTCTAATTTAAATCATGTGGTTCATATATAAAAAGAACATTTTTTTAAGAAATACAAACTTAGTTTACAAGCACAATTTGTTCCAGAGAGATCATCATAATTCAAAGCAACTACATG